>VZSC01005640.1:473730-506011 GCA_013398225.1 Steatornis caripensis
AGGAACTTCTTTACTGGGAGGGTGACAGAGCACTGGAACAGGCTGCCCAGAGAGGTTGTGGAGTCTCCTTCTCTGGAGATATTCAAAACCCGCCTGGATGCATTCCTGTGCAACCTGCTCTAGGCTAACCTGCTTTAGCAGGGGGGTTGGACTAGATGATCTCTAGAGGTCCTTTCCAACCCCTACCATTCTATGATTCTATGAAAACTCTCTGGCAGACCACCCTTTTTAATCTTTTAATTTTCCCCATTTGTATAGTGGAAGCAATTCCAAGTTCAGAAACTGTGTCAAGTTTAAAACAGCACAGTGAAACCAGTGAAATAAGGTGGACAATACGCCTTTGAGGGTATATCCCCTTCCTGAATCTTTTTTCATCAGTGTCAGCAGAACAAAATACACACACCTCACAAAAACTTCAAGAATACATTTCTCTTTCCTCTCTAAAGTGAAACCAAATTACAAGCATTTCTCTTCAGGATTACAGCACAAATACACCACACAGGACACCTCAGCAAAGCACACAAAAAATGCACTTCACTCTTCACAGGCTCTAAAAAGAGGAACCATCTTTTTACTGAAGGTTTCTTGACATCTTCACAAGTAACAGGCAACTTATCAAACTGCCCTTTCAGGTCAACTTTATAACTCTGCTTTCTGTGCTAGTTCCTCATCTACAGTAGTTCAAGTGAACTGAAATCCAATAGCTTTAAACATCCCTGTTGCTTAAATATGCTAAAGCCTGTTCTGTTGCTTGTTTTTGTGTATTTGGTATTTAGCTGTAATTACATCTTTTCCAATATATTTCTCATCTCTTTGCAGAGATTGCAACTATTGAAAATTTCATAATTTACCCTTGCAGCACTGCAACTGTAAAAAATAAACAATTCTTTGTCAAAATGGTATATAAAGTTTCTGAAGCGATGGAATATTTAAAACTGAGTAAAAGGCTTTCAGCAACTATCACAAAAGCTTTCAGGAGACAGGAACTTTAGATTTCTTGCATTGTCTTTATAGTCATGATTTCCACTCTGGTAATGCACACAGGTACTGAGATATTTTGCATCCAAAATAATTTCCTGAGCGCTTGAAACAATCTGAAGTGTTTTCTGTTGTAAGCTAGAGCACTGCTTCTGTCTTTCAATACTTTCAAGCACATTACTTGGAAAGAGATCACTTTAAAACACTTGTCAGAGAGACTGGCAGTATCACTGAGGTCTGAAGCCAAATAAAGCTTTCCAGCAGCACAAGAGTTAAAAATCAGATGCATTCTGTGGCTTGTATCACAGCTGAAAAGCAAAACACTACCACCTCAGCTAGAAGTTACTCTAGAAAACAAGTCACCCTGAACTAGCCACCCAGACAAAATCTTTATGCTAAATCTCACCAGGGAAAAACCCACCGTTTCCTCCTTGCTTTGTGAAAAGAAACGGCTGTTACTGACGGAGAGCTGAGCGCCCTCCTCCAGCTGCCTCTTCTACAACAAAGCATCACCAGGCTTTCTTAAACTCACACCATGCTCCAAAAGGTGAACACACAAGCAGGTTCACTGATTTTAAGATAAGCTTTCAAGAGCAGGATGGCACACCGACAGACTAAGGCAAGGTTACCTGTTTGGTAAGGACTCCAGCCTAACACCAGAGCTGACAAGCACAGGCAGGGAGCGGCAGAGGCAGGATGCACTCTGCCCGGGCTTTGCTTCTTGGCCAGGCCCAGGTCAGACTTGGGAGAAAAGTGCACAGACTGATCAGTAGGTGGAAACAAGAGTAATTTCATCTTGACTTGCAATAGTTAAAAAACACTCTTACAACCTGAAAATCCCAACCTTCATATACCTTACAAATTTTGTCAGTATTATATCTCCTATGATCATTACCTACTTACATATTTAATACCCTAATAAATCACTTTCTCAGTCAGAATGGCATTTTTCTATTATGTAATTTATATCATTATACATTAAAAGATTCAACTGAGTATCTTCCTGCAAGAGTTTTGAACTATTTACCTTTTTATTTAATCTACTGCATCCTTCCATTACAATTCACAAAGAAGCTCTGTAATCAACTCCTTTAGCACCTGCTATTTCACATGCTCTTACAGTCCAGCTTATTTAAGAAGGCATAATTTATCCTCCCATTTTCTCTTCAATTACTCTTTCCCTACCCTTGAGTATTTTACTTACAGAATTAGAAAGTACTTGCTGGCTGGCAATATTTATCTTGAGATAACAACGACTATTGTACGCAGCGCACTCCAAAGGAGACATCACGGTCCATTTGCAGAGGCAGGGCACACCGCCTAAATCCTTCAAGACGCAGTTTCTTCTGCATTGTGATGTCTCGTTTGCTTTTCACAAGCATAACTTTGAGTTTATGGTGATGTTATAGGTACCACAACAATTACAAATATATACTCTTAATATACCGTACTAAAACCGATCTGTGATATTCTCTCTGTTAGCAATATTAAGCACTGTCATGAGCGGACACCTAATGAATTGGCTTTCTGGAGTTCTTCACATTCCTCTGACTTTGAATAACGTAAGCCTGGGCAAGTAATTTTCCTACTCAGTTCTTCCAGACCATTGGTAAATGCAGTGTCTACCACAGCCCTGCAACGGCCTCCCCCCAGATGGACCTATGAGAGAAAAGTGGGTTAAATGAGGTCACTAAACTTTTCCCAAGATGAAAGTGAGAAAAATGGGATTCCATAGGCCAACACGGTCCGGTTTTCACCCAGTATAGTACCGGAGTCTGCACGACAGTGACGTGGAGCAAGCCCCTGTAGTCTGACTGCCACACAGAATCCACGCAGCCCAACTTATCTGCAGGGCCATGGAGTACGTGAGCCTCTGAGCAACCCCTGATGTCTCAACTAGATCACCTCTGGTAGCCGAGCCAGCTGAGTGTTCCTGCATGACATTTCACTCTGGAGGATGGACAGACATACGCTTATTTTGGATGTCTGTAGTCCTATGAAGAGCCTTATTAGAGTGATTAGACTCAATCCTATCTTTTTATTCATATATTAATTGGGGCCAGGGGAAACCCACACTATCAGCAACACTGAATTCTCCTCTATGTAAGTGATACTGGCAGACCCTGCATCATAACATTTCTTCCAGGTAAAGAGGTTTTTTCCCCGTTAATTATTTCTACCTGTTCATCAGATACAAATACAAGGCTTACCTGTCTAACTCCCAAGACCAGCCCTATGACTTCTTTAAGTCACAGTGACATTTGTTACCGTTTCTTCCTCTGGGTCAGCAGCTGCTTTTAAAGAAAGATTCAGCATTTTTCATCCTCAACCACTGTTCAAGCTCCTCTGATGAACAACTACGAACTTATGTTATCAAACATATTCAAGTGTTTGATAAACAAATATGAATATATTAAGATTCCATGAATGGAGAACTAGAGAAATTTGGTTTACATACAAGTAAAGATACTACTAAGCTACTTGCCCAAAGCCCCACAGCAAACCAATCAGCAGCAGAGAACAAGAAGGTGTCACTTCCAGGCTCTATTTGTACGTGCTAGGTAATGCCTTCAGTGCAGTGTCAAGAAGAAACCACACAAACTGCATTGCGGTGCCACCACCGCTATCAGTAACCGGACACTATGTTGTTCTCTTTATCTCCATCCTTTACTAACGCAACAAGAAAATGCAGGCCACTGCTGGTAGGGCAGCCTATGATTTACAGCCAGACAAAGCTTCAATGCTTCCATCAATGTAAGCCGCTGGTCTGTACCTGAAGGTTCTCCCATACTGAATTTAGGGCTTACTGCAAAAGTTCAGTGTTACTACAACACATTTGTAAGTAGCACGCTGAGTTTCTTTTTTTTTTATCCCTTCCCAGAAGCAGTTCAACACACAGGATCTCATGAGCAGCTGATGTGCAATGCCTGTCAGATGCCCACCTTGTAGACACAAGAAACCACAGCCCCTGCCCACATCTACCTGGCTTCCTTCATACCTCCCATGCCGAAGATGTGAGACAGCTTTCAGAAATCCATGAAGCAATAGGAAGCAATCCAGAAGACACAATGTGGCTAGCAGATGATGGTTAAGGACAGCTTATGACAAAGACTGTTCGCTGCAAAAGGGAAGCTGTGCAGCAGGGCTAGCTTTGGACCTCATAACCGCAGTCCAAGTCCCTTTCCACACACACCCTTCCGTAAACACCCAGACAATTAATTCACAAAGCTCCACTGGCTTAAAAAGAAAAATACTTGCCTTGTTCTTCCAGCCAAATACAAAATGAAAAGTCAGCAGCTTGAAAGGATTATTGAGAAAGTATGGTAGCCAGGATAATGTGACATAAGAGGGGGAAGAAGGCTCCGCTACTATTTTTGTGTGTTTTAATCAAGTGTTTGAACACCTCGCAATCATGTGTGTTCAAACACACATCTGTAAAACATAATTCTCAAGACAGCATCCACCTCATTTTAAAAGTGGTTTTATAAACTTGCTTACTATGAATTATCTGCATTGTGACAGTTATTCTAAAAAGCTGCAAGTGGTCATGGATAGTGACCTATTTGTAAAAAAAAGAATTCCAAAATATTTCTGTTGTATGTTCAAGAGCAGTCTTCTGGTGATCTCATATTCAAACTTCAAAGGAAGCAATCTGAAAGCAAGTATTACAGTGGCACATTTGAAACCCCACAGACTTAGGAAAACAGGAAAATGAAACTGGCTAAACAGAAGTGAAACTAATTTATTTGATCTGTCGAAGTTCATTAGAGAATGCGAGCAGGAAAAAACCCCGTTTGAAAACTAACTGCAATATTTTTGTNCCCGCACCCGTGGTGGCCGCCATCTTGCGCCGCTGCCGCCAGAGCCCCGCCCCCTCCCACACGTCAACGCAACGCGGGAAGTGCGGCTCCGAGGGTGCGGCGCGGGCGGGCGCGCTAAAGGCAGGCCGCGGCGGGGCGGGCCGGACCGGACGCACGGCTACCTTTGTGGTGCGCAGGCGGGCTCCCCGGGAGGGGCAGGGCTCAGCGGTCTCGGAGCGGGGCTGCTCGGCCGGGGCCATCGCGGCTCTGCGGGGCTGCCCTTGCGCGCTGCGCGCAGACAGCCCTGGGGAAGGCAGCCCCAGCGAGTTCCCGGGGGAGCTCTAAAACACCAGCACGCCCTCAAACGTTTAACAGCCCATAAACCTCAAATGCAATTAATATGAATAATTGGCGAACTATGTTCATTACAGCCAGAACACGAGCAGCACTACCTCTCCTCCTGCTTTACAAATACTCGTACTCACGTTGCGATAACCTGCTGCTGTCCGGGCACTCGCAGCCCCCGTCTCCCCGAGACCTCTGAGCGCGGGGAGGCCCCAGGNAAAAAACCCCGTTTGAAAACTAACTGCAATATTTTTGTTTAATGCATGATGAAAACGCAAAGATAGGGTTTGTTTAAATACTAAAAGCAGGCAAGGAGCAGTTTTAAGCGGGAAAAAAATATACTGACTTCTTGAAGCGTACACGTCCTGACAAGGAAGTTACATCCTCCTGATGTAACAGGAAGATATCGTTAGTGAGAAAGCCTTTCAAAGCAGCTAATTTCACCCACGCAGCTCCAGTCGTGGCTCAGTGACTACGAAGACCAGAGAACCGCGGGTCAGCCCTGACCACAGACGGCAGCAGGGCGGCTCTGCGCGGCCGGCTGTCAGCGGCTNATATGAATAATTGGCGAACTATGTTCATTACAGCCAGAACACGAGCAGCACTACCTCTCCTCCTGCTTTACAAATACTCGTACTCACGTTGCGATAACCTGCTGCTGTCCGGGCACTCGCAGCCCCCGTCTCCCCGAGACCTCTGAGCGCGGGGAGGCCCCAGGCCCCAGCGCTGGGCAGGGCGATGACCTTTGCCGCCTTTCACTTGTCACCCTCCAACACTTACAGACACCCGGTCACCTCTACCCCAGCACCACCCAGGCCGACACTGGTGTGCGGAACATGCAGGTGAGGATGGGGGGTAACGGGCTTCAGCGTGGTGGGATTACAGCGTAGCATTGGGGCGCTGCAGCTCCCGGGCAGATGTGTGGTCTGAGCGCAGGGGTGGGACAGCCTCACCGCAGAACAGAGGACGTGAACCACAGCTGTGTATTTCTTACCATGTTTCAGGAGGTTGCTGCTGTCCAATATGTGGGAATAAAAATATTTCCAGGCCTAAACTAGCTGATATAAATCTAGAAGAGACATAAGGAACATCAGGACCATCTACAATGCTGTGTTGTATCAACAGCACATCTTCCCGTATCCCTCTCCAGTTAATATCGTTCTAAGAAAGTAAAAAAAAAAACCCAAACGAGAAATTAATTCTACTTANCAGAGAACCGCGGGTCAGCCCTGACCACAGACGGCAGCAGGGCGGCTCTGCGCGGCCGGCTGTCAGCGGCCGGGGCGTCCTCGGCCCCGNCAACAGCACATCTTCCCGTATCCCTCTCCAGTTAATATCGTTCTAAGAAAGTAAAAAAAAAAACCCAAACGAGAAATTAATTCTACTTAGTCTCACAACACTTATTCCAAAAACTGTGCCCCAAGACATCATATGAAAATTGGAAGAAACAATTACAAAGCAAAATGTTTTGAAGACCCACTACATTTCACGCCATTTACTCACTTAAGTCGTCTTTACCATACTCAGCTTTTAGTAGCAAACAGAGCCAAGGTACCCATCCTATCAATTATTGTTTACATAAAGATACTTTAAAATAGCAATGTTGGTCTTGCTGGTTGGACTTCATTTCATTTAATTCTACTACCGTGCTTCAGATACGGCTGAGAGCAGCACTAGATGAAGACAACAGCAAAGCAGCTAGGTGGCATAAGAGCTCAGCAAACCTGGGCAGGAGATGGAGAACCAGCCTGCAGCAGAGCCTAAAGCTCCGGCCATGCTGCCAGCACACCGGCAGAACACTTTGCAAGGCAAGGCAGGTGACTAGTTCAACCTCCTCCCAACCAGAGCTCCCCTTCCACGTTTTACACTGGCCTGCTAGTTCCAGGACTACGGACAGACAGAAACCGCACCTGAGACAAAACTTCCTCATTTGGCCCCATCTCATATTGGCAAGTTTGGTGACACTAGCCCCTAAACATCTGTGGGCCAGATGAGTTCTTCAGCCTTTTTTTTTTTTAATAGCAGAGGAACAAAAACATGCAAGAGAGGCACACTCCTGTCAATGCGTGCGTGGCCTCTAGGCTGGCTTGAGGAGTACCCCCCTTCCTTGTGCGGTGCAACTGCCTCACGTTTATTCCTGCAAACGCCAACTCTGAGCAGGGTTTCTCCTTGTTTGTCTCCAGTATTTCAGTGTCAGCAGACAGGTTAAGGCTGCAGGTGAACGGAGAGAACACAGATAACTTGATCCAGCAGCAAAATGAAACAAAGTTGGAGAAGTCGAGAGCCATCAGAAAGCTGAGCAGTTTGAAATGCCTCCATGGGACCTTCAAACACCAAATCCAGTCCATCAGGCTGTCTAAGGACCGCCTTCCCATGCCGCCCACGCCACACACTGCTCTTCAAGAAAAGGCCACGCAGCATTTTAAGGCACTTTGTGGTAATTTTCCTCAGTTTACCACAGTACAATGCCTCCCCTTGCAGACGAGTCCCCAAGCAGCTCTGCTTGTAGGATCTCTGCCACGCCACAGATAAACATAAAGCAACACATCTGCTCCTGCTAGACCTTCGCATTCCACGAGCGGCCGGCTCATTGGAGGGCAGCTACAGTCTTGGCAGAAGTTGAAGGCCTGAAAGACCTTCTCCTGAAGGTCCAGGGAGACCGAGACAGACCACGTCCTTCTGTGGAAGTAACAGACTGAAGTCAAACAGCTTTTAAAAGCATTCAGTTAAAGTGAAATGCAGGCTGTCTCTGTGGAGTTTAAAAGGAGTACCTTATTCTGCTTTAGCTTTAATCTGTTCCTAATCTACTTAAGACAAATTTATCTTAAGACAGATTTACATCTGTTAAGAAGGATCCACGTAGCCTTTTGCTCCAGAATCGCCGTATTGATTTTACAGCAGCACTCACTACTTTAAGTAGGTGGAACAGTTTCCAGAAACCAGCTGAAGACCGAAAACCAAGCCAATTCACACAGGCATTCATTAACCCTTCTCCAAGGAGTAGAAAGATTTAAGATATGTCTCAACTCACAGCAGGGAGGGAAAGATCAAGGATTACAAAACCAAACCTTGATCACAGGCCATGCCCCTCGCACTGCCTTATGAATAGTGACGTTAACACGGGAGGCCGGGACATCCCAGCCGTGTTGGACGTGTTGAGCAGCTCTGAGCGAGAGCTGCCTCAGTACTTGAGCACAACATCACCGTGTAAAACAGCATCCCAAGATTAACTGCTGTTTCTCATAATTAAGCAAGATTAGCAGATAGGCCCCAGCAGCAACCAGTGTTAGTAGCTCAGATTTGTTTCCAGTAAGACTGTATATCAAGTGGCTGAGAGAGGTTTGGGCAACAACAATTGCCTTTAACAGCACCCCTGAAGTACAAATTCTAATAATTTATGTGCTTCAAATCCATTTGTTATGTACACTGCACTACTACTGTTCACTTGGCATTTGAATTTGTAGCAAGAGATGAGCTCTCAAAATGACTTAATGGTTAAGGCTGTTTTACACAGGAGTCCCTGTACCGCACTGTGACACTGGTTTACTTAAACTGAGGTCGAGGGTGAGGGAAAGGGGAAGAAAGGGATGAGGGTAGGAGGGACAGACAACCAAGGACTACAGATCTGTTAGAATACGGATTATAGGAGTCTCAAAGTAGAAGCAGGCATGAATTCAATCTCTTCTCAAGACGGCAGAAGTAACTACTGCAGTTCTTTGTACTCACAGCAACAGATGTTGTTCCCTAAGCATTCCTACATCTCTACAAGTGCAGGACACTCGCACTGGAAGGGGAGAAGAGGAAGGAGAAGCATTCTTTGCTCTGGACACACGGTAGTTTGCATCCCCACCTCACCAGCATTCAGCACATAGTCAGTTCAACACCTTTCACACCTGTTATGCCAAAGAAATTTTAAGTAAGTTTCAGCCACAAATAGCACATATTAACAGATCTAACTTCACTGATTAGGAGTAATGATCACCACACTGACTTCCACAATAGCGGAAGATACCTTTCTTCCCACCCAAATTTATATTTACATTTCAATTTTTTAATATAAATATAAAATACCAGTGCCTGGAAATTAAAACAAGTAGCGATAAAACTACTTCTAGAAATAACTTTAAATGAACAGGTTTGGCACAGACCTCTTAAACACCCAGATCCAGGAGGAGTGATAATTAACAAAGAACTTGCCAGCTAGCAGCAATCTTCCCTAACCAAGCCTGCAACCTCCTGGCTGCTTCGCCCTGCCATGCTCTGTGTTCTTATACACGGCCTTCTTTGCCAAGGCTTTTCACAGCATGGGTGGCAGAAAAATGTGACAAACTGCTCTTTCGACCAAAGACAATCACTCACCTGTCTTCCACAATAACAGCATTAAAGGAGTATTCCTCCCTCTTCTCCCATTTCAACTAGGTGCATTTTGAGACTCCTACTGAAGTAGAAGTATTCTTTACTGTTGAGGCTACACAGAGACTTGATATTCCCTATGACAACCGGGGTAGAAAAAAGTTTCATGTAATGGTATAAAGTTCTCCAAGGATCTTAATCATTTAAACATGTTAAATATTTTGTAACCAAGGTACCAACTGCAATTTTAATCTGTAGAACCCAGCTGAAATACATCTGCATTCAGCCGCTTCCACTGAAGGAGAGTTGCCAAGTCCCAACTCTTTAAGAACATGTGGTCCATCATATCTGAAGAAGCTGAGATCAAGGTTACTCTAAACTCATGGCTCAAAACCCCCTTACCATACGCTTCAGGAAGTGACAGTTTGAATTCCACACAATTTACAACTAGGGAACGGAAAATAGCCTCAGATTTGACATATAGTGCCTGTTGGATGTTCTTAGGGGAACTCCCTCCCCTAGTCCAGCAGAATTACTTCTTAGCCTTCAAAGCAGAATTAGCTGCACTTCTTCAAAGGTGTTGGGAAGTCCTGTCTAACAGTGTCAAGCTCCTACAAAGCTGAAAAACAAGTGGTCACTTCAATCTAAACAAAATTCCACAAGCTGCTATTCCAGCCACCTGAAACATCTTGCATCAAGCATTTTGCAACCAGTGATCAAACACCTGGACTAAGTGCTGACAATGCATGAATGAAGAACAGCAACAAGACTTAACAAATATGATTAGTATTATCCAACTGCTTTGTTATAAATATATTATATACATTCAAACATCACATTAAAATATTATTCCATTACACCAGAAGAGATTAAGGCTTTATATTATTTACAGAAACAAGCAAGCACCTTAAAAAAAAAGAACAAAACACCAGTCATTGACATTTCCCTTCTAACATTACAAGTTTGATACCTCAAGCTCTTGAATACAGCTATTTGCAATGTGCCCAATGCTAGAACTATTTTAAACATTTATTGTCAGGGTGGGAAACACTTCATAGAAGATTCTTCAGTGAGCACTCCACATGAACAAACACGTGCATGTGTTGTATTGGGTGCACTCCCTCTCCTCAGAGGCTTGTTAAGTTGAAGGCTTATGCAGAAACGGTTTGCTCAATTCCATGTAGAGAGCAGAACGATTTTATTTTAAGGGAAACTGAAGACACTTGAGGATTCGTGGCCCACTGGTTGAGCAGGATTCTCACAGTCTGTTCCACATTACATCAATTAGATTTAACATGATAGCGAAGACAGAGCCGTAAGTTTATCAAGCACTAAGTGCATTGAACAGTGATGATTTTATAGGCTTCCATTACTCTGACACACTGTTTTCATGCAGTGTATTTGGACTCAAACATGAAGTGACAAACTGTCATCACCATTCCCCCTATAGGTCTTAGGCAACAAGCTATTTTTGAAGTGTTAAATAATGTTGATACAACACATGTTTACTACGCCACCAAGTACCAATGGAGTGACTGTCCTGCCTTCTGGCTTGCCCAACAGCCTTATGAGATAACAGTGATGAAATATTTTCTAAGATGTAAGCAGACATGGCTAAACAAAAAGGTGCTCAGTAAGAGTAATCATCATTTCAAGTATTGTTTTAAGAATTAGTTCTTTTCATTACAGTCTGTGTTAGCACTTCTTAGTTTGTGCTTTGAAGTCTGTTATTTCTTTGAAGGTCTTGAATTTGGCTGATGGCTTTGTATCTAAAAAAAAATTGGCAACAAGTTAAGGATTGCAGAAGGCTGGCAAAAGTTATTTAATTTTCTGAGCCCATTTCATGTCATCTGCTCTTGGCTTCTCCCCAGTAACTCCTTGGATAATGTTCTCCAAACACCTCCAGAATCTCATCTTCTCTAATGGATAGTTCAGCCAACCTAAGTGATTGCAAAGGAAAAAAAGGATTAGTCTGTCATAGCATCCAAAGTTCAATGTCTTGCAATGTTTATTTAATAACATTCTTTAAGCTAACCACAGGTAAATGTAAGGGGAGTTCATAAGTGGACTATTCTATGGCCATTGCAGAGCTATGAGAAAAGGGACCATCAATTTGAATGATCTGTGTTAGAAGACATTTGTATTAGTAACACCTTAGATTTAGTAATGAAATAAAAGCAACCAAACAAAAACCCCAACCCAACAATTTCACCTATTTTTGCCCGATTAGTTTCCCCATCACCAAAGCCAGGTCAGCTTTTCCCTATGTTTCATATTAGGTAGTACAGCAAGAAAGTAAATACACATAACATGGCTCTGAAATCTCAAATACATTATCAATGCCACAATTACCAGAAAAAACGTAAATAACAATAAAAAAACCCCAAGACTTCCATTTGGGACCTAAATACCACTAAGGCTCAATAAAGTAAACAGTTTGTTCTTAAGTAAAGCCTCAAGTTTAGATAGTTCCAACATCAATTTTCATTTTTAAGGTACTTAAACGTATTATGCTCTCCCTGGGCAAAATGAAACTTTGTGTAACTGATTGCTTACGAAGCCTGTGATGGCGCAATCTTGTTGTAGTACCATGCTGCACGTAAGGGCGGTTGATGTTGGATGCCTTCTGGAGTAAGAGGGCAGCACCGCCAGCAGCACGCTCCCAAAGGCGCGCAGCTCAGCTAACGGAGCACTTCTGCTTCCCAGTAACCAGAAAGGCCGCAGCAGGTTGATATGGGACAGGCTTTTACCATTTTATGTAAAAATGGCAGTAAGCGCCATCACATTCTGTTTAATGCATCTTTCCTAGCCTACAGATTTAGGGTATTTTTGAATGCTTTGTGGAAGTGTTGCATCGTACAGACTGTGAGGCGGGAACTCAAACAGGCTTAATAGGCCTTACCCTGAGTTCAGAAGGGCTTTATGTCTCACTTTCAGTATCTTAATTAGTACGTTAACTGATTTTCTAATACTGTACTTTGATGCCAACCTAACTACATATAACCGACAGAAGAGTGCACGAAGAAGCAATTTCACAGGGTTTTATTACAATGTATTATAAAGTAACTTTAGGCCTCTGATTTATTAAATATTGTAAAACTAGGAAAACCAAAAGAAACCAGCACTAGGAAATGTTATTTCTCTGTAGAAGTTCTCCAACCAGGAAGAGATGGAGGTACACAGGGTTGTATTAGTTATCCCACATTTACAGAACTGTTCTGTAAGCACATGTTGTAATTTACTCAATGTAAATTTCTGGAAAAGGGAAAAAAAAGCATAAGAAAACAAAACAAAAGGAGACGCAGGAATGAAGAAGTTGTTACCACAATGGAAACAGTGAGCTAGCAGCAGCGGTTCGTGCGAGAGGAAAGAGCTAAAATGCAGGGTAGCACGAGCGAGACTGGAACATGGGAAAGCTGCTGCAGAGCCAGCTCCACCAGGTCCGAGTACCGTCCCTACACAGCCGGTAGAAGGAAAACAACTCTTCTTGCTGGTGATGTCTTAGACTATGTGTATAGCTATTATGGAACAGAAACACTAAGGGGAGAGAACATTCAGAATGTTCACTGCTGAAAATGTGTTTCTGGAGAGCTAGGTTGTTCTTAAATCAGACACTACAGCTTTAACAATCTATAGTAACAGGCACTGTTTTCAGCCACCTTCTCTAGTTGGACATGACCTTCCCTAGCTCACCTGCGATCCTGAAGCTCTGCTCAACTCACTGTACACTGATGCCCTTTAGGAAGTCAGCCCATGCAATTCTCATTAGCACAGTCAGAGTCCCTCAAGGAATGGACGGCTCCTTCCTGGTGTCTAAAAATGGCAGTCAGACCAAAAGCTTTAACATTGGAAATGCCAGAAAGCTCAGTTATCTGACACCTTCCCTGGCAATAACAGTGGCAGACCTTTACGTGCACAGGTCAGCTCTGAAACCAAGTAATACTCTTTGGACTTGGCTGTCTACTTTTAAGTCACTAACAAGTGTATTACAGTAACTAGTCCTATTTTACTCACTACAGGCCCCTTTTAAATAGCGCATGGATTGCATATTTCTGTCCCCCCCCTCACTTTGATCCTAGAATAAAGACCATTAGGGCTGCAGAAACACTTTGCTCCACTAGAAAATTCAAACATACAATCAATCGTGCTGTGTTATGTCACACTAGTCTGGTATGAACACTTACAGAAAGCAGAGAGTGAACAGAAGCACATGCTTTTTTTACAATGAGAAAAAAAGCAGCTACCCCAAGACTACTACTAAAGGTCAGGCTTAAACTTTCAGGACACAGGACTGAAAAAAAGCTCTTCGGGTGGCAAGACTTTTGCCATCATCTGTCAAGTCAGGCTTCTTAATTGCACCGTGTTTTTACATGACATTCTGGTCATGAGAACTAGATTTGTTTCTTGGGAGAGATTTCAAAACCGACACAAACTACTTGTCAAAGCCAATGACAGAATGAAGAACCAGAGTGGTTTATTCCCAGCTGCCTGATTAACTTGATAACTTATTCAGGACTGTGCAACACTGGTGACTGAGTATACTCACCTGTACAGTGGGCATAAAATTTAATATAGATATAAGAGGAACCTAAAGTCAGTTTTCTGCAAGCCTGTCCACTCCTCTGCTTCAAATCAGAATGAATGAATGCTGAAAATGCAGAAGTCTTGCTTTAGAAATGAGCATTCAAGGTAAGCTGCACTGGCCGACGATATGCTCTTTTGAAGGACCAGCAGCTTTAAGACTTTAATGAACAAAATTCATCACTAGCATGAGATTACCAAGATACCATGCAATTGCATCTCAGTACCACTAACTACCCCACCAGGCTGAAAGTTAACATTTTAGCCAACCACAAATCTCCCCCCCTCACATTTTTTATGCAACAAAACCAACTATAGTTTTGCTAAGAGCTTGCGCAGCTAACTTTTGCACAGTTAACTTCACCACATCATTTTCTAGGTATTTAATAGGCTGTCACTAAATTACATCTTGCCAGGTAAATTGCACAGACCCCTAAAAAGAGCTTGCATATGAACCAGATGGCAGTACCAGTTGTAATGCAGAAGTATGTCTCGTGTGGAGACACATGATGGATCCTGTGATGCTTCCGTGGCAGGATGACATGCCAGTCCTGTAGAAATATGACCCAGCGTGGAAGACCAAAGTACGTGTGAGACCACTTGTGAATCTGGTTCGTCATGGTTATGAAGATGATAAGGGCAAAGACATAACACTCCCAAGGACATGTTTCATATAATGCCTCTGTAAAACAAGATGAGTATCTTTAAATACCTTTTCATAAAAGGTAAATTTCTACGAGGAAAATGATGTCTTGCCCAGACAGAGCTGCCTGGTGCTGCACGAACAAAGGTCTCAAGTTGCTTTGGCAAAAGTGTCAAGATCCAGCGAGCCATAAGCAATTCCAGAATGTCTCAAGACAGGCTGGTAAGTGCCAATGTCTGTCAACTCGCCATAACAGGAAGTTAACTCTACACAGAGATTAAGCATTCTGGTACACTTCAGAACAATAAGTTTCCCTATATGCACAGTTTGATCTCTTTCATAAAAAGAGTATTTATTGTAATTTCTAATGCTTCCTTGCAAGACTCTTCAGCCACTTCAGCGAGTTGAGCTAAAGACTCTAGCTGTCCCACCTTCTAGTTGCTTCACCTTCAAGGGAAAAAAAAAGTTTCCCTCCCTCCTTCCTCCCAGAAGCATCATGCTTCCAACAGCTACTATTTGTCATCTCGCATTAATTGATGTCTCCTAGCTTCACACAGACAAATGTTCATTTAAATATCAATAAAAATGCTAACTCCACATAAGTCAGAAGTAACAGCTTACCTGGGGAAAAAGAAACAAATTTGTATGCCATGTTTGCCAATGGGACTAGCGTCATGAAACAGTTGTCTCCATTGGTCTCTATAAAATCATGTCTGGTAATTGCTGTGGGGTCAATATGATGTTCTCTAAAAGGTCTGATGAAAGCCTGAAAAAACAAATTCATAAACATGACACCACGGTTCAATAACGATCTTGGAAAGAAAAATACAAACCCAACCCCCCCAAACCTCGCATGCATTCAAATTTCATAACTGAGTTTAAGAGAGTTCCGTAGTACAAAGCACGTAAGCAGGATTCAAGCTTTTCTGATGACAACACTTCAGATAATTTCATTTACATTTGCAAAGCAATTCAGTTCCCAGACTCAAATCCAGTTTTTGACTGCTGTTTGGTTTTATTCTTCTTAATTTTCACTTAGGACCTTTAGTCTCTAGGTCTCAAAAACAAAGAAAGCATCATCATCCTAATTTCACAGACAAAATAAGGCTGTGAAATTCACAAACAAATATAAATCACTTGCTAGGCAGCATAAACCAAGGAAACACTAAAAAGTGAAAATTCAGCCTAATATTTTGTACGGGCTACAGATGACAGCATTAACAGACTAAATACAAGTTAAATTACATAGACTATACAAAAGTCTCCTCTAGGAGAAGAAATCACATCTGAGTACACAATTCCAGAGGAGACAGAGCAAATCTGACAGTAGGACTGGGACAGAAAACCAAGCATATTTATTTGCCTTTAACACATACATCATGTACAGCCTACGCAAAGGCGTCCTGCTCAGTCTGAACAATTGTTTGTTTAGTCCATAGTCTCCTGCAGTGCCCCCCTCCCCCCTTTTTTTTTTTTTGAACTATGGTCCACAGATACAGGGACTCAAGGACTAAGTCTATTGAAAAACCAGCAGTTAATTCTGCTGTTCTGGGTCACGTATTTCTGGATAATTACAAAGAATATCCCATATACTTTTTTAAAAATAGAGATCCTTGTAATACTGCACTGTGAGGGGTAATTAATGGTAACTATGAAGAAGTTTATTTTAAAAAACATGTTATTGCTTATTATAGAAGTCAGTGCACCTTCTACTAAGCATCTGGCATTTGTAGCTGCAGATGTGTAATACATCTCAAATCTAAATCTTCAGTCATCACCATTCTAATACTACTGCATTTACAATAGGGGCCAGTAGCACAGAGGCCTGGAAAGATTTCTTACTGGAGTGTCTTCGTGTTTTACAAGACAGCTTTTAGAGAGTTTAGCTACCGGAACAATTCTCCACATCTCTGTTTATTGGCTTTTCGGAAGATGCACACGAGCCTTGCCAGGCTTCTATGCTTGTGGTGTCACAGGCCATTCCCACAGTACCTTGGGAAGGTCTGCGAACACTGGTATTGCAAAACTGTGTACAAACCTTATACAAGGTGATAAAACGGAACAGTCTCACCTTGCACATGCCACCTAGGCCAAGCGTAAACACGGCACTTTACCAATAATATACCGTGCCATTTAGTGGAAGAGGGTTCTGGGGGTGAGGGAGCTGGTTACATTAGCAAGGCTGCAAGAAAGGTACGCTTATGTACACTGTCCAATACAGCTGGGAAAACTGGAAGTGTTTCAGAAAAGTTCTTCATAACTTTTTCAAGCTTAAGGATAAGAATCACAAACCTTTCCAACTATGGGTAGCTCCACAGATCCCCAGGTATCTGCTCCCCAGTGAAATAATCCTGATAGAAAGTCAGCCGTAATAACTCCTGCAACTTGAACAAGGAGAGAAAGTTAGATATACGAAAGCATTTTTACTGACATATTCACATTTTCTGTTTGTTTTACAAGTCCACTTGTTCATCTACCACTAAATTAGACATTTACAACTATGTGTGATCTACCCAATGTGAATAGACAGGCAACTAGGAGTAACAAGACTCCATTCGGATAGTTACAATCTTCATTAAATCTATAGGTTTTGTTTAACCCATCTTCTACAGAAGAGCTTGACAAATCTTTACAATTGCTGGTATAGAAAACATTATTAAGTCAGAATTGAGTCACTTAGATCTGCCCACCCTCCCCTTCAGTGTTTATGAGATTACTTGGCTATGAAATAGCTGTTAAACCCATCCCAACAGATAATACTACCTGCAGACCCTTCCGCATCTCCCTTCATTCCTTATGTCTATAAACAAGAAGCATCGAATTCCAATGACTACAGATAAGCACTAATGAAGAAGTCATTCCTGGGCACAGCAATATTATTTACGAAACAAGACTGGAACATCAAACAACTTCAAGACTATGCCACCTGCAAAGCTACAGGCAAGGCCCCAGAAACCATACTAATGATTCTCTGGTAAGGGACACTGTATGCTGTGATATTTGCATACTGTTAGCTACAACACTAAACAGAGGTTTTTGCAATAAGTGTAAAGGCTTTTCTAGCTGTCAACCACAACAACTTTAAAACTGCGATCAAGTAAAGATGGTTTTCAGTTCTTGCATATAAAGTCCTACTTCTGCCTTCATGTTCTGGATAATCTATCTATTCAAGTTTATGGGTAAATCCTGACATTTAAAAGTAAGGACGTAAGAGACGTTATTTGATCAGAACAGCTGCATATTTTCTAGTTAGTCATAGATTTGTCAGACAGTGTTTAACAGACACCTATCATTCTTCACCTGCAGAAGTCATGCTACTCCCAGGTTCCAAATCCCCTTAGCAATGAAGTCTCCAACAGAGTTTGAGATGCCCTCCTGCACAAGCTCTACCGTCACAGTCTTTTGCTCTTGAGGATGAAAATGCAGAGAAGATTGCCAAAGAAGTTCCCTTGTTTTTAACGGAGAGGCTGGAGGAACATGGCATACAGCATAGCAAAATGGCTACAGCAACACAGCAAAGAGAAAGACACTGCCTTGGGACCTCTACATTTGAGGGATTTAGGACAGTCAGACCCTGCTCTTTACAGAACAGAGGCAGCAAGAGGTACCAGTTCAAGCCTGCACATCTTGCTCTGCACAGGTTTCAAGAGAGATTAACCACATCTGGATGGAGTCTAGATTCGCTGAAGAAGGAACCAGACTAAGAATTGGGATCCTTTCTCACTGCAGTGCCATCCCTTTAGGTTAATAAAAATATCAGAAAGATCTTCTGATTTTTCTGAGATCAACCACCCATATACAAGCATACTTGGTGATTCCTTGCAGAGCCGGCGTTCAGGCTCTGAAAGGGGACGGCAGCACACACTTCTTACCTGCAGGTCTGGTTAAAAGAATTCAGCAGAAGCATGGCCCATATTTCACAACAGTTACCGCATACTGTGCAAATACGATATACCTGGGAATCGACAGCGCCTGGTGTCAGTGCAAATCCCTCAAAATCATACACAAAGTTCATGCCAACTAAAGCACTATATACTGATCTTGCAGTCTATTGCTAAATGAGCCACAGCAACATAAAATACAAAGATTGTGTGTTCAAAATACATGTTTCAAATCAGCTCAGTTAGCAATTCCCTACTCTCATTTGGTGCTCAGAGCATAAGGCACAGAGTCCCTTACTATTGGCATGCCTGGCAGTTCTCAGCGAAGCCTGTGAGTCCATGCAAACGAGAGCAGTCGTCACAGGGCCAGGTCAGAGGGGCTGGAACACAATTCTTCAGTTTTTTTCTGCTGATATTTACAAAAATTGGGTTGTTATGGAAGTTGCCCATTGTAACACAGTCTTTGCACCAGAAACAGAAGGGAGTTGCAAAACCAGAGGTGATGCAGGAATTTTTTTTTTTTTGTTGCTCTGCCTGCCTCAGCAGCTCTCCTTCAAACGTCTGTGAGGCTAGGAGGATTCCTGGCTTTCCTTCCACTAGCCAGCATCTGTTTCTCTACATGTCTGAAGACTTTCTTCAAGCACAGCTTCTCATTTATAGTATTAAGGCTTTTTGTGATAGGCAAGTACCCCTTTGCCTGCTAAGATGTTAGGCAAGACAATTTCAACCCGCTTGTAATCCAAGCCAAAAGTTAAAATTGTTGGTATACTGGTTCGTCTTGCTTTGACTCCAAGACATTTTGTTACTCCTCCCTCTCTCACAGAAACTTAAAAGCCATCTGAGATATGTCAGGAAACAAAAACAACAAATGTGCATCCTTCCCCATAAATCACACAACTTTTATTTACCCTGGTCGTGATCTGGTTGCCTGATTTTCCTATTCCAATCAGGACATTTAGGTCACCTGCCTTGAGAGTCCAGTTTAATGAAGTTCTTGTAACATTAGCAGGATTGCTAAAGAGCAGGTAATTTTTAGAACATGAAAGAGGATGAGGTTGTTCCGTTACTTTTGATCAAACACCCTTCATCTTCAGGGCACAGCGGTTACCTGGAGTGCATGCAGCACAGTGTATTTCAGATATACCCCTCCTTCTGGTTACCTTTTGCTTCGCTGATCCCTCACCTCTGCAGTCCTTCCCCTTGTCTTTTATTTTCAAAAAGGGAAAAGAAATAGTCAGGATTAATGTGGCATCTACCACCCCAAAAAATCACAAAGCAAAAAGGCTTTCTTTTCATATTATAAATCAATCCTCACAGCTGAATTAATTATCTAGTCTGCCCAAACTCTTTTTAAATACAGCAGGAGACACTTCATCCTTTATGTATCACCTTACTGTATTGAAGACAGCCTTTTTTCTATAAGCAGTAAATTCTGTATGCTTCGTTTTTGTTTCAGACCACGCATGTAAGCTAGGGTGGAGCACAATAGCTTTTAGATCTGCACCTAGCAGCTGAAAGAGCAAACAGCCTTGATTCAGGGAGAAGATATCCAAACAACACTTCTCTTTGCAACAACTAAAATACCACTCTTGCAGAGGTAATCACCCTATTAACCCGCATCGCCTCCAGCACACCGCATTATCAGAGCTTGAAGTAACAGCAGGAAAAAACACATAAATAGAGGAAAAATACTGACAGTTCAATAGATATTTCGCATGTTCCTTTGATGTCAGCTGGCAGAAAGCTAAGAGGAAAGAATGAAGGGTGCCTGAAGCAGTGCATTATACTAAGGCAATCTGAAAAAACCTAACTACCAGCAATCATCTCTCAACTGTATTGCAGGGCTTGCTCATTCTTCAGCAGCTGTAATAAAAAAGAAAAAATGTACCAAAGGTTATACATGACTAACATCGTAACACTATGTTTGCATCCTGTCTCCAGACTCAGAAGGCACACCAGACAGCAATGAATTGAACTCAGTATTCTCATATACCTAGCACAGTCTTTAGTTAAAATGGGAAAACCAAGGCACAGGTGTTCAGCTACTTCTCTAAGGCAGTGTAAGATCTTGATGCTCTGTCATCAAGGTTGGGAGGACGAGATAAGAATTAAGAGTTAATCATAAAGTCAGAAAAAATCAGGATATCCACAGTATAGATATACATATGAACTGCAAACGGTGGATTCACACACTCATTAGAAGCAACATCAGTAAAGCATTAGAGAAATACTGCTCTGTATACATTAATTTTACTCCAGCCTGCTGAGTGGTGGCATGGAGGATCAGTGCATCCACGGCTTATACCCGAAGAGGTGGCAAGTATCCAGAAAACACAGGAGGAAGGGAAGAAGGCGCTGCAGTTAAGCGAAATGCAGAACCTGCTCAAAACATCAGGATTTCTTTGTTTTGGAAGTAGACTGCTGAATCAGGAGAAAAGAAAAAGGCCTAGTACACAGGGAGACCAAAGGTGTACAAATGAACTTCAACCAGTAGCAGATGTTTCAAAATAAGTGAACATGCCTGACGCACGCATTTGCTAGAATGGCTGTTCTTCTCCAGCCACCCCGTGCTGCCTACAGACACGGCAGCACCCTTGGACGCCTTGGAGGAAGCGAGTGCCTCTCCTCTGAGGCAGGGGACATGCCAGAGCATGACAGCTGGCACTCAAACACCAAGTCACCTGCAGGCAGCGGGTCGCAGGGCTGGCAGCACAGCTGGACCAAACATATATAATCAACACAAGATGACTTTGCTTCCACTTGTGTTCTGTTCAGAAACCGGATACTATGTAAGGGTTTGTGCCACCGAAAAGCACCCACTCCTCATCTTCCTTGCTTAAGTACCAAACTGAGAGGTTCCAACTTGCAACCTTAATGAATGGCTTCTCGCAGCCTGGCTGCTTCCAGGCACAAGCAGAAGGCAGCCAAATGAGAACAGGGCATTTGAGGTACAAGGTGTTCAACAGATAAAACTATTTTGTATGTTTGCAACAAAAAGTTGTACTTCACTGAAATTTTGCAAGAGCCCAGTGTAAGCCTGGCTTTGCATAGATGTAATTCTCAAATTGTAATCCAGAAGCCTTACAGTAGGGTATATAAAGTTTCATATGTACCATAAAATTTCAGTTAGTCTCTGGAGGGGAAAGAACCAGCATAAAATGTTATTAAATAACTTGACACTATCGTGTAACATCATCGAGAAGTACAGTCATTTTTTATCACTGACTGTACAAACTAGTTGAATGTTGATTGTTACTTATATGCTTATAAAAATGAAATGCCTGAGTCATCTGCATTCCATATTTAGCAGCTTTCAGTACAGAGAAGGCAGGAATTGACATGATGGCAAGTTATAAGGCTAAGAAAACAATCCCTGAACATTTCAACAAGTATAAAGTGTAGCAGCTTAAAAGCAAAAAAGAAGAGTTAGTAATTTTGGCTATTTAAAACTAAGAAACATAGTTAGAACTGGATCTAACAGTGCAAGTTAAGTAGAGAACACAGCTGAACTATGAAATAAAAGAAGGGCCTGGATATTATATGCGTTGTTATTATACATGGTAGTTATATTACATTATAACTGGGTTTTCAAATAAACCATGTCTATAATACATGCATTCCAGAGAAAGGAAAAGTCTATCTTAAGTCACACAAGCTTATTTTGCCAGACTGGCATGCTACCCACAGCGGGCATCTCTTCTCCTTCCCCCACATACTCCAGGTACTCCCCACAACAGGAAAGCCAGTATGAACTGCTGCATCCCAGCAAAGCGGCCCGAGAACGAGGCACACCTCCCCAGACTGCTGCCAGAAGCTACCAGAAAAAGGAGATCCCCAAGGAGTCGTGGTACTGTCTGCCCTGGAGCTGAACAGCAAATCCTAAATCAAACGTTCATCTACCATGACTTGGCTAAGAATCATTACCCGATAAACTTAATGATAGGAACCGCCAGATTTTAATTTCTTGTATTTAACCTTAGTCTACTAGCACAAAGCAAGCTGCTCCTACTATTTCACCAGCTGACTGAGTGCTTGTGAGGCACCAGTCACGTTTAAACAACAAAATCCTGACAATTTACCTAGGCCTCAGGTTCTTAAACAAAATGTACCACTGTGTGTACTTCTTTTCCCCGAAAATGCATTACTAGAAAAATCAATTAAGCCATCCCAGAAGAAAATTATTAAAAGAACAGAGAACAATAGATACTAAATGAAAACCAAGAGCAATTTCCCTGACATAAAAAAAAAATCCAATACTTTAATTAGTATGACTAATCAAACTAATCATCCTGTCTCATCCAGGAGTCAAGCAGGGCGAGCTCAGCTCCCGGGAGCGCCAGGCAGTTTTGTACACATGGGCCGGCACCCAGAGGAGACCCAATACCTGAGCATTTGCCTGGCACAGGACGGAAGCAGCCATAATGCTGATTTTGTTGAAGGTCTGCACTCTCTCAGCGAAGCAGATCACCCTGTCACCATTCACTACAACCCACTAACCCACTCCATCAGGGCAGCACTCTAGCGTGTGTTGGTGTTTCGAAGTGCAAGAGGCACCATTGTGAGTGAATGAGGGCCACTGAGACCTACAACTCCTAAATCCTCGAGCCAAAGTCCCCTGCAACTTTAAGAGGGCCCCTGACAACTCCGCAAGCAAACAGAGCTTTCTTTGTCCCAGCTGCTGTTGCTGACAAAGAGCAATAGCACGTCCACCGTGCATACAAGTGGGAACACGCTGATGGGGTCCTGTCACCAGCTTCCCTACACTACCAGGGTAAGCAGTCTCAGGCAGGGAGGGTCACCTCTCCCCCATAAGGGTACAGCCTTCATCCACCCTGCCCGAGAACAGCTGCTGGCATGCTTGAGAAGCTCATCCCCTAATCCGAGTTACATGAAGAACAGATAACTGGTGTCAACATCACCTGCCCAAGTGCAAACCAGCAACTGTGCTCTGTAACTCCACTTTCAAGACCAAGAGCGTCCAGGATCCTTCGGCATCGGAAAGGCCTAGAGCTCCTAGGTTAACACACACAACTACTACAAAACAGATCAACAGAAGATGATGTAACATAAATTGTGCTAGGGCAATGCAATTTTATTTGTGCAATACAAAGTGCAACAAAACATAGACTCAAAGTTTTGCCTATTTAATCACATCTTGTGGAGCCCTCATCTTTAAGAGACGATAGTTTAGAACGGAAAGCATGACGTTACCTACGGCTATGAAGTAACAGTTACTTTAGGGGTGAGACAGCAGGTGATGAAGATTTGGTTTATTTGGACCAACACTGAAGTAAAGGACAATTTTCCTTTGTTAACTGAGGTTTCCCTGGTGTAATTTCAAGGACCTTTTAAATCAAAATTTCAAGTGGAAACTCATTGTAATGTACAAAGTAAATCCGAAACAGAGTGACATCGTCACAGTTCTGTCTCTTGCTGTAAGGTAGCAGGACTTTGAAGCAGCTGATCCACATGCACAGCAATCCATTTCATAAAGCGCTCATGGTCTCTAGAGTGCTTTTACTCTGACATGTGCCAGAGCTTTCACATGTATTACACACTCATCATTTGGGTCCGCAACGCAGCTGACCAAGTGCAGTTCTGCAGAGCTACTCAAGCTTGAAACAGAAGGTTTTGGGCCTTGATCAGAACAAGTTTCTATTTTGAAAGTGAATTAAGTGCTTACTTTCTGCATGCTCTCTCTGGCTAGCCCCAACATCTGCAATAATGAAATGTGTACCTCAAACAGGTTTAAAAAAATTAGTTCTCAATTTCTCAAGTCAACAACGATCAATTCTATCTTGTGTTGTGTTACAAGATATTTCTATAGATAGCTGTCCTATGGGGACAGTTCTTATGAATATAAACAGGTTACAACATGAACTTCTTTGTTTTTTAAGACTGCAATAAACAGTATCTATTAAGAACAAATGTGGCTGCAGAAAAAAGTCAGATGTCAGAAACAAGTCAACCAATTCAGAAAAAAAGGCTGTAAAACCGTATACAAAGGCATGAGGGAGGGAAAAATGAAAACCAGAACCCACAGTATACCTTGCCAAACTTTTTATCTAGATGCTATTAATATACCATCTACATACATATACACAAGTCATGTATATTGAATAATATGCTGGACACCACAAACTCACCTGAAGGTGTAAACGCCTTCAAGCCTCACCTTAAATATTTTGGCAAGGCTTTTCTGCTTATCACACAAGTAATACCTCTGCCAGCCTTGTCCCTGGCACTACTGGGCTTCTATTATGGTGGCAGAGGCTGCTCTGGTTCTGCCATATTGCTGGGGTGATGTCCCGCTGCAGTGGGACAGTCCAGCTGCCGTTGAAAAAATGGGGGTATTAAACCTCCATCACACTGAGCCTTCCTAACCAAGCCCACCCTGGAGTTAACCATGAGCGTGCAAATAAAATACCAAATTCAAATCTACACAGTTGTCAGCTCGTACAAAAACGAAAATTTTCATAGCTCCTTAGTAGCTGAAGACACTCAGAATAGGGCACGACTGGATTTAACACAGAAACAAATTCTTCCCATGCCTACTTCTTTTTTACATTTTATTTTCATTTTTTGGACAGCGAGGAGAAGAAGGGAATTGTCGCACGTCTCTGCTAAACCAGCCCAGAAGACAAGAGATTCACATGGGTTCCTCTTCCTTTCTGAAAAGCTCATCTTTAGTCAGCAGAAAACAACCCAGCTTAAAAGATATTCTAAAACAATACCATGAAGTGCTTGCCCGCCTTTCCTCACTCCACAGCGCAAGTACCCGTGGGTGATTCAGCACAGCAAATGACAGCATGCTATGTGAGTTCGCGTCTTAGCAGTCTGCCTGCTCACATCACACAAGGAAGTAAGCACTTTCGGACTGCCAGTAAGAGGAAGATCAGATCTTTTTTGCCCCCAAAATTTGTAGATTAAGATATTTACAGTATCACCCATGTTACAATTACACATGCCTTTAGTTACACGGCCTTTAATTACAGATATAGGGTTTAGGCTAGGTGAAATGATGCAGAAGGTTCAAACTACTCTCTTTCTTAAAAGAAAATATGTATTAAACAGAGAGTACACAGACGGTCCCAACGAGGCATCTTAATGAACAGGTCTGTGAAGCAGATCAGATCCAGCCCACCAGATCACCGATCACTTTCAGATTTCCAAAGACCTGATGTGAACTTGACCTAGAGTTATGTCTCCAATTAGCAGAATATTTATTTTGTGATCTCAACTCAAAGGTCACTATTCTAACCTAAGCCTCAGGAAAGCCTTCAACGGGAACTCATCTGACAGTGTCTGTGACTCAGTATTCCCTACCTTACCCATTGTGTTGCACGCAGTATTTAGGAATCATGACATTTATGGACATGAGTTTCACAAAACTTAATAAAAACCTAAATAAAAACACTGGGAATTTAGACAGCATTCACACTTTACCTGGAGAAATACTGTACTGAAGGAAGACAGGAAAACAAGATAGCATACAGCGCTTATTATTTTATTGCATTCATTTTTGTACACACTATCCGTTATTTCCACACTACTTTATTTACACAGAATCCAGATTCTGCTGCTTTAATCATTCACTAGTGCTTACATAATATTATCAGTGAATTGGCTACTTTATCAGTTAAACTGGCAACCAGGATATCAGAGAACTCAAGCTTTTATCAATATTAACTTTGAGATGAAAGCCAGTTGCAAACAGATTGCACTAGAGGTTAATTATTGTTACCAATTCTCTTGTCTGCATCTGTCCTCACCATCACAAAGCAGTTATGCTGTGTTCTTCTCCATTCCTCCCAACACCTCAATCTCATCAGCTGAGAGTAGGCAAGACTAAGTTAGGCAAGCGAGCTGGAGTGATTCACAGTGGGAGCACACTGCTGCCTCTTACCTCCAACACAAAGCCAATAACCTTTAAATAGACATCCAGAATTACCATGTCTCAGCTTTGACAGAAATTCATAGCATCTATCACGTATCACTGTTTGAATCTGCTATTTGTTGCAGGTTTTTAAAAATCATTAGCAATACGCAACAGTGATTACAAACAAGTACCATTGTTTTCTAGAACATACAACATCTCATACAGCTCAGAAAAGTTACTTTATAAATAAAGCACAGAAGCTGAACGAACACCTGTAGCTAGCTTATGTGGTGTCATAATGAATGACACCATGTGTTCTTTTAGTTAACAAGGCAATTCATATGAAAACACGTAAACATTTACACACACCCAACACGAGAACTTAACATTGCATTCAATATGCATCACAAGTACAGTAGAAGACTGGTGAAACACTTAGTTACTATTCTCTTCCCTCCCGCACCCCGTATTAGAGGTTTACCAGGAAATTATGAAAAGCGTGCACTGCAGCACTGACTCTTCCAATTTCTAAATTTAATCCTCTCTCCTTTTCCCACATGCCCTCCCATACATAAATGGCCACACAGCTACCAGGAACGTTTGCTGCCCAGATAATGCCAACAGATGGAGTCTGCCTCGGATATCACCTGCTTCAGCTCAGCCTGTTCCACCGCCCTCCCTTCTGCCTGTTCTCAAGAATCGCACACTGCAACAGCATTTCAATACCATTCTAGCAACACAGAGCTCATGCAAACACTGAAGCTTTTTGCTCTGAGAATTAACCGACATTTAAGTTGTGCGCAGGTTTGGGCTTTGAACGATGTAATGAATGTTGTGGAGTTCCTTTTCACATCCAGCCTATTCTGAGACAAGTTTTTCCTTTAGGTAGTTCCACGTGATTCCCAATTCTATCGGTAAAGCTGTACAGTACCAAACTAGAACCCTTCACTAGCTCTTCCTCTCCGTCACTGAAAAGGTGAAATCACCAGCTCCCACTGCATCTACACCAGGTACATCTGTACTGCCAAGATCCAGCCAACTTAAGTATCTCTACATATCTAAGGCAAAGGTATGAGACTGAGCTTGCTTGCCTACGCTTCCAATCAAATGAAGTAGCAAGAGACCACAAGTCACATTTATTACAAGCAAGCTGTAACTTTTCTTACACTGCTGGAAAAAAGTCATCATTCAGGATAAAGGCCAAGCTTCACATCCTCACATGAAAGCACAGTACTCTGAAACACTGGGTTTTAGTTATCAGCCCCCAGAAATCAAGCCAGTTTGATGCCTGAAATACCTTTTATAAAATTTCTCTTTGACTTTTGCTTTCTTAAAATTTCTTCTAAGTATTTTTCTCGATCGATATATTTTGTTTCCAACTCTGACAGTCTTGACAGCTATTTTCCCTCTCAATAGTCCTCACACTTGCAATGACTACGTAAGAATGGCAAATTTAAAATAGCTATGTTAAAAACTTCACCTTTGAGATACTGAGAAGCCACTGAAAGACAGAAAGCAGTAACAATTTTTGCAGATGGTCTCAGTTTCAGAGGCACTACAATTGTACACGCACAAACGTCCCTCTCCCTTTCCAACAGTAAGTCAAGCCTAAAAGATCACACGTTTGTTTCCAGCATTACAACAGTGTCTTAATTTAGTCAGCTGTTCTATTACCCAGTGACTCCTCCCTATCTGGGAAGGGGAATCGGGTAAAGGAAAGGAGACCCGCAGATTGAAATGGAAACAGATTTAATAAAATAGTAGTAATAAACTAATATCAATGCCACTACCAATATAAAGCACACAACGTTATACTCAGCCCACCCACTGGCAGTGAGCCGCGCGCTCCCAGCAGCGAGCGCCAGATGCCAAACCCAGCAAGCACTGCAGCCCTGGTGAAAGCATGATGGTCACAGCAAAGAGGAGAGCAGGCCTCAGGTGCAGAAGGGCAGGCCAGACCCTCCAGGGATGGCGACCATTGAGGAAGGAGAGAGGGCTGTCCCCAGCAAACTTCCCAATTTATAGTGAGCGTGACATTGATGGTATGGAATACTGCTGTTGGCCAGCCCGGGTCAGCTGCCCTGGCTTTTGCTCCTCTGAGCTTTAGGACCTGGCTAACTCGAAACTGCTAAAAAGACCTTGATCCCTATGGAAACCCACGTACCACAGCTGGCTACAAACTAAATGAAAGTGTCTTACTGACTTTGTTCCCACCAAATTGGGTGCTGCGGTCTTCTCAAAAATGCGGCTTTCCTGAATAGCAAATTGATTCTATGATTCTATCCCGGCAAAACCAGGACGCACAGAGATTCTTGCCTTGTTCACAGCAGTGAACAGTTCCTACTTACATATCCCAACAATAACAGAGGGCGTATGTTCCAGTCGCAAGTAGAAGAGAAGATTGTAGAAATTGAAACAGATCAGAGAGAAGCACAAGATGACAGAGATCCATTCTTGTAGTCTCTTTCCTGTTGGAAAATAAAAGAAAAAAAGCAAGTTTTACTTTAATCTGAGAGGACATTTTGAAGTCTGAAATAATACAGACAGGCTATTCTACTGCCTGGATGACTCACTCCATTTGTCTGACAGGGAACTGAAACAGAAACTTATTTTCTTAAATTATATTCCTCTTCCCCGAGCCACTACTAACCCCTTCCCTCTGCCCTTGTCCAAATAACAGGACAAATCAGACATCATCGCACATTGTCCTAGTTTCTTTTTCCCTGCAGTTGTTGGCATAACGTTTCTCCATTTCACATCTTTTTTCAAATTTGCATTTCATTCAATATTCAGTGTTGCTGGTATGGCTGAATCCGGGAACAAATCTCTGGCCTCAGATGCCCTGTAGTTAAATCACCTTATGATCTGTAGTATTTAAAATCTCAGAGCTTGTAAATAAAGCTGTTGTACTAACAGGAAAAAGCATCATCTTGTATTTTGGTAGCCCTAGAATTGCCTTCCTAACATTCCAAGTACACTTCTTGAGCTTGCTTACTTAACTCCTGCAGTCTTGTCTTTGCCTCCCCGCTCCCAGGCAGAAGGCTACGACCTCTCGGCCATTCTGAGATGACAAGAGACAGAGTAAGCAACGAACCAGCACAAATTGTCTCTTGTACCTTGCTGTACTTCATACCTCTACAAAAACCTCATTTATTTCCTATAAAAAGAGAACAGACACATCAGAGTAGGGTACACTTTGAATGTTCAGATCAGCAGCAGATAGCTTCTACCTGTGATCATGGCTAGATCCTCAGAAGGCACTGATGCCGAGAGCAAGGGCAACGCTCAACGCGAGACCCATACGACTTAAGGCATCAGAAAGATCTTTAATGCCTAAATCCAAGAAGGAGATCTGAGCTGCCACCTTGGCCTAGAAGGGCCCTGGCTGTAGTCAGCTGTTCACATGCTCAGCAGCAGACAGGTCAGTCTTCACGTATTTTAGAGGGGCAGTCACTACAGCTGCCTCTTGCCCAGGGCTTCCCAGCGCAGTTAACCCTGCAGTCCGTTCCCAACTCCCTCCTGCAGCCTTATACATTTCACACTGCTCGAGTTCGAGGCAAAGCACTGTGCAGGGGAACAACCAGTAAGCGCCACATGCGAGGTGGACATCCCCTCACAGGAGCAGAGGCATACTCGCATGTCTGGCATGTGTTCAGGACAGGAGCTTCTTTCCTACTATTCGTCTATGTTGACCTACTACTGATCAAATTTCTCCTCCTAAATGCTAAATCAAGTCCTCCTTCTCAACTACACCATGCAATGAAATAGAAACTAGGAACTTCAAAGGGGGATCACTTATCTCCAATGAGCCTACAATGCAGTATTTTAAAGAAGCACGAACAGAAACTTTTACAGTTCAGAGTTTTGCTCTAGAAAGGCCATGAATATATAAATTAACACCCTCTGCAGTAGAAGAGAAGGGAATGGTAAAATTAAATTAAGACACAAGAACAAGCATATTTCAAGACAGCATCAGGTCACAATGTGGGAGATTCTATAAACAGCTCCCTCGAGTAATGAAAGTAGGACTTAATTAACCCTCACTTCCTGCATAAGAAATCCACACCCTGATTAGAGGCACTGAGCGGGTACATCCTCACGGAACAATTAGCTGACTGCAGTGAAACACTAGGCTCCTCACTAGCAAGTCCCCTGAGTTCAATCTATAAAACTACTAGACTCCGAACACAGGGATCCCCAGATGACTGCCTGGAGATATCACAGTCCAGAAACGCAGCCCCAGCTCTGGACAGACTGGGAAGGCAAATCAGTCACAGGAGCAGCGCCGGCACCAATAACTTGTGTTTCAAGAGCACTCAAACTTAAAAGTGCGTCCCCCATGAAGGAATATGGTGCCAAAGCCACCAAGTATATGCTTATAGAAATTGTGGAAATACTCCACAGCTGTATTCACTCTGCAGAATTATATCTAATCCCTGTTCTTAAGAATTCAATGGTTCAACATCACGTGCTTCCACCATAACACATATTCTGACATTGTTTATGTAAGTTATTTATGTAATGACACAAAAAGATTGCACATCTAGTATATTATCACAGCTCACTGCCAATAGCCATCGCTATACATATACTACTTCACAGACCTCCTGTGAACTTCTGCCTACAGCTAAAGATAAGGGTAGCTAGTTGTCAGGGGAGAAAAATCTTTCCCGTATGAAAAAGAGCATAGTGCAGTAGTAAAGTTAGTGACTGCTTTTCTGTAAGGCACAGGAATCTGCCTGGATGAGAACTGCGTATCTAGACCAGCTGAAACATGCCCCACAGCACCTTCTCTCAAGGCAAGGAAGGGACAACAAACACAAGTTGAAATGGGCAGACTTGCCCCGAACAGTCTAGAAAACTGACAAACTATTGAATACCTTTGCTCTCTTATTATTACTGGGCTCTGTGCAGGTAAGAACGCCTGCTTTTCCAGTAAATGCCTTGAACGTGCAAGCTCAGCTGTTCATCTGACCTGCTGTGAACTGCAGGATGCTGAAAATGTGTCTTGCCTTTCCCAATCAGTCACCTGAGAGTGAATTCACTGGGAGTGGCAAGAACACCTAGCACTGCTCACACTGTGACCTAAAAACAAATGACATATTTTATTATAAAGAGTCTGCAGTTATTTCCATAGAATAATCGAATAGCTGCTGTCACTTTACTGAGCTCTGACAACCAGCAGGCTTCAGGAAGACAAAAACGACACAAAAATTCAAACACCCCTCTGACCCTCTCTGCGGTGCAAGGAGCTGGTATCTCAGAGCCGTTCACAGAACAGATATTCTGAAGCAACCGCTTTTGTTGTTACCTTGCTTAGCAACCAAATTTGTATATTGGCTTTTGGAAGGAAAGGTTAACTTTTTGGTTTTTTGTTTTTAACGAGAAGAGCGTTCTGAGCAGGTTCTAGTTTGAAACTCTCCACCCTGGCAGCTAGACCATGGCTCTGCAAGTTGAGACACCAACTCCAGTCCCATACCAGCACCTCTTCCTAGGCCGGCCTTCTAACCTCCCCGCAATAGCGCTTTCTTAACCTCTCAGAAGTCTGCTTTAGAACAGGTGTGCCAAGTATGTTCATCAAGTCTCAGCTTACAAGTGAGAAGCGTCAAACGCAAAGGCGGACTCGGCGGCCGCGCAAGGGGAAGCCGCTGGTTTCACAAGACCTCCCCAAGCCACTGGGAGCCAATAAAAGGGCCTCGATGGCACCAGGGCCGCAGCGAGCCGCCCAGCCCACCGCCCGTTTCTCAGACCTGCTGTAAGCGGCCGCACTCGGCAGCCGTGCCCAGGCCGCGGCGGGCGAGGGCAGCAGAGGGGCGTGGAG
>VZSC01005640.1:506393-533186 GCA_013398225.1 Steatornis caripensis
GGCGCTGGGTGGGGAGGGACCGGCAGTGGCCCCCGCCCCGCTGCCCCCTCCGGCCGGTGCCTCGCGCGCCCCCTGGCGGCGCTGCTGCACGGTGCTCGCCCCCACGGCGCGGCGACGCTCGCCCCGGCCCTCAGCGCGTCTGCGGGAGCTGCTGGGAGCCGTTAGGCGCGTGGCGCCCACCGGATTTCTGGAAGCCCCTGCGTTTCCTGCGGCCCGCCGGGGCCGTCATCGCGCCAGCTGAACCGTTCTCCGTCCCTCGGCTCGGTAACCCAGCCCGTGCTCCTTCGCAGCTGTGGTTAAAGCCGCTCACCCGCGTGCTCGCTGGTCCCCGGCACATACATCCCAGCACACGGGGGCAAAAAAAATCAGAAAAAAAAAGCCCCTAGCAATATCTAAGCACTACATCACCGCTATAAAAAACAATTTCTGCAACAGTTCTATTTGAAGATCAAATAAAACAGCACTAAAATAAGAAGTGTTCCAAATAATTAAATAGATTCCACTTCACGTTAAAATCGGATCCGTTTGCAGAGGGTGAAATACTGAACCAGGTGTCTGTTTAATCCAAAGGTTTGAAGACGACACGCCGTGGTGAACTAAACGCTTCTCTGTGCCTCGGCAGGGAGGCACAAGCGACAGCAACGCACAGCCCCAGGATGGCGACGGCCAGGCGCTGCGGCTGCACCCACCCTGACGGCTGCGGCCCGGTACATCGCACCTAGCCGAGGCGTCGACGTTGATCCCGCTCCCGCAGGATGCGACACGGGGGCTGCCCTGCGGGCTCCCCCTCCAAAGAGCTGGAAGAGAAATGCCAGTGTCACCAAGCCACCCGGGAACTTCCCCAAAACTCGACCAAGCTGACAGCCAAGGACTGCTCCATGCTGCCACTTCACGGTGCTCTGAAATCACCGTGTTTCTGAAGCAGCCAAAAGGCACGTGGTGCGCCTCCCAGAGTCTGCCCCGCTGTTTGGAGGGTCACAAGTTAACTAATAATTAGCTGGACTCACATGTTCAGATGAGCCATTCTTAATGAAAAAATGGCCTAGGAATTCAGCAAGTCCTGGACTTGTCAAGACTTTTATTTATACATATATATATATGTATCTTAAACATATATACATATATATATATATGTATCTCAAGCGTTCTGGAAACTGCAAATGTTAATGATTTGCCGCTGACACAGAAGAAGGTACGGATCTGAGGCAGGGATTTTTCTGTTTTCTGTTAATGGCGTAATAAGCCAATTAAAAGTCATTAGCCTGGGGTGCCTCAATTTGTTGGTCCGGGCTGTGTTTAGACGGAGGGATGGGAATGTCCTGGCATTGAGGGATGCCAATGTTTTCATTAGACTTTTGTGAGGTTACACTGCTCTGATGCTATGGGTTTTGCTACGATCCTCCCAGGTTGCAGTGACCTTGATAATGTTAGTACAGAAGTGGTGTAAACGTGAATGAATTAATGTCAGTTCAGCAGGATATGGCACCTCTAAAGGCGTTTGGGATGTGTGACCATATGTCTCCATTATGAATGCGGAAATTAGAGGAAAGATATAAACGGTTTTAATTGAGGTACGGTTCTTGGGAGTGTTTCCCAAGATACCTTCAACATCTGTTAGTCATCTTGTTTTGTCAAGGCAAAAGGGGTGCCAGCATGAAGCAAGAGCATCAAAGAGCTGGCACGGTTTGGCTTTGGATGGGTTATCCAGTTCTCTTGGAAAATGGTTATCAGTCTTGCCTTGGTGTCGGCTGAAACAAAGCTGAACCTTTCTGTAATAACGTTGGTGTAGCTGCCTAAAGACAAACCTCGCAAAAGGAAAAAGGTGCTGTGAAGCCCTTTCTAACCTCACCTCAATGTGACAAGGGAGAAGTCCATCGAGGAGCGGGTTTGGTCCTTTCCTAGAGACAGACCAATGCTCGGGACATGTCTGAAGAACGTTCCTTCTTCCTCTCTATCATTATCTGGGGGAGGGAGGAGAAACCCTACGTTAGTTCATAGACTCTGGCAAAACTCCAGGAGCTGGTATAGTACCACCACAACCCAAGAAAGGATGGCGCCATGAGGATTTGGCCCTGTGTGAGTGCAATGCCTTTCAGAAACACCACCTTGGAAGTGAATTATCAGGCAACCTACCGGTGATCCGGTACGGGCATCAGTAGAGGCAGCACAAGGCTGCTGAGACTCTGAACAGCAGCCTGTACGAGGAGGGTAACTCTGCAGGAAAACCTTGACGCTGTTTGGCGATGACGAGGACCCTACAGGGATACAACAGGCCGTGTCACCGTAAGGCGGCCTTCGAAAGTGTGGAGCCCCTGGCCGGTTTATTCAGGGCAGCAGCCAGCCAAGGCCCTGCCGTGCTGTTTGTGCTCAGCTCCCACTCTCCTGCGGGAGCTCCCCGCCGTCCCTGGGCGCGCCGGACGCGAGACGGACCCTGCCGGGAACGGGGTGGGGGTCCCGGCCGTCCGCTCGCGCTCTGCGCAGCCCGTGGAGCTCACACGCAGCTCCCGAAGGCAGGGCCGCAGCATTGGCTTTTGGAAGGAAAGGTTAACTTTTTGGTTTTTTGTTTTTAACGAGAAGAGCGTTCTGAGCAGGTTCTAGTTTGAAACTCTCCACCCTGGCAGCTAGACCATGGCTCTGCAAGTTGAGACACCAACTCCAGTCCCATACCAGCACCTCTTCCTAGGCCGGCCTTCTAACCTCCCCGCAATAGCGCTTTCTTAACCTCTCAGAAGTCTGCTTTAGAACAGGTGTGCCAAGTATGTTCATCAAGTCTCAGCTTACAAGTGAGAAGNACGCTTCCAGCTGCACAGCCTGTTCGCCAGAGAGTTACGAGAGACGTGACGCAAGCGACGAGGCTTTGTACATTCCTCATTGCACTCATCATCTGGTCCTTCACCGGCCTCCCGCCCCCAGCGGCTGCGGCCTCAGCGCCGCGTTCCGAGCCGCGGGGACAGAGCGGGGCCGGCCCTCGCTCCCCGCCCGAAACGGCCACAGCGGTCCCAGCCGGCACAGCCCCGGCTGCTGTTGCGCCCTGCGAGCTCACACCCGTCTGACCACCTCTGGTTTTCCGCATGCTCCCCCCGCGCACCTCCGCACCGCAAAGCTGCACGCCAAGGCCGCCTCATTGGCACAGAGCAGCGCTCAGTCTCGTTCCTCATGCGCTGCCCGTGCCCGGGCGGTTCTGGGCCCTTCTGAGCCACGAGGCATGAAGGGGGCAGAAACCAGTTGCAGCTCCCTCGACGGGCTCCTTCTGGCATGGGCAAGTGTCAGTGGGTGGGAGAGCTGGAAAAGCCACTCCTACGGCTCCCACCCAAAGCCATAAACGCAAAGACAGGGAGATGGCGGACCAAGATGGCGGACCAAGAAGCGGGGTATGCGGAGGACGGTACACCGTGGCCATCCCCACCTGGTACCCAGTCCACCAAGGCCGGCTGCCAGACGACACAGACTGGCCTGGGGGCTGCTGTTAGCTGCCGGTAGTCACAACCAACATGTCCTAACCGATTCCTTGGCATCCCCGCTTTCCCCGTGATGCTCGACAGGAGAGCAGGTGAAAAAAAGTATTTGTACAGACCTTTAATGCTTTTAGTGAAGACAAAGCTTTTAATTCTTCACTTCAGCCCACTCTCCTGTCACCCATCTCTAAGACTTCCCTCGGTTTATGTTGCCCCTGGCCATACACACCATGGAGTTCCAGCTACCTGGCCTGCCACCTCAGGACCTCAGAATAGTTCTCCTCTTTTAGAAATGTCCTAAATGAATTAACAAGTTCTGTTACTGGGAACTTCTGACACTTGGCAGGGTATCCTGGAACAAACAGATTCCTGTTCCCTTGATGGATCTTTCGAAAGCTTGGATACACTAGAAAAAAAGCATTACTACGGGATCTGTAACAAATTCATCAAAGTAGGAGGCTATGATTACCTAGGAAATGTCAGACAACTACAGAGAACTTCTGGAAAGTTAGTGGACAGCAACTTTTCAGCCATTTTTTTCCGAATACAAGGAACAGGCCACTCATAAAATACAAAGTCACCTCCTATTGTCCCTGCTCAGAAAGACAGACCACGTCTTGCCAGCCAAATGGCTTCAGCATGGACTTTCTCTGCAACACAGGACCAGAGACCACAGCTTCTCCTTTGCCTCTGCTCCCTTCCGTGGGCGTTTGTGTGCACTCTGGCTCTCCCTCCTTTCCTTCTTTCGCAGAGCCACAGAGTGGGTGCTCTGACCTCCAATTTGCTCTGGAAAATTTTCAGTCTGGTAGGGGAAGGTATTTCGCTCATGTTGTCCCACTGGCTGGAGGCAGCGGTGCCAATCTCCAGGTGTCGTCTCTGCAGCATTTGGTAGGGCAAAGAGCAACGTGGAGATAAAGTGGGGATTGAGCAACCCAGCACTGCAAAGGCCAAGCATGCTAGGTCAGAGGTGAGCAGAAAATCAGCAGAAGACCAGCAAATACCCAAGCATCACCATGTCACACGGGAACAAGGGGTGAGGGAGCACTTAGGGAGGGGGAGGACTCTGATCTGTAACAGAAGAACCAAAGGAGGCCAGGAGACATGGCCTGCAACTGCCTGGGGAGCTCCCTGCCACTGGAGTCTGCAAGGCGGAGTATCACAGCTGCAGTTTCAGGAGAGGAAAGCATTTGGCAATCGGTATTTATGCTAAAATGAGGCAAAGTCTCGAGCCTGGTCTAAGAGCTGGGGGAGACGGAAAGAGAGCCAACATCTCTCCGAGTTGAGACATTGTCCCTGTCTGACATTTCATAAGTGCTGTTTTTTACAGTGGAGAAGGGCAAGTGGAAAGCAGTAGATTGAAATCTGGCCTCTGCCAGGTACAACTTCTGAGCGGCTGTTGGCGTAAGGTGTGCAGCTGTATAAGGAGGGACCTGGGGCTAGGAAGAAAAAAAACCAGAGTGCACAGCATGCTCAGAAATAAATTTCAATTTTACTTCTCTATTTTGCAGCCTTTATTGCAACATTGCTCCACTTAAGTCAGGCTTTCAGGCAAGGTCCCCTCCTACCCCCCAGAGACCTTCCCACACCACCTCTGTGCTCTCTCCCAGCCTGCCTGCGTGCATGGATACTGCTCTGCTCTGGAACTCCTCACATTCTGCTCTTTAGCTCATCTCCAATGTATTACCTACAGCATCTTGTTCGTTGATGCAACTGTCAACTTCTGGCATTAACTTCTTTCCTTTTTGCCCCTCTTCTGCCCCTCTATGTTGTTTTAGACTGCAGGTCTATGGATGAGCAGCTGTGTCCACACAGGGTTTAGCGTGAGGCAGCTCTGATCTTACTGATCTGCTAAGAGCTACTGCAAGGCAAATAATACACGAGACAAGTGTGCAGCAAGAAGATCAGAAATTACAGACAGCGTTTTTCTAGAGCATGATCCTCTGTCCACAGACCTCCCTACAAACACTTCAGAGTTTCAGCTGTCACCATTAAACTAACAGGATCTCCCCAAAGCTGGTGTCCTTCCAGGGACAGCTGCTGTAGACCTGGAGCACGTGACCTGGAGAGCTTGCAAGAAATCCTGGAAAAGAAGACAATTTCCAGGAAGAAAATGTGTCTGCAATGCTTTTTTTGTAGGTCTGTGCCTAAAGCTGGAAAGTTGCGGCTTCTAGAGTACAAAAGTGAAACTGGAGAGCAGAATTTAATTCATGACAGAAATGAGCAATGAGATTCTTCCCTCCACCTCTTCACCATCTTCGTATCCTTCTGTTAGCCTCCCAGTATCTATATTGTTTCACACATGAATGTAGAGGAATCTGGATTCTATTGCATCAGAATTTTTTTTCTGCTCAAAAATGTTGATGTTCTCACTAAGTAATTTGTGAGTTATGCTGCTGTCTCCTTCCTCAGCTGACTAGTTCTGAAAAAAAGAACTCATGAAATCACTAGAAAGAAAGTGCTGTTCACAGAAGTGCTGCCTTTCTGCTGAACACTGGGAGACTTTCTGCGGAAGGGCTGCTGCCCTTGGGTTTTTCACAGAGTGAGACCAGTGCCCGGTTCCCTTCACCAGGAATGTCTGCATCTCTTTTCCTATCTAAAGCATCTCTCTGAGGAGGTTTTCCAGGATGATTATTAGCAGCCTCTGCACATGTGGCTAGGCCAAGCCATGGCACTCGCAGGGACAGAACTTGGTGTGCCCAGACCTCCACCCAATCCTCTGTGGTGCGAGCCTCGCTCTGCACCTGTTCCCATTTCAAAAACCCCATTTCTGGCCATGCATTTGTTATGACAAGTGCAGAAACAATTTAAAAGAGACCAGAGTTAGCTCAAAACCTGCTTGCCAAATGCTAGGGTTTTGGATAAGTGGTTAGTCCCGCCAACAAGGTTCCCATGAGAAGCTGAGAATGGACGTTGGCTCCATGAGAGTGGATGTTGGGGTTTGAGGTGAGCTGGAGGAAGTTTAAAGAGATCCAGGTACAGCAGGGAGGTGAGGGGGGAGAAGGGAAGGAGGGGACGAGCTGGGCATCCAACCTCAATTACCACCCCAGCTGACGTGTGATCTACACGTGTGACTACAGGATTACTCAGCACTGGCCTGGAAAGGAGGTGCGGGCCACACCATCCGTGATATAATCTGTTTCACATGACAGTTGCACAGACGTTTTATTTTGTTAGGGAAGATCAGCCCAGGCGGGAGTACAACTTTCTGCTGCAGAGCAGCAGAGAACAGGGCAGAAATTTGAAGAGGGCAAATTTAGATCTCCAAAAATACCTTGAGAAATTGCCCAGGAAATTTACCAACCAGCTTTAGCATTCAGTTTTAGCGGATGGCCACGGCGCACTGCCGACCCATCGGGCTAATGCCAAGAAAGACCAACTGCGCATTTCAGCAGGCCACCACAGCAGGAGACCTTGTGCTTGCGGGTCCCTGAGTTGTTTTGGAGGTAGGAAGCACATGAGACCGATTTTAAGAGTTCAGTTGCAAGGGCCAGTTAGGGCAGCTGCTGGATGTAACTGCCAGATCAGAATGCAGGATAAAGGCACAGAGTGAGGGAGTAAACAGCCAGAAGAACAAGCCCTGGCTCACTGCAACTTGCCAGTATTTGCACCCAATACAGATGTTTGTATTTATGAAGGTATGGGCTCCAACTACAACCTCCAGACCCGGTTCTCTGGCCAGGCCCAGCTCCAATTTAATCTCTGGTGCATTCACCAAAGATTAACTTGGTAGATAAAGATGGAACTAGAAATATTTGAAGCCTGAAAACCTGTTAGGGTACTTTTGTCATGGAACAAACAAACAAAAAAATCCTTTTAGAACGTGAAAAGAAAAAGCAAAGGCAAAAAAACAGAAGAAAGAAAAAGTCCGATGATCCACTGACTGATTCTTGAATTCTTCCTCTTTTCAAAGTTCTGAGGTTTGAACATTATGAACAGTTGACTGTTTGAATCGTATAATGCAATACCTGTTCCTCTGGCTTAACGTTACAATATTTCCCACACCGCAGAATTGCTTCACATTATTCTAAGAGGCAGTGTCATTTTCCCTGCAGTGCTAGGTCTTCTTTACTGAGGCAAAGGACACTCCTACTTCCTTTAATTATATGTTTTGTTTTAAATTAATGTCCTTTATTCTGGGGATGAATCACCAGCTTGTAGACAGGTAAATGTGGGAGTAAGAGAGTGAAAATATAAGTTTGATTCCCAAGGTGGGTGTCTTTAATTAAAATGGACATCAAGATTCAGTCTTCCTTCCCAAACCGACCCCGCGATTCTAAAACCATTTGGATTCCATGTTTCCATGCACGTATCTCTCTTTCCTTCTGAACCATGCCCCACACGGTCCCCTTTGGTTTCAGCGCGTGGATTCCCTATCACTTGTGCCCCTGACAGTTGCACCATATCTTGTAAAGTAAATAGACCAAGACAAACTTTAAGGCCGTCATCCCTGCACGAAGATGGGGAGGGGACCTCCGCGTTTGCTCGACTCCGGCCGCTCGCAGCCGCGAGAAGGAAGCCCGCAGCAGCGCCGTGCCCCGCTCCGGCTCCTCTTGGCTCGCCTCTGCTCGCCGCTGCGAAGCGGCTCCGTGCACGCCCCTACGGACAGTTCTGCCTGACAGTGGCATTTACTTAAGCGAGCACTGGACAGAGAATAACGGGATCTGCCTTCTGTTTGCAGCTTTCCCCCCCTGCCTCGGCAAAAGGACTCGCAAAAAATCCCTCCTGCCTCGGTCTCCCCAAGGGCAAACGGGGCCCCGGGCGGGATCTGCGCCCAGCTCGGCGCGGCGCTCCCAGCCGCACGCTCAGGTGCCACCGACGGAGCCCACGCCGGCGCGGGGGCAGCAGCAGCGCCCCGGCACACGCGCGTCCCCGCGGCCCCTCCGGGGCTGAGCGGTGCCCGCTGCCTCCCGGCCCCGCCGGAGCTCGCCACCGCAAGCCCCGCTCCGCCCGTCACCTGCGGGGCCCTGCCGCCCGCTCCCCTCCCGCCCCAGCAAAGCCCCGGTTTTATTGCGGCCGGCTCGGCGGGGCACCGCACCGGCATACCCGCCCCGGGTGCCTCCTCCGGGGCCGGGGCCGGGGCCGGGGCCGGGGCCAGCAGTTACCGAGCGTGCGGCGTGGCGGGCGGCCAGGCGGTGACGCGCCTGTTGCTATGGGATCCACCCCGCCCCTATAAATAACTGAGGAAAGGAACTTTCCTAAGTCAGAGACTTTAGGACACGGGACCCAGAACCAGATGGTCCGGAGGAGAGGCGCCAGCTCCCGCCGCAGCTCCCGGAGCGGTGAAGCCCCGCCGCGCCGCAGGAACTGATCCGGCCCAGGTGCGCAGCGCAGCCGGGGGCCGTGCCCAGCGCCAGAGACTGAGGCAGGGTCTGGAGCCCCCCCGACCCGGACGGCGGCAGCTCGATCCTCTGCCGGGGGGGCCCCCCCTGCGTCGTTTTCTCCTCCCCGCATCCCCCTTTGCTTTCATGCAACGCCTGGTGGCCTGGGACGCAGCATGCCTCCCCATCCAGCCGCCCGCCTTTAAATCCATGGAAGTGGCTAATTTCTATTACGAGGCGGACTGTCTGGCTGCGCTCAACAAGCTGCACCCGCGGGCGGCCGGGGGCCGCTCCATGACCGAGCTCACCGTAGGGGACCACGAGAGAGCCATCGACTTCAGCCCCTACCTGGATCCCCTAGCATCCCAGCAGCCGGCGCAGCCGCCTCCTCCCGCAGCAGCAGCAGGGGGCAACTTTGAGCCTCCCTGCGGCAGCGGCGGCGGCCAAGATTTCCTTTCCGATCTCTTCGCCGAGGACTATAAAGGCAGCGGCGGGAGCAAGAAGCCCGACTATACCTACATCAGCCTCGCCCGGCACGGCCACCCCTGCGCCAGCCAGAGCCACAAGCCGGGGGGGCTGCCGGGCTGCTTCCCGCCCCAGATCGTGGAAACCAAAGTGGAGCCGGTCTTCGAGACCCTGGACTCTTGCAAAGGGCCCCGCAAGGAAGAAGGGGGAGCCGGGCCGGGACCGGGGGGCATGTCCTCACCCTACGGCAGCACCGTGCGCTCCTACCTGGGTTACCAGTCGGTGCCGAGCGGCAGCAGCGGGAACCTCTCCACCTCGTCCTCCTCCAGCCCCCCCGGCACCCCCAACCCCTCCGAGTCCTCCAAGTCCGCCGCCGCCGGCGGGGGCTACTCCGCGCCCCCGGCGGGCAAGAACAAGCCCAAGAAGTGCGTGGACAAGCTCAGCGACGAGTACAAGCTCCGCCGGGAGAGGAACAACATCGCGGTGCGCAAGAGCCGCGACAAAGCGAAAATGCGCAACCTGGAGACGCAGCACAAAGTCTTGGAACTGACGGCCGAGAACGAGCGGCTGCAGAAGAAGGTGGAGCAGCTCTCCCGGGAGCTGAGCACCCTCAGGAACTTGTTCAAACAGCTGCCCGAGCCCCTGCTCGCCTCCTCGCCTCGCTGCTGACCCCCCACGCCGGGCCGCGGGGCGAGCGGAGCCGCGGGCTCCGCGCCCTGCTCAGCGCCCCTCTCGGGCCGGGGCGAGGGGAGAGCCCGGGGGGCGGCTTAGTTGGCTGGCTTGGTTTGGGTTTTTGTCGGTTTGGTTGGTTTTTTTGTTTTTTTGGTCTTCATTTACATGTTGGCGGAAGGCTCCGCCGCGGCGCGGGGACCTCGCCGGGGGCCGGGGGCTGTGAGCGGGGCGGCGCGGGGGGGCCTGGCCCCGGCCCCGGCGCCGGCCCCGGGCGGGCTCTGCAGGCTGCTGGGCGCTGGGGTTATTTAAAAGAGCGAGAGGAGAGCAAGGACAAAGTGATGCAATCCTTTAAGCATGGCTGGGAATGCTGTGTACATGATGCAATCTCGTGTAACTGTCAGTCATGAATTGAGTAATCTGTTAAAGATGTTCCTACAGTTTTTTTTATTATAAAGAATAATCTATTTCTATAAGAAAATACATATGTATATTTTGGGATCTATGCATTCTTGCTACATTTGAAGCATTAATGAACAATTTTAATAAACTTTATGACTAGGTTAAAAAAAGTAGCTTGTTTTATTTTGAAGGCACGTTTAAAGGTAGATTAAACGCAGGGTTGAAATTCTAGCTGAATCTGGCTCAATGCTGTGATCAGGGATCAGGATTTTTGTTGGTCTTTTGACATTCTCTGTGACTCAGAGAAAGGAGGAAAAAAAAAAAAAACAAAACCCCCAAGAGAAACCCAGCAGAGAGCAGAGCTGGAAGCTTTAGCCGGTTCTTGTTGCCTCATTTTATTTCCTCTAATCACTTGCTTTAGCTGCCGCTTGGGTGTTGTTTGGGGAGGAGGTGTTTGTGTTGGGGTTTTTTTTTGCACTTCTTGCTGTTCTGAACATGTAGAGCGGGATGTGCTATCCAAACCATGACCAATCTTTGGCAAAGTAACACCAAGTCTGAAGTGGGAGGGAAGAAGAAAAAGGGAGGAAGCTTGAAATGAGTTGTTTGTTTGTTTCTTTGCAGAGTTTCTATTCTCTAAGTTATGATTCAGCGTTTCTTATGTTTGTAGTTTACAGGAATAAACATGAGAAAGTAGCATTTCTGTTGGATGTCGGTAATTTCGGGCATTGCTCAGGAAGCTCTCATGAAACCTGGCCAGGTGAGAGGCATATGAACAACTCCCTTATCCTTTCTTTTGAGATGTTTTTCTAAAAACTGTAGAGAGAGTTTCTCTGATGAGAGGTGTTTGTTTCTGTGTGCATGCATGTTTGCTGGGAGCAAGCGACAGGTAAGTGTGGGGAGGGTGGCAGAAGAGGTGGCAGAGCAGGCCATAACTTTGTTTTAGAGAGAACCGAGGCTCTGTCTGCCGATGGAACGAGCCAGCCTCGTCAGGGCTCCCAGGCTGTGTTACTTCCCCTGCTGCATGCTGCTGTGTTGAGGTCTGGAAGAAGTTAACAGTCTCAAGCTGGTTATGTGGAGGGAGTTGGGCAAGTGATCGTGGCTTACTCAGCATTTTCCATTTTCCTGTTGGGCCAAATTGAAGCAATAAGTTTTTAGATCCAGATTCCCATTGCCCCAGAAAAGAAACTAGAAACTCCTTAATCGTCTATGCTCTGTTTAACAGCTGAACACAGAAGGGGTTTTCAGTATAAATATAGTGGACTTGAATTTGCTGCTGTGCGTTCCAATATAAACTGGTTGCAGGACAGATCTTCAATCCGTTGCTTATTTCTAGTCTTACTTCAAGCAAAGCATGTTTTCTCCGGGAAGAACTGTTTACTTTTTTTGACGCTTGCGATCGTAGCCTGCTGCGGCTGAATCTCCCAGAGCTCTTACTGAAATGTGTTACGCATTCCCTGTTCCCGCAATGCCTCCATAGCTCCTGCTAGGAGCTGTGCAGTAGTGAGCAGGGAGTGTCAGTCCCGATACAGATTTCTCGTGTTTGCTTTTTAATTTGTACGGTGCAGTTAAGTTGTTTTTATGAGACCCTAAGAATAGATTTTCTTGGGTGAGCTAGCTCCTGCACCAGCATGACTCAAGTTCTTGCAGGCAAGATAGACGTTAGATCTTGTCTTGACTGTCCCTCGTGACGATGATTACTCCAGCCTCCTGTGGCTGTTTATTCTACTATTCTTCTAGTTACGAAACTTATCCACATCGTTAGATCCTATTTTCTTGTTGCGCTGTAGGCCATGTAATGTTACCCAAACTTTCAAGCAGTGTTCCCAGTCAGAACCAAGTGCTGCTGAGGGTGGAATTGCTGGAGGACTGAAGATGTCCGTTCTTTCTTTCTTTCTTTCTTTTCTTTCTTTTGGGGGCTGGAAGGCAGGGTAGATTGAAAGATAAGATGTACTAAAGGTATTTATATTTGTTTAAATAATAGTCCAGTTTTGGAGATAGAGCTCTATCAGGCATGAATGAGCTAATCCCTGTCCTTAAACTTCGCCTGCCACAGTCTAGGAGAGCCAGGGTGGTATTGTTGCGATTTAAAGAATGATGTTTAAATTACTGCTGTATTCTAGTGTATCTCTTAATTAGGATTACAGATTTCTCGTTCAGGAGGAAGTGTGCAGCAATGAGTTTTTGTCAGAAAGATGCAATTACAGACAGGAAAATTGAGGACATGAATGCAACCAATTTTATGCTCATCTCAGAAGGAATCCATGAAAGAGTCAGAAAAAGAATTCCCGAATCCTGCATTCTTAATCTTGGATTACTCACATAAATTACATTTTAGGAGCTTTGTAGCACTATTAAATGCATGGAGGTCATGAAATACCCTGCTTTATAAACAAGCATATGAAAAAGCCCCTGTAATTAAAACATTTCCTAGAAAAAAGTAGTCTGGAAAAAAAATAGTTTGGAAGTGAATCTGAGAACTCCAAGTGCTAAAGTAGACAAAAGATTCCAAATACCTTTCTAATCACAGTGGGTGAATTGGAAAATCCCTGTGCAAACAGTGGCTCAGCTCCAAATATTGATATAGTTTCCCATTACAAATAAGATTCTGTTGACTGAAAGCAGTACTTGGTACGTCTCAGTTGTCTTCTGACACGCTCTCTTGAGCTTCTTTCCCCAAAGCGACTCAGTACAGCTTGTAGTAAGACTTTGCGCTCCATATGCCGGCAAACCATGCAGAGAAGTTAAGGCATCCTAGACCAGTATTCTCTTTCAAATTTTATGGAAGTTTATAAACAGCATTTCATTTGTTGGGGTTTTTTTTTCCTTTATTTATTACATTGACTGATTCATGCAGATCCTTCTCATTGCTACTAAAATAAGAGATTACTGTCTGTAAGATCAAATCCCTAGCACTGACATCCCCTTTCAAAAGCATTTAGCACTGTTTTATCATTTGCTAGGTGTTTGAATTCAGTTGTCCTTGGTTCTGCTAAAGGAATCGTATATAAGATTTTAAAACAAAATAGTTAAAAATACAATTATAATTCTGTTAGCAGTTCTTCTATCTATTAATAGAAATTATTACTTTCTGCTTCTCTGCCCAAAGCTTGTACAGCCCCGTGCAGCTCTGACACTGTGGTGTTGCTTTTGCACTTTTCCCACTGCCTTCCCTTACTGACTCTTGGAAGATGCAGGAAAATTTATGCTTGTTTCTATACTAGTTGTTTCTCCTCTATCAGATAAAATCGCCCGAATTACATACATGCACCAAAGGGTTACTGGGTGGGAGACGTGATCCCGTTTCATAACAGTATGGTTTTTTCCTCATTGAAATTCTGCAATAGCCTTCAGAAATTGAAATTACAACCTGAGAAAAGCTTTATGCACAATGTTTACCTTTACAATTTCATTGCTAGAACAACTGTCATTGATGTGGATGTGTATGAAAATATGAAGTTACTCTCATACTAGGTAGTTTTCAAGCGATGTTTCATTAGCTGTGATCAGAATAAAAGTCAATGCAACTCAGTGTCTGTTTTAATAAAGAGAGAAAATGCACGAGGCCAAAATACAAATCTTCTTTTTTTATTTGTAGTGATATCACTTAAGATACAACAAGCATTGTCTTGCATTTTCCTGTCATTCGTACTGACACAAAGTGAGTCTAAAGCACCACCAAACTGGAATGCCAGGGTTCTGCATTCCGTTTGTACTGGATATAGATGAATACATGGTGGATGGGGGGACTAAGGACAAATTTGGTTCTAACTCTTTTTGCTACTGATCGTTAATGCAAAAAAATTTTTCTTACTACTCTCCCGAGTGTAAGCCCTGTTTTTTGTGTTTAAGTCTACGCAAATCCTTAACGGTCAGATTTTTCGGGCAAGCCTCATACACCAATGTGAAGTGTGAATAAAAATTTAAACCTACCATGTATGTTGGAAGGATCCGAATATATTAATCAGGAAAATCAAACAAAACTACGAATATAGTTAACTACTCCCAAGGAAACAATTCAGTTTGAATTCTGAATACTTTTTAAAATCAATTGATAAAGTAAAACTAAAACCATGTGGCAAAAACTGTACGTGAAATATGTGAGGAAATTAGTTCTCTTTTGAGAGGTACTCGCTGAGCGAAGGAGTGAAGTCATTAAAAGAATGAAGTTCTATTTAACTATTTGGTAGGACCCAAAACGTAGTCTGAGAGTTTAATCTTAGCAATGTAAAGCTAAACCTTGGTAGAAACTCTACCCTTGGATATTATCCTGAGGTTTTCTGAGGTTCCTGATTCTTTCACGTGAATTGAAGCTGTTTTGCCCCAGCCTGGGCAGATGAGCAGCACAATCTGTGGTCATTATGTAAACACCTGAAAAGATTAGATACAGCCTTGGACTGACATCAGAATCATGTGAAGTTTATGGCGCGGTGTTAGCCTGATGCAAAACTACATGAAATTTCAAGAGAGTTTCTCTGTGAGATGATCCTGGAAGGGGCAGCACAGCTGCCGGGAACACCACCCCTGGGGTTTGATGCCGGCACACCAGTCTTCGGGAGCCGCAGTAAAGCAGAGCTCTCAAGTTTGGCATGGTCGTAATTCTGATTTGCTCAGTTTGATCTTATTGGAAACTCCATTGCGAACCAAAATGCCTTTCATGATCATCTTCCAACCTGCTAAATTTTTCAAATGTTTTGCATTGAATAAAAGGCTTTCCTCCCCTCCTAGAAATGGCAGTTAGATCTGCCTGGATGTGAAAAACAGTAGGGCTGGAATTCAAAATGTGAACAAATGGGTTAATAGTTGCTGAAGCTAACTGATTTACATTTACAATAGGACACATTTAGTCCCAAACCTTCCACTGGTTGCCACAGTTTCACAGAGCAGAACCAAATTTAACCCTCATTTGTTTTAAATTTTTCACGAATTTTTACATTTACTATGAAAATTATTCATATAATAAATAATAATAAATTCCAGTAATATTTTCTAGCTAATTAAAAGCTAAGGAAGTCTTTGATCTACATCCAGTTTTCTCCTTGCCCTATCTGCTCTTGCCTCTGGGATTCCTGTATCGCACATTACCTAGCTGTCAAAGCACTTTCTCAGAGTTCAGGGTATTTAAATCAGAGGTTTTCGTTAGGTCTCATAATTTCATACAATTTGCAGAATAAATCCTCTAAGAACTCACACTATCAAAGTGCCGGCTTGGTCACCAGACCTGGTTTTGATGGGCTCGAACACAGATACCTCTGTACATCACGCCAGTCAGAGCAAAGGACTGAATTTTTGGTAAGAGGCTACAAGATGCTGTGGTCCCTATCCCCATACCAACCAAGCGCAACGCCGCCTTTGTTTTCTATAAATACCTTGTGTTTGCTAGTGTATTGCAACAGCAGTTCATTAAGCCTGCGGTAAGCAGCTCATTGATGTTGTCTAGAAATTAGAGTAATAGGAATCACAGTCTCCTTCAAACAATGCAAACATCCCTCCAATGCCTCATCTGCCGTATCCCCCTCCTCCGTTAGCTCACCTGGCATCTGGGTCTGCATAAGTTTTGCGATAGATTTTCTGTAAGCGAGCAGAGCAGCTTTGGTTTTAGAAATGAATGTCATAGTGACACGATGGGAACATACTTCTGTGCAACATGATGAAACAATTACTTGGCTGAAGTAATTCAGGAAGGGAATCACAAGAACAAGAGAAAGTGCCTGGAGCCGGTCAGAGAAGCAGAAGGAGAGCAGTGGTGGCTCCCTAGCAGAAACATTGTTTTGCTAATTTCCCCAGCCTCTGCCATCTACACAATAACTCCGGGGTGGATGTTTCTGACAGTGACCTGCCACACTTCTCTGAGCCTAGGTGTCTTACTTGAAACAGTAAAATACACTCCGTCTCTATTGCTTTTTGAAATACAGACGTGCAGAAAATGATCCTAGAATGTAATTATTGAGATAGATACTCAAGCACGTCTAACACTTAAATGTACAAGGAGCAGAATAAAATCTGTGGGATTACTTGGCACAATGAGATGAGTAGAATTACAAAAAAAAGGGGTAATTATCAAGGAGTTTGGTTGCTTAAAGGAATGCAAGCTGGACCATAGCCACTTAACTTCAGCACACAAGCCAGCCTTTGTGCCAGCTCTGTGAAGAAAGGTAACTTCCGAGCGGGACTGCTTTCCTGCTGTTGAGTTATTGATGACCACTCATGGTGGCAGAAAATATTTTTGTGCTTAAAGTTAAGAGTAGTGCTGATNCCAGAAAATGATCCTAGAATGTAATTATTGAGATACTTAAGCACGTCTAACACTTAAATGTACAAGGAGCAGAATAAAATCTGTGGGATTACTTGGCACAATGAGATGAGTAGAATTACAAAAAAAAGGGGTAATTATCAAGGAGTTTGGTTGCTTAAAGGAATGCAAGCTGGACCATAGCCACTTAACTTCAGCACACAAGCCAGCCTTTGTGCCAGCTCTGTGAAGAAAGGTAACTTCCGAGCGGGACTGCTTTCCTGCTGTTGAGTTATTGATGACCACTCATGGTGGCAGAAAATATTTTTGTGCTTAAAGTTAAGAGTAGTGCTGATCGCTGGGTTGAGTCCCCAAATCTGAAGGAGTAGAAGAGAAGGCAGAAGGCCTTTATGTATGACTTTAGCTACTGGGTGCACAGTACCCTTAACCACTTTCAAAGCAAATCACATAGCTGCAGAGTTAACGAGTGCAGAATGCTGACAGAAATTAAGATGCAAGGGATAAATACTGAGTTTTGAAACAAAAGAGACAGTTTCTGGTCCTGGCTCTTTCACCAGTTTATCCTATATCTTTAGATTATCAGTTAGCCCCTAAGTGTAATAGAAGCTGCATGCACATATGTGCATCTCTAGTTACAAGTGCAGTTGCCATAGCTGCAGGTATATTTGCCTATTATATATTTAGATCCTGATCTTACATATGTGCTTCATTTTATACATGCAGCCGTAGTGATTTCAGTGGAACTATTATTACTGCCATGAGTAATGATAAATGCATAGATCTGTATTTACATGGATGTATTTACATGGATCTGTATATACATGGATCTGAGATCACAGTGTCTCTGGGAAAATTTTGGTGCCTTGCTCAGTTTTACAGCACATGCCCTAGCAAATTTTGAGCGCTTTCATTTCATGTGTTTTCAAATTTGAGAGAGCTACCCATGCACGTAGGCTGATTTGTCTGTCTCTTCCTGTACAAAAGGAGATGACAGCAGCTTCAGCATTTTTGCATTTCCTAGGAAAAAAAAAAAAACACAACAAAACATCTGACAAGTGGGATACTGCCTATGCTCTAGTAGCTATCACCGCATCCCAATTCAACAAAGCACTTGAGTGTATGTTCTACCTCAGCAGAAGCAAAACAATGCTGAACACAAGCTTTAGAGTTTTGGATGTGCCAAGTGCTCTGCTGAAACACATCCTTCCAGAGCCTCAGCTGCAGCTGCCTGGCCTCTGGATTACTGCTGTGATGCAGCTGTGGCACGGGCATAAGTCCTGGGAAAGAAAACACAATAGAAAATCTGGGTGTCCAGAAAGATGGTGAATGAGATGCACTCAAACAGGCCAAAATGAATCCCGATTTCCTCCTACTGTCCTGAAGGAGCCCATCCAGATTGTATGCTAGCCAGGTCTGGCAAGCCACCATTTCAGAGCATGGTGTTAGTACCTGGCCGCTGATGAAAGGATTCTTAAGCAATAACCCACTCCACATCAGCAAGAGCTGCTGCCAAGAACCATGGACTTCTATGGGCTGGAAGACAACTGATAAAGCAGATGCTGAGAAAAGCAATGATGCCTGCATTGGGCAATCTGAGTGCTACAAATGGCTACTGGAAAATGTTATTTTTATTTTAGTTCTGCAATTGCATAAGCCTGATTCGCTAAAGGCTCACAGTGACATGGTGTTTGTACAGGGCTTGCATTTTTTCCCTTTTTTGTTTTTTTTTTGCAAAGCATTTTATTTAGATAAACAGATGCTCCGACTTTACAGGGGGAAACCACTGCTCCCTGGTAGTTCTTCCTCTGTCAGTAACAAATACAAGTCAATTGCATCTTTCTCCAGAATTAGGGCCTGTGGATTTTGGCTTGTGGAAGATGAGGCACTCAGAATAGGTGGGAATGGTGCACTCAAACCTCTTGTTATACAGAGTCGAGGCTGACATATTGGAAAGGGTTTGGCAAAAAGGACAAGCGGCAGATCTCCATGGGTTGAAGAGGCTTGAAAAGAAGGAAGTGATACCAAACAGTACGTGGTTCTGGGAAGACTATTGCAAGCTGTGGCAGTGATGGGAACCATTTCCAACACACAGGCTAATGACAATGAACTATTTTCCCACTGACCTCATGGTAACATGAAGTGAAAACGCCACTCTAGCGTTTTTTGCCAAGTCCTTAAAGGCAGGACCTTAGCAAATGGCTCCTGCTTTTGCATTAATTCACTAGCAGGTGCTCTTCTGCGCGAGCCCTGCAAGAGCTTTATTACCAGAGTTACACTAACTATTAAACACCCATAAGCTTAACCTGGTATTTACTGTAGGACTGTGCCTTTTTATTGCGCAGAGGGAGGGAACTCCCTTCTCAGCCCTCCAGGTGGTCCCTTCAGGGCAGGGTTGAGGCGCATTGGCGAGAAGGGGTGGGGTTGGGTGGGAGAGGCTTTCATTGCTGCCCTACCTGTTCTGGGCATAAATTGAAATTATCAGTCTCTAAATCCTGCCAATTAGGCATGCTTTACTGGCATTAGAGTCAGTTTACTATGATAGGTAAAACTAAAATGTTTATCTTTAGAAAAAAAAAAAAAAGAGAGAGAGGCGAAATCCTGCTTTAACACATTTAACTCCCCGAGCAGGGGTAGCAGGGGTCACCAGTGCACTCTGTAGGGTACCTGAGCCAGCCCAGGCAGGCAGGAGCAGGGCAGCATTCTGCAACACAGAACGGCTCAGCACGAGTGTCCCCTAACGCGTTTGTGTACCCCCTTCCTGCAGTGACTGTCTATTAGGGAGCCTGTGGAGCAGGGCTGGAGGATGCCGTGGGCAGACCCCCGCAGCACCCTCTCCTCTGCAATAACTCCACTTTAGCATTCAAGGTAGCATTAGATGTGGGGAAGAAAAATAGTGGTAACCCTTTCCTGCCACTCCAGGTAACTCCACCTGCCAACAAAGCTCCACCTACTTGGGAGAGCAAAACGAGATGCTTTTTACAAGACTATGAAACTACTAATCAAGGTAGTACCCGTGCTCTCAAGTTAGTACCTTCCTAATCTTCTGATCAACAGATTCCTATAATGAAGAGGCAGTATGGACCTCTCAGGTCTATTACTTCTTGGTTTCTGCAGACTGAGGCAGACATTGTTCTATTTTTTGCACGCTGCTCCCACTCTGGGGGTTATCTCAGTTACTATAAAGGCCACAAATGATGGGGTTGTTTTTCTTCCTCAAATAAAAGTCATCTTTGCAACATGTGTTTCTGCCTGTGAAAATATGCTGTGCTGCCATGCAAAAGCACAAGCTGGCTTCATCCTCATCTGCATTCAAAGAAGAAGAGGGTGAGGACCCAACAGCCCCATATTCCCTTCTTACAAGCCATTCTCACCACTGAAACATTTAGTCTTTGCTGGTCCAAAACAAGCATTTCTGATATGAGCATTTCAGACCCTCACTTGCTCCAAAACACGCTTTATTCTGAGAAGGGTTTGTCACAGGCATTTGAGTATGTGGAAGGTTTTTTAGGAAGTGAAGAGGACAAATGGGAAAATTAATTATCCATGTCAAAAGCATATCATATTGTGTAAAGCTGCCTGTGAGGAATGCTGCCTTAGACTGTCTTATGTCCTGGGAACTCTTGACCAACTCAGCCTCCTGCATCCATAGCATGTCAAGATCCATGGTGGTTTATAATCCAATCACTCTTGTGTGCAAATCTAGGGCAGAAAAGCCTATTTATTATACATTGCTTCACAGATGTAGTACTAGGTTCTTTCCCTCGCTACCTACCACCTTGTCTTGAGGGGAGAAGGGAGGTGAAAGGGACCTCCAAATAAACACCTCTCTCAGCTAATTTATGCTCTCCTCTAGCCTCTCCCCAAGGATTAAACCAGGGATCTCAGGAGAGCTTTGGCCACATTACACAGCCGAGTAAGCTGGTGGGACCTGGCACGGTGCAGGAGGGTGCTGCACTGGTCCTGCTTAAGCCCAGATTGTAGCTTTTCAGCCTCTGCTGCAGGGACTCTGCCCTGCGTTAATTAGGTAGGAGTGATGACCTAGTGATTCTGGAGGAAGGAAAGCAAAGTCCTGTATCTGGCATTGCTGCAAACTTGTTTCAAGATCTCGGGCAAGTTACTTCACCTTTCCTTGCCTCGGTTCTTTTATCTGCAGAAAGATACTTCCTGGATTTGGGAGAATAGAGGAGCGTGTCTCAGGTATTATTTGCTTAAAGAACTGTGAGATATGAGATATGAGACCTCGACAATACCATATATTAATTATTTACAATTTATTTTAAAAGCTAAAAATATGAATGAATTCAGCAGGGAATGTCTTCTGGTGAAAATGACTGGAAACACAACTGTCCCTCACTCCATACACTTCCCAGGCAGTAACATGACCACACAGAGTTTGGCTCATTTTATATGTAAAATAGGCAGATGCCATCAGAAAGTAATTTTTTTCTCCCGGTGAGTAGAGAAGCCTATCTCTCATGATGAAATCCTCTGCAGGGGCCGTATTTTTATCATGCGTCATACTTCTCAAGGTATTTGAGATCACCCTCAAAGTTGGATACTGTCTCCCCTTTTCTCCCCTGGAACCTGAGCTCTGTGTTCACAGAATTTCACAGAGTTCTCAGTGTTTCCCTTTCAAATTCCCTTCCCTTTAACAGTATGTAATTCCTGATGTTGGTGGGTATCGTTGCAGTTTTATTAAGAATGTAGTAACACGCTGTTCAGGGAGAACATGTCAGGATAATAAACCGTCCGCGTAATTAGACCTGACTCATCAATCAAAATGGAAAAGGACTGGATGGAGTTCATAAAAGAACCTTTAAGAGGCTGACGGAAATGTTTAAAGAAAAAAGAAATTAGCGGTGTTTTGTATTGTTAAGTATTTTGCAGAGCAGAAAATTAATTAGCACTGGAGAGAACACACTCTTTGGAATGCCCGTGTGTGGCCCTCTATATCCCGTTTTGCTCTCTGAGTCATCCCTTCACAGCCACTGATTCCGTGCGAACAGGAGCAGTCACAGTGGGATCAAGTTTAGTGACTTACTCATGTGAGTAAGCAGCCATAGAGGGAAATTTCCCCTTGAGCAGTGGCCAGAGTACTGTTGGCAAAAGCTGGGGAAATAACTCTTCCATGCAAAAAAAATCTCACATTTTTGCATATTATTATTATTACTTTCTTACTTTTCACTTCAGGAATTTTATTATTTTAGATGAAATGCTAAAAACGTGTCTCCAGTAAGCTATATAAATCAGAAGTCTGTATGTATCCCAGACTGATGATCTGAGACATCTGGCACTTGACACTCGGGGCCTTCCTGCACAGGTGAAATTGCCCCCAATTGCACATTTCAAAGATCTAAGTGAAACAGAAATAACAAAATAGTTCCTGGTGTGCTTAAGCCCTGAAACTGCACAGGTGAGTTACCAAGGCCAAATCCAGCTCTCCCCAAGTCTAGGTGAAAGGTCATCCACGAATTAGGAAGCAAACTATTGAGTTACCAGCATTGCAGCAACAGAATAAACTCTCACCAACTGATTGACTAAGACAGTGGGATAGCACCCCTAGCTATTGGCAACTGTCCTCTCGTCATTAACCTTCATTAAGGTGGTCATCTCCAAACCAAACAAATGCACAGTTCAGTTACGAACATAAAAGATATCAATTAGATTTATAGAAGAGTATTGCAAAATTTTAAATAATAAAAGCTGCCACCGAACAACAGCAGGAAGGTTCATCGCCCTACAACATTTGCTTCTCAAACGGACAAGGCTTGGCTGTTTTGGGGAAATTACACCTTGACTGGTGACAACACTTGCTCTGTGCATTTGATGCAGGGGAGAGGGGGCACTGCTGGCACACTGTGTCTGTCTAAATCTGACAGCAAGGCTAAGGTTGGCACTTAACTGCATGAATCACCAACTACTGAAATTTAAGAGCTCGCATATGCAAATCACTAATTAAACATATTAGCATAGTCAGTTACCCAAACTGTAATCTTAATCGTATCTCCAAGTTAGGCATGCAGTCACACACCCATTTTGCAGATTTGCATTTGTGAGCATGGTTTCCCGAGAGCTAGGTCCAGAAACTGGTCTAATAATCAATTTTTCCTCATGTAGTTCAGGAAGCAAAAAGAAGAGTGAAAGTATGCCGAGTGGCTTCCTCTCCTGAAAAGTAATGGGGAATCGTACAAATCAGGAACTGATGTGGACAGCTGAATGACAACTGAGAGGGCTAGATGATTAGTTACGCATGCTGTCCTTTAATCTAATGCCCATCTTTGTGACTCCTTCGACCCAAACAACATGGATTTCCCTCTATTAGCAAATATTCAGACACAGGAAAAGACTATGTGCCAGATTTTGACTTTATTTACATTGAATTACCTGAGATTAGAATCTGAAACTAGAAACTTTCTTTATACAGTTACAAATAGCTATATTATGCAGTTTTAAGGGGTTAAGAAAAGGAGGAAATCATAACCACAGAAGTCATAAAGGCAACTTATCCCAAGCCAAATAGTTTTGTTTCTAACGCAGGGCTTTAATTATAACATGTCATATAATGATGACATAGTGCTATAATAGGCAAATATAATGCATTAATCTGATATTATATTTTGGCTTTAACAATAGGTGCAGCGAACCAGCCTTAGTGGATAACTCATTCAGAACCTATCTGCACACTCCACCTAGATACTTATCTGCCTCTTTAATTAAGTGGAGGGAAACTTCTTGAGGCCATACCCATAAAGCCAGTCTCTGATGATAGCAGAGTTACTGGAAGCCTTTGGTAATCGTTTACACCCACGTATTGTGGTTAGCTTCCAACTTTGGCTCTTTCCTTCTCGCTTTGGAATCACCTATTTATCCCCTAGTGTAAATCCCCTAATGTTTTTGTACCAAAAGGGGTACAAAAGACCTCCAGGGGTTTGCTTGAGCAACATGTCAGCATACTGTCATTGGCCTCCTCAGGTCTGAACCAGGCTTCCTAATTGCAGTGGTGGAAAAAAGAGCTTTGGGAAATTTTTCACTTACCAGTATACTTCTTGAAACCATAATGACAGACTGCATCAGTGAACACAGTATGGCAAGTGCCAGCTTTCCATAATGCAAGTTCCCCAAGTTGTCCTCAGCATGTGCTCACAGCAATCAATCAGAGACACTACAGCAAATGACTTCAGTGGAAGTGGGAGTGAGCCTTGTGGGATAAAATCATGTTTCCTGATTCCGTGGGTCCTATGTAACTTTGTGTACATTGAAAAACACCCTTTTGGGCTTCTTCAAGCACAACGAGTTTGTAGAATTTGCACGCTAAGCTAAAACTAAAATGTTAACTCATATATTAGTTTGGAGAAGGTGTTTTCCTGAGTTGCAGTGCTTGCTCTCTACTAGGAATTTTTGAGAGAAATATCCTACTCTGAGGCAGTAATATACAGAAATCATAAAGACCAAGCATGTAAACAGCATCTGAAGAAGGCTCAGGGACAGCAATCTTGAGGCCATGTGAGATAGATAACCTGAAGTGACAACAGCATACAACAAGTACTAAAGTCCCTGTAGCAGAATAAAGGCAGCTGACATGAGATTCCTACACTTCAGTACTAGCTGAGCAAGCCACACAGGATGAGCACAACCAAAATGGCTCCAACAGCTTACCGCCTACTTTTCCTTTTAGTCTCCTTCTGTGTCTCACTTCCATACTCTCCTCCGCTCTTTTCCAGTATGCAAGGCTCTGCTAATGACCTTTGAACAGATCATGTTGAGAATGTCACTGCAGAGCTTCTTAATCTTATGGTGGCGCCTAGATAATATGGTGAAGGGTACTGAAATGCTGAAAAACAGACAGACAGATAGCTAGATAAGATTAGATATATAAGTAATTTAGTCAGTCATCATACAGAGCAGCTGACATAAGTTCATTTGTAAAGCCAACTGCTAAAATTGCTTTAGAAGTCCTTACATTTTAATTCTGTTGAAAGACAGACCTTTGATCTGAATTGTTTTGGTGGCATGTACATTATTTGAATGGAACCTCACCTGACCAGGTAATACCAGACCGGTCATTCCTGGCATACTATTGTCATAGCAGAACAGTGTACATGCAAATCCATACCTACCGATAGCTCAAGGGCAGCTAGATAACTGAGCATCATGGAAGAGATATAGACTGAAAGCATGAGCACCACTTTATGCTGCTATGCAGAATGAATCATGGCTAATAAAAGCTTCAAACAACTGTATATATGACTAAACGTAACCCCAAAACACTTTTAAATTAAGTATGATCAGAAAATAAAAGGAGAAAATTAATAGATAAGTGTTATTGCTTCTCTTTGTCATTAATATTTATTAATTTACACTGAAGGGAGATGGAGGAGGAAAAGAAATAAAACAGACCTGTCAGATTCACTATTGTTTACAGATAGTTTTATATTCCAGCTCTCAGGTACTAGCAAAACACTGGGATGTTTGTACTGCATTCATTGCAGGGAAAATTATTTACATTCACATGTTATCTTTTTTTTAATATGGCATTAAAAAAATTTCAAAGACACTTCCTAGGGCAGTTTATTTTTGAAGTGGGTTTGTTGTTTTCATTCTAAATCTGAGGCCACGGTAGTGTTCCCAACTATGGAAGGGGTAAGAGCATTAATATAAAAGTGTAGAGTTCACTAGTCCATGTGTTTCTCTGAGCGGCATTCATCCCAGCACAGACACTTTGCACCACTAAGTCCCACTAAAGCAAAATCTGCTAAGTGCACGGATGAACCACAGATAAATGGTTGCATGTCTTAATTAGTGATGGCTGAAGCTCTCAGAAGTTTCTGTGGCTGAATTAGAATAAGCATTCAAAAAGTTCAAATGTTAATCCAAGCCTCTTTAGTTTATAATGATGGAAGTCACTCTCCAGAGCCAGCTTATTCATTCAATCTTTAATACATCCTACTGAAGTTGGGTTTGAACTGCTGCACAAACAGCAGCTGTCACAAGAAGCAGCTCCCTCCTTACCAACTCAAAATCAGTAATTGCAGGTGTGCAGAAAAATCAACCGACTGAACAGCAGTCTCCAGACAGCGCTCGCCAGTCTTGTGTTCTTCTGTGACACTTTAGTTTTGCATACTCTTGGCTCTAAGGCTTGAAGGGTTGCATTAATCTTACTGAATTGTCAGAATCCCTGTTTCCTTAACATTTGGGAAGCTCAAGCTCTTTTTGAAGGTACCTGCCTCTTGCCAGTGACTACAGCAAAGGAGTTAGACTCCTAATTTTAGCTGCTCATTTATTTGCCTGTACTTTGAAAGGAACAAGGTCCAGCTGTCTTGTGAAATGCCTGATGTTACAGTATCTCCCTGACCGGTAGCTGTCCCCCATAGCTAGTCCATTATGGGATATTTCCAGTCAGCTTTCCCCTACTTTAGTGTATTATAATGGACAGTAACACAGGAGACTTGATTCTCTAAACAGAGTGTTCGTATACAAAATGCCTAGAGCCTGATTCCCCACTGCCTTATGACTGTGCAGTCAAACCCATGGACTCATAGCAAGTTCACAGGGTGTGCAAAATGCTGTCTAGCATATCTGGAAGTGCCAGGCTCACGGTCTGCATAACTTAAAAAGCGATGGAGGATGAGGCCAGTAGTACAACGATTGTACTTATATGCCTAATGTCTGCATGAGCAAATGTGGGGCTTGTTATACATGTATTTGACATCTGCAAAGAGTCGACCAGTTTGTGCGTAAATGGAGTAGGTGCGTATTTCCCCTGTGCTCCATACATTTTTGTTGACTTGAAATGTGTACTTTTGTATTTGCAGTGATAACAGCAGTCCTTCTTACAGCATTGTGCACTTTCAAAGCTTTAAATGAATAACTGTAGCTAATGAATAATACTACGTTTAAATGAAATCTTAATTGGAAAACAAAGGAATAATAAAGAAAACATAATACCTTTTTCTTATTATTCAAAGCTTAGAAAAGTTTAGGTTGGAGTTTTGGGTGAAGATTTGGTTGCTGCCTTTTCCCCTTTTATCTGAACCAGCTCACTCAGACCTAATCTTCATCATCTAAACCACATGATTAACACACAAAATAACTTTGGAGCAAGCCAGGTCCAAGCAGGAAGCTGCAAGTACTATCACGTCTTCGTGATATTAGCCAGCACAATAACTGTGGTTTCTTCAGGTTTTTTTTCGGGGGGGGGGGGGGGGGGGGGGGGGGGGGGGGGGTTTTTTTAAAA
>VZSC01005640.1:533319-548330 GCA_013398225.1 Steatornis caripensis
GGGGGGAGGTGTTGGGGTTTTTTTAAAAATTCTCTACATTTATGTTTTCCTTGAAAGGGGCTTGCATTTTTGTTTCTTCTTTGTGTTCGAAACTTTCAGATTTACAACCTCACTCCCTGAGGGAATGTTTATTCTGCTAGACAATCCCAACAAGACTGGGGCAGGCCTGGACCCTTATGCAAAATGGCTAAGGACGACTCTCACCCTGCTCGGGTTTGTCAGTCAAAACCAAACTGTCCAGCCAGATAGCACCTCTCCCACCCAGTCAAGTTTAAAAGAAAGTAGCTACGACTGTATCATGTGAGGGGACTGGTCCTGCTCGTGTGTATTAGGCTTGTTCAGAATATTCCATCTGAATTGGCTGTCCTCAGAAAATAGACACTCCTTTACTTCTTTCAGGATCCCAGTGGGTTTTAGGTGGGAACTCTGTACTAAGCTACTCAGATCACAGCAGTTCTGGGCATGTCTAGACATAAAAGTTGCTGGTACTGGAAGAAATGCTATCCTGAACGGGCAGGAACCTACTGAATTGTAGGTGCTTAAGTCCTCTTTTGCATCTGGCCCTAGCTTGCAAGAGAGGAAGAGCCAAATGCTCAAAGGCAGCTTCCATTTTATGGCTCTAAATTATGCAAAAAAATTATGGACTCGATAATTTTGCACCTGCATTTGTATTGGAGGTAAGGGAGAGCCTCAGCCAGGCAGGGACAGTCTCTGATTCTCTGCCCTTTCTCTGCTCTGTGAATTCCGAGGGGAAGAGAGGCCTCACGCCAGCAGAAATCATAGTCCCCATGTGTGTCGTACACTCCTATGCAAAGCTCCGCGGTTGGTACATTGGGTGCTTGTTGGGCAATGGCATGGAGAAGGCTGGTTTCCTTGGAACATTTTCTGTTCATTGTGCTGTTCCTTCCTGGCATTTCACAAACCACCACAAAGACAACAACAAAAAGGGGGAAAAAAACCTTCTTAAAATGAATTGTGTTTCTCTTCCCTCACTATCCCAACGGCCTTGGCAAGCTCACAGAAGCCAGGCAGAGCTGGTCTCTGCTGGGTGTTACTCTTTGCACAATTTTATCATAATTTTGGGGAGTTTGCATGATTGAGTGGTGAAAGCACAAGGAGGAAAGTGAGGACTCGGCCTTCATTCCAGGTTCTGCCACCAAGATCCTGTTTGTATTGGGATGACATATGTAAACTCTTTTGGTTGTCCCATTGGCATGAACATTGTTTTATGCATTTGCTGCTTCTGTTATTTCTGGGGCTATCTGAGGCTCAAATCAAAACAATAGCAAAATCTCCCAATTTATCTGCAAAACAAATTATAAACCTAAGAACCATGACCTCTCTGCTCTGATTCAAAGCCAGACTATTAAAGACAATGCAAAGACATCTGTTGACTCCAGTATACTTTAGATTACAGTGCAGGCTCTTGATCAGATGGAAAACAGAGGGAAGGCCACTGGAACTCAAGGAAGCGGTGGGAGAACTACGATATATATTAATGGAAAGTAAAAACCCCCTCAAGGGATGCTGGAAGCAAGACTCCTGCCAAGGCTTAGCTAGAATACACACGTTTAGGGAGCCAGCTTTCGCAGCTTCTTGGCTCATCTTAGGAAGAAAACAGCTTCCTGTCTTAACCTCTTAATGTGAGTTCTATATTTGTAATTTGCAGTACTTTTCATACCTGAAAGCACAACTCAGTTCTGCTTTCATGGCAAAATTCCCAATGATTTCGTTGCGAGCACAGCACAGCTCACAGCATTTATTCTCTGCTGTCGGGTCTTTTTCACATCTTTCCACACTGTGAGGCTTGACGGGTCCTCTCCCCACTCATGCTCATTCTTGGTCTCTGTTTCTTTGACACAGGTAGAAGTTGTTAGATTATATTTGTTTCTGCAGAAAGCAAAACAGAAAAAGAATAAATTGATTCAAACATTGTCTTCTGCATCCATTCAAGACATCTCCCACTTACACTGACGACGTGATTTCTCCTTGCTTTTCATCATAAGCCTTACAGTCAACTTCCACTCTTCTCAGATGGGGCTTATGGAGGAGAGTAGGGTGGCTGGACGGCCCTAGCTACCATACTTGCAGCAGGCGTCTGTAAATGTAGCATGTGATCATCCCAAAGCACAAATTAAAAAAGGAAGAAAAGAATGAACCAAAAATGTATTACTGTTTTTGAAAACGAAATCTCATTATTTCACTACATAGCACTGCTATTTCAGTACTGTGGTTTTCAAAACAGTACTAACTTTGTGGTCCTTCTTTGAGTACCTGCTTGCCTGGGGTTGCTACCGACAACTGTCCTCTCTGACTTTCAAAATCCTCTTTTAAATTAACAAAGCGGTTCCAAACAAATAGTGGGCTACACATAAAACCTGGAAGGTTTATCTAAGAACAGATTTTTCCTAAGTTATTTCAAGGTCTTTATAAAAAAAAAGACTGCAAAGATGCATAACCATGATCCGCTAATAACCATGTCATCTCTAGTCCATCTACTATCATGGTGCAAAACGAGGGAGTTTAAAGAATATGAACATTGATTATATAAGGAGATGCTTTGAGTTGTGATCAGAGATGGCTCTTTCTTCTAAAAATATAACAAATTTTATTCACTAGCAGCAGTGACAAAAAAGATGTTTTGGTTCATAAGGAAATGCTTGGATTCAAATATTTAATTTTGCTTCAAGGGTTTCTAAAAATATAATTAAGCACTAAACTAAAATGGAAACTCTGAATCCCAAAGCTAAAACCTTTCACTTAGAAAATGTTAGAATTCTATACTTTGATTTGTTTGAAATTTCAGGGTGATACAACTAAAACAGTCAGTTGAAACTGGTTCTAAATCACAAAGCAGTTCAGTTTTCCTAGATTTGAACATTTTGGCTGAGATTATCGAACGATAAATAATGGGAGGATGTTACTGTGGAGAAATAATGTGCTGCCAGAATTAGGATTTCAGTATTACCAAATACAGGTCTATAAAGGCAGTTTACTGCACTATTTTATCGATTATATTTACAGACCTCTCAGCTGAAAGGCGGAGCGGGTGCAGTAAGGAGTAAGTCATGGTTTGCTTTCAGTATATTATTAGCTGTGCCAAAGTCATATCTCAACAAATCTGTAAACTCCATTTGACAGGAAAATACCATGCGCATTTATGATGCCACAGAAATAAAGTATCATAATTAAAACAATGATTCTTTTCCCTCAAGATTTTCTTTAGGCCTGTCGTCAAAACGAATCCTAGGCAGGTAATTTAAGTTTATTCACATGACATTTAAGCAGCATATTTAATACAGTTGCAGTTCATACTTTCAATTCAAACATAACATCAATCCAGCAATTTTTGGCAAATAAAAGGCAGCAATGGAGTGTCAAGAATTCAAGGAGACTCCGATCTAATTTAAATGGTGTTGCTCTCAAAAGCTGGCAGCAAGGACTGCATCTTTTTTGAATGTTTCTATTAGAAGCTGATGTTTATCATCGCTCTCAGCTTGGCAAGAAAAACACTCTTCTAAACATTTACATTTCACATTCTTTAGGACAGTTGAAAAATGTTGGCTTGCAGTTCTCCACACTGCAGAGAGGTTGTGAGGAATGTTATAGTAGAAAGTTAATAGCCATGTACTTTTCTTGTTCTTTGATTTACTGTCTGGTAGTTTTTATACTAGTTGTGTTCTTAATGTTGTCTGTCCTGATTTGAGAGTTTCACTCAAACATGAGCCTAGGTTTATTTTTCCAGCTAATAAAAACAAAGTAAATTTATTTATTAATAATACTTTGTACTAACATTATAGCACCATTTGGAGACTTCCCCATTTGAATATATTCACTATATACAGTTGCAAAACTCCCCAGCAGAGTCAGAAAATGAGCATTTTTCAAGAGATGCAGTCTGTGAAGGAGGGGCTGTCGCTGTTCTCGGCCATGTGCTGGTTTGCCTACCACTCTGATCGCAATCTACAGACATCGGCAACAAGTATAATCGTGTAACGTAGAATCCCTGGTCAGTCCCTCTGGCTCCAAGGTAACTACTTCCATGAGTAACTGCCACGTATGAGCAAGACATTTGTGTTCTGGCTGCTGTGTGTCACAGAGCACGGGCCCCAGTGCACAGCTCTGGTGAGCTCTCACAAATAGTGCCATTAAATCCAGCTGGACTGACAACTTGTACCTGCCTGCTCACTCCCTTGCACACAGATTTCCCAATCTGACCCAGCCTAATAGCATCAGGTGAAAAAAAAAAATAGCATCGGCTTTATTCTTCACCAACACCACTTTTTTCAAAGCAATGTTTTGATAGTACAATTACATTGTAGATCAGAGGTGCATAAAAGTATTCCACGTGTTCTCTATTCCACAAATCACTTAAGGATATGTATGAATCTTACTAACATAGGTAAATGACTCGCTGAATTAGGACAGATGCATGGGATACGATGAAGTCCTAAACATTGCCACCTCCCAGGAAGGTCACGGAAAGTTGATGGTACCAAGGGACTACAGGATTGAATAAATACAAGAATGTATCCACATGAATATTTTTTTGTATGCAAATCATCTCACTGCAGTGTCGCAATCAGTGGGAGTCCCCAGTCTGGACTGCTCCTGTGGGTAAGCTCACTCACAGTCTGAGGATCTGCAGAATCAGGCTTGGTGGTATGTGCTGGATGCCTGTGCACTATCATTTTATTTCAGTTTGCTAAGGTGTGTACAACCTCTGTTAAGGTACATGTAAGCCACAGTCGCAGTGGCATCAAGTCAGCTGCTTCAGGTCCAGGCCGTTTTGCTGTCAGTTGAAGACGTGAGGCTGATGGAAGTGGCTTGTTCTATGCCACTTGGATAAAGAATAAGATTTGCTGTATGCCTTGCTGGTGGTAGTAGAGGACTCAAGGCAAGGGAATTTTACAAATTGTGAATACAAATTGCAGGTGTGAATTGTTAATTGCCGTTCATAATTAGGGAACAATACAAACAAACTGTACACATATAATGCCCTTCATCAGAGGAATTCAGGTAACTTAGAAAGTTTATTAAAGTCGCATCAGAACATGGATGTTGTGACAGTATTACAGGGAGACTGGGCCATGGCAAAAAGCCTGGGCTTTATGGTTACTGGCACCGTGAGGTCAGGAGCGCATGTCGTTCTGGCAGCTCCCTGTGCTCTGAGTTAGCCGAGGGTTTATGTTGTTCAGGGAGTTGCTTTTATTCGGTAAGATAAAAGCTGGGTCTTGCTGGCTTACATCAAACTTGTTTGGGAATATTTGCAAACTCATGGAAACAAAAGACAATGTCTCTTGACAAAACTTTTTAGTGTAATTCTGTGCAAGAACACTCTCATTCCAGAATAAAAATGACCACACAAAGACTGACTCAAAACTAACTCCCTGCCAGCCTTTAGAAACTGAAAGTCCCATTTTAAAGTTGAAGGCAGTTACAAAAAGCCCATGGTTTTATTTAGCTTGTTCTTTCCAGTGTGTACATCCCCCAGAGCAAGCACCCAAAATGAAAATAAAGTCCGGGGAATCTCGAGTGATGGTTGCCTCACTTCAAGACAAGCACCCAAAATCAAATCAGGTCAACTCAACCTCGAAGTGCTCAATGACTCATTTCAAGGCAGACATTAAGAATGAAGTATCTTTGAAGGGTTTTGAAAATTTTAGCCTAAGTGACCGACAGAGGATGAAGCTGAGGAATTCCTGTTCTCATAGACAAGTCCTCTCAGAGCAACTTGTTATCAATCAATGATCTATATTCATATAGATTAGCATGTACAGGTCTTTGTAGGAAACTGGTAGGTAACACATCACCAATCATAACTTAATAGAGTTGGTGTATAACCCGTGTCTTGAATAACACTAATAACTCCTTACAAAGAAATAAAGGGAACAGCTCAGAGTGGGTGGGAAGCAGTAGCCAGCAGGCTAGCTAGGAGGAAGGGAGAAATAATAAGGCACCTAGTTCCCAGGAAAGGGCCAGCAGCTGTGTTTATAGAGGTCACACATCTTCTGGTCAATTAGGTCTAAACCCAGAGGAACCACTGTTAAAATATCCATTGCTGCTGGCTTTGGTAAAAGCCAATTAGGGAAGTATTTATATTATAAAACTTAATTTATGGGGAATAAAAGTGTGGAGAGCTTCAAAGAGTCACCCAAAGAAGGATGGAACATGGTATATGTTCAGGACTGGGACTAAGGGATCCCAGTGCCCAAGTGTGCGCACATTCCTTGAGACTTCAGGGAGGACAGCCTAAAACACTGGCCTCTAGCTGTAAAATTTAAGACAGAATTGAAATAATTTTTATTCATTTACTTCACATTTTACTTGTTTACTTCGTCCCAGTCTAGTATCTAACCGGTCAATTTTAATTGTTTCTAAATAAACATGTGCTTTACTATGAGGTTTGTCTGATGTTGGAGGTAAGGTCAATGGAAACAAATCTATGGTGTTACAATTCCATGGAGATCGTAGATTGACTCAAAGACGCACGTGTGGGTACCCTTGAGAACATGTACCTCAACACAGCTTCATGAGATTCTGCAAGCGGGAGTATTTTCTGCCAGGCTACAAAGAACCAGTGCAGGAGCTGGGACTGCCAAGTGCCAAGTTTGCAAAGGTGGCCCCTTTAGTCGCCGCAAACAGAACCCTTTCTGAGGCACAGAGACACTCCCCATAGCTTCTCTAAGCCATGGTGCTGTACAATGAGTAGACCAAAGTCATACCACGGGTTAGTGAGAAAGCTGAGAAGAATCCAAATTGCCAGCTCCCTGTCCTAAATACCACATGTAGTCCTGCCTTCTCCTCTAGGATAAAAGCATACGGAAAAATATTCTAAAAGCTTTCAAGAAGCAGTGTGGATTTTGCTGTTAAAAGAAGGAAACATTATCAAAGGATCAGAGAATTCCACAAAGTAACACAACAGTTACTATTGCAAAACTCTGGGGGATCTCTTCTGTGGTACAGAGTTATTCAGCAGCTCAGATTCAGCAGTATTTCTTCGTCCTCCACAGCCATAAATTCTTTTTCCTCTTTTGGATAAGTTCAGTTAGCTCAACTCTTCTGGCTTCAGTGAGAGCCAGACCTTGCCTAAAATGTAACGTTTTTATTGTCCTTTCCATAGAACATTTATGCTGTGTTTATCAGGTTCATTTCTTTTTTCATTAGAAGTTAATCGCAATGCCATTAGCACTGCTTTAATGTCATGAGAATCACACTCTGTAGGGTGCATCCTATGACTGCCTCAAAAATCTCTCCCTGTGGATATTTTGTCTCTGTGAAATAGTCTGGTTCCAACTATTCATCTTTGCCAAGAAGAACAATGTTACCAATTATTCGTACAGTGGAAAATAAATCAGAACAATAATTTGTTTTCTTGCAGTTGGTTGTACATATCCTTCATCAGAAGAAATTTAGCTATGAATTAGAAAACTTTCCTTTCGCCTTCCCAGCCTCTTCAGTTTGTGCAGGATTCATGGTATGCCTATGCATCGGATGAGTTATTTTAGCTGGGAGGTAGGAATTGTTCCAAGTTCATACCTGCTCAAGATGTAATTCAGTTTTATGAAGGAGACTGGCATAATGCCTATCTATAAAAAATCTCCAGCATTATTATGCAGAGCATAGAAGAGTTAACAGTGACCCAGTAAAGAAATCAAGAATTTGAAGGTGATTTTGCAGAGAGAAAAGATCTGTCATTAGGGAAAAGAAATGAGATCAAATTACTGAAAGAGCGTTTCTGATCATGCAATCAAGGAAAGGTAGAACAAAACTCCAGGCACAGAGGGATCTGTGAGTACTACCTTGGGGAGAAGGTACTACAGATTCTTCTTCAGATAAGGGTATATCAAAATTCAGTGCCTGAGCTCAGAAACCCAAACATTCATATTAAAAATACAATCTGTTCATGTTCATGGATTGGGACATACGTAGCTTTAGGACTTGGCTCTCATATTCTGCTTAAACACGCAATTCTTAGAAATAATTCAGATGTGCCATTACCTTGAAGGTATCAGAAATCACACCAGATACCCTCTTAGGTTACACAGTTACCCTTCTGTGCATGCAGTTGTGAAAATCTGGACCTAAAGATTTTTGGCATTTATTTTCGCTTTGCACATGGATTGCGGAGGTGTTGTCCGAGGTGCTGAGTCCTCCTCAGGTCACTGTGAAGCTGAAGGAAGCTGCAGGTTCTCCATGCCACTGAAAATTACGTCATTGGCTTAATCATCAACAAAGCCTTATTACCAAGACTTGCAGCTGGTATCCAATGAAATCTGAGATAGCAGTTCCAGTCCTAAGCAACTAGTAATACCAGTTTTTCTAGAAAATGAATAAATGTAAATGTTACCTGTTCTAAATTCACTTAATAAACAAGTCACCCGTAAAGACTTGTGGTTTTCATTAATACAGAGAATATAAATAGAAAAGGAAATGGAAGGCCTGATACTTGGTGTCCAATAAACCCCATAATGTGGCCAAGTTTTTACAGGGCTCTCTGGGTGTGCAGTGAGATAATTAGCAAAATGTCATCATAGTCTTTCAATCACTGTAAAATACATTTAAATGCTCTCTAAGTGTGCAGCCCCTTAGTAAGTAATGAAGCAACTGCAGCTGATAGGCTGGATCCTGCACTAAACAAGGCAGAGCAAAGAAGATGCTAAACTGCATGGCGACCTTAAGAGGCTGAGAAGCTCCAAGGAAGCAAATCTGTTCTCAGCTAGGGAAAGAGACTGGCAAAGGATGGACATTGCCAAGTGTCTCATTAACACAGAGGCAGTGAGTTTTGACGCATGTCCAGTGTCCATCCACACCCAATGATTCTGAGGCCAAGGGAGCAGAGGAACTTGAGATCCATCCCCATTCAGTGTAAGAAACTAACTGTGTGTTGCACTGGGTTTTGGTATCATTTCCATTCTTGCCTTATCCCCAGTACAATAGCTTGCTGTTCTGCAATAGGCAGACCAAACCCCAAGCAAAACTTCTGTGTGACTGCTCAGTGCTGAAAAACTATGCTTCTCCTGAAGTCCTGGCTCTAGGAGACAAATGTGAATCGCCCTGGAAATCTGCACGGACCTAAATGTGAGTGTGGAAATAGGTGTTATTGCCTGCACTCTGTGTTTGTGTTCAAACTCTCCCTTGCCTGCAGTTTCCAGATTTCTCTTCTTGAAACTAGTGTGAGATTATGAATTAAAGGATCTATCAAATACTTAGGTATCATCACCTTGATAACTAATTACGGATTGAAAACAAGAATCATAGGCTGAGAAAGTTTGAAAAATTATGCATTTGCCTCCAAACGAAAAAGGAAAAGAAAAAAGACATATAAGGAGAATAAAACTACTGTACTACAGGTATAATATCTTAGCAAAACTAACTCAAAGGGTAGATTGCATTCTGAATCTGGACCATGAATATGATCTTTCTGGCTTCTGCAGTGGCCTAGACATGTGTCACCTTCTACATCCCACACCAGACTCTCAGGAAGCAGCTGTAATGTGCAACCACAGTTCCCAGCCATGAAGCCATCATGTGCTACCTGCCGAGCCTAGCAGAGTCCAAGCGACGACACTGCTTCGCAGTACTCTGTGGACTGCAGTAAAAATTCCATAAAAATTAACCTAGTGGCCCCGCTTGAAGCATCCCGCGTCTTCCTGGAGTTATGCACTGCAAAGGACTCTCTGAGTCATCTTCCCGATTTGCATATCCCTTTGCATCTTGGCATTAACAGTCAAGAGCCATTGGAGCCAGCTAGAAAAGCCTCATGTTTGTGCTCTCCCATGCAAATACCTCTTCTCCCTATATATTAGTTACCGTGTGTGGGTTTTCTCTCTCACTCTCTCTTGCCATATGTGTGGGAGTTGATGGCATCAACTTTATGAAATCTCAACACATGCCAAGAACAGCTGGAGAAGTTGAAACAAGTTCTGGGTGAGGTGAGTTTCATGGGCAGGGACTGAAATTAGCAAAGGTACCATGGCTGCTTGCCATCCTGGGAGTCTCACATGGAGCATGTGGGCTTTGCTTGCTCCAAGAGCAGATTGCCCATGGAAAAAAGGATTTGATTTAGATAATGATGATGGCAGAGACAGCTGAATTAGAAGAATCTGTTCACCAGGAGAGACCACCTCTGCACCTCTTCTGTGACTGGTTCATTATGTAAATACAAAAATTTCATCATGAGTCTGAGGTAATTAATATCTTTAGCCAGCATGCAGCACTCCTCATCTTCAAAACGCTTTACTAACATTAATAATTAATCACCACAACACTCTGGGAAGGTTATCAGCTTAATCAATGGGTAAACTGAGGCAGAAAGATTTAAAGGATCACAACCTGCCAGTGGCAGTACTCTTGTGTCCCAGCCTGGTGCTCAGTGTGTTACAGTACGTGGCCAAGCTACCTGATATGCTTTATGATAAGAAGGAACAAACCAAGAGAGCATTCCAGGATGAATGAAATAAAACTCCCTTCAGACTGCAAACAGAGCAGAACCTATTAATTACTGGCTGCTCCCTACAGGTCTCTGTGTTCTCAAATCCAAGACGTCTGTCCTCCCCTTGTAACATCGACACGTTTCTGTTGATCTTTCTGCATGTTCCCTTCAGCAGTCCAACAGTATTCCTGACATGATAGATACACCCTGGCCTCAGCCTTAGCTATGACTCAGATATTTACATCTTCTTTCCTGGGTAATTTTAGAACGTAAAGAACCAATGATATGTCTGATGAATTTTAGTGGTATAAATTGTTTAATAACTAGCATTTGCTTTTGCAGCACTTTACACATCTACCTCAAAAGAATTCCCACCTTTTGCCTCACTGTCTTATACAGAAACATTTGAGTCTGGTTCAAAGTCTGGTCTTAAGTCGTCAATTTTCTATAATCAAGTCTTGTCTGGGCTACTAAACTCAGCTTTTAACTTACCAGTTTTTGCCATTAGTTCCTCCTGGACATCTCCACTGGGTCATACATTATTGCTTAGGTATGTCATTCCCAGACAAACCTGGGGAGAATTGTGAAAGAGGTGACCTCCCTGCCCAATTCAGAAAATGAAACTTCATCTCAGCCTACTAAATACAGAAATATGCATGGTACATGTGAAAGGAAAGTTTGCTTTTCTTGAGGCTTCACAAGAAGGATCTGTCAAATGTGGCAGGCTGTCATTAAAAACAATTAACCTAATCAAAAATCCCTTTTCTCTTATTTCTGCCTAGTCAGGTGAATATTAAATACTAGACTTTCCAGGGGGGCGGAAAAGAGGAAATCAGCATCTATGTTTTCATTCAAACATGCGTATGAAGGAGCAAGTACAGATTTGCCTTCGTATACCTAAAGTATGCATGTAATTAGTATGACTGCACAGGGAGTCATGAGACTTGTATACATGACTGGCCACCTGCATGTCATTTGGGCGGTTGTCTTAATAGTGACAACGCTTGTGCATGCAACACTAGCATTTAAATGTATGGAAGCACAGATTTTTCTGGCAAAGCGGACTTGCGAGAGCTGCTGGTCTCCTAACATTACGCTCCCCAAGAGTCCTGGTACCTGTTAGGACAATACTTCTCATGGAACATGTAGATTTTTGTACCTGTTTGGTTTAGACTAAACTGGTCGCTTGTGATGTCTTAACTCCTAGCATCACCACCACGAGTACAATTCTCTCCTCATCACTCCCAAACCTCTTTTGTGTTTTCCAGAAGTGGAGGAGGCAAAGACAAACCCTGGTTCCTTTGAGGTGGGAGCTCACCCCAAAGGGGAGGAGAGGGAAGCTGACCTCCAATGCATTTACTGATCGTATTTATTTTTAAAGGCACTTAGCCATCAGTCTCAGCCTATGGCTGTGCTTCCTGCAGGCACACCCTGCTTGTGGCTGTGAAGGTACTCACTAAGCACTAGTAACACCCAGCATTTATATAGGGCTTTTCATCTTCAAAGCACTTCCCAAACATCGTTTAATTAATGAATCCTCACAGCCCTCTGTGAGGTATGCACAGTTATTACCCCCACATTTTACAAGTGAGGAAAACTGAGGCAGCGATTAGCTGAGGCAACACTGTGGGAATTGGAATTAGAGCTCAGGAGAACTCAGGAGTGCCTGGACCCCTGTCCCACGCAACAATTGCCAGGCTGCCTCGTTGGGAAATGCACGTGGTGCCTCAGTTCAGCACACCACCTTGAACGTGACCAGTGCTGACCCTTTAGTGCATCAGCGACATCTTTTCCTTCCAGGTCCACATAGGCTTCTGCATGGAGATCTGGGAAAAAAATTCGTTTTTCATCTTTCACTATCAGTTCCAGATCCTGCTCTCCCCCAGGAGATCCAAAGACAGGAGTGAGGCTTCAGAGGAGGACGTCTACTACCACCTATAGCACTACCTGACACAATCAGTTTCAGTGCCTTCACGGTGTTTTTAAAATGACATAGAAGGGGGACTTTCACCAGGAGATCTCAGAGTGCTCTATGGACAAAGAACAGTGTTGCAATCCGAGATCACAGTATGGCTCTGTGCAGACTGTCAGGCCCACTCAGGCTTGGCCTCGGCTGAAGATCTGATGATTCACGACCCTCAGCCCACATTCATGAAAGTTCAGTGAGTTTCACTCACATCCTCCTCAGTAACTGCGGGTTCCTCCCTTGAGACGCCCCAGGGTATCCCAGTTCCGAGCTGACATGTGGAGGACAGGAGCAGACTTCCTGGTCCTAATGGTAGCCAGTAGGGTGAGAGAGGGCATCGATGGTGGGGGTTAAACCTGGACGGTTCAATCTCGTCAAACTTGAACATCCGAGAGAACCTGCAGGGCTTGGTTCCTTTCCAGCCCTCCAGGGCTCTCACAGCCTTAATTATTATTGTTGTTGTTGTTATTATAACAAAACATTCATATACTGCCATAAAATACAAACTAGATAATACATGTTCCTTGCCTGAAGAGCTCAGGCTTTAAACAGGCTGGACATTCTGAACTGGATCCCTCAGGAGAGACAGGGAAGGCACAGCCCTTTGAGCAATTTCCCCTCTCAATTCCTTTCAAGTGCGGCTGGACACCGAAGCAATATGAGACGTGGCAACAAGCAGCCGACCAGGCAGCCTCAGGGATATGGCATGCGGCTCCAGCTGTGCCTCAGCTCATGTTCTGCTATGCACAGCAGCTGTGGGAGACAGATCTGTGCCTGGCAGTCACGCTTACAAGGCAGAGGACTGGGGGGAATGGGATTTCATTGTGGGTGCGCTTCTCAAATCAGCTGCAGCTCAAAGCTGGTAGCTACCACTCAGAAAGCCATGTCCAGCCTGCTGTTCCTGGTGATGTAGCAGCTCACAGCTCCTGCTGAGTTCTCACAGGCACTATCAGGGAACTGCTCTCAATGAGCAGTGCTGTCTGAGCCAGATGGTGCAGCAGCACCTGCAGAAATGCAGCAGGAGTTGCTCCATCCTGCTCCTGCACAAGGCAACCATCCCACAGGCATTGTTCCAAATGCACCGTTCAACTAAACCGAGGTGGTGGAATTGCAATGCCCAAGAGAAAACAGGAACATGGTAGTGCATCGTGTGCTGATGCTTTTGCACAGCTGACTGCCAGGAAGCACTGGGGAATCTGTAGTTTGGAAATGCTCTCCTGACTGAGACGGATGCCTTCTCTCGCCTGCAAGGTCCCTTCTGTTACCTCCTGACAGTGTTTGCCAGTCTAATCCGAAATGCTGTGAGATACTGAGCCAAGGGAGAAGTGGAAAATGTTGCAATTCCTTAGCTGCACTTTGAAATGAAATACTGATACTTGTAATTCATAATAATCTCTAATGAAAAAAAAATCCCTGCTTATTCCAATAGAGACACTTGGGGTGTTACAGTACTAGGGTGTCAGGCAGGCTTATTCAGCCTCTGGACAGACTCGCCCACAAGGCCTAGCATCAGCATGCCCTCTGTACACCTAGCATCATTTTGAACAACAATTGCACCAAAACAAAACAAAGACAAGGAGCACTTTAGGTCCTCTGTGTGTCTAAGCACAAGAGAGGGATCCCTTGCCAGTTTTTACCAACTGAAGGCTCTGAGCCAGAAACTGTCCCTGCATCTATATTCATAACTCATAAAACAAACCAAAACAAAAATCCAACAAAATGCATGTACAATGAAGGAAACGCTTCTGAGAAGTGCTGCTGTTTTCATTCCCTCCAATGCTCTGTGTTCCAATGTTCTAATATTCTCTGACCGTTTGGGCACAAAGACATTGAGCAGATACTGTCCAAGTTTTTGAATGCTTAATCTGACCTGTCTTAGACCTGGCACAAACCCAAGAAAATACTAAGAACAGGGGCACCTCTAATGTATTATTAAGGGATATAATGTTAACCTTCTGATTATTATTGAACTCCAAAGCAATTCTCATCACAGAACCTACAAGGCAGTGGGGAAACCCAGCGTAAAGGTTCACATTTCCCAATGCCTACCCCTATCTAACCACAACACTGCAGCTACTTCTTCCCATTCCTTCTCTCCAGGCTCCTAGCCTAGCCCAGAGCCAGGCTCTACTCTATCCCTTGGGGATTTTTTCGTACACACTGATATGTTGATGACTTAAGTCTTAATTTTTCCCCAATTGATCTGCCTCTATGGCCAGTCGCTCCCAGCCTGCCATATTCTCCCAGACGGCTCACTGGCTACCCCAGCTGAACTCCCTGCCTTTTTTCCTCGTGCCCTCCTTCCTCTAGCCCTGCCAACATGCTCTGCCCATTTCTTGGCTGTCGCCAAAGGAGCCCTTTTTCCTAACTGCCTCTTCGTAGCACAGCCGCAACAGCTACTTACAGTTAATCATGGCAGCACTTTCTGTGCAGTGGATATCTGTTTACAGCCCTGATGCACACTGTGTTGCATTTCAACAGAACAGCGAAGCATTTCATTTTTCCCATCTGCAGAAGGTGATCCAGAGAAAATGGCTGATTTCTAAGTTAGATCCTTGTGGTTTATGCTTCCTGCTGTAGCAATAGCTGTCAATCAAGAAGAGCTTAATC
>VZSC01005640.1:548459-575395 GCA_013398225.1 Steatornis caripensis
GAGCTTAATCTTAACTGAGGCATTAACTTGAACACAATTAATTCTTGGCAGTAGATACAAAATGCTATGAGCCCCATCTCTCCTGATGGTGATAAGGCTGACTGTCAGGATAGGCTCTGCGTTCACTCCTTGACTTCACCAAGAGTTAGATCAAGCCCATACAGACTAATAAACCAAATGACATTGTTGGCATTAGCAAGTGCAACTCTGAAAGAGTCAATTGATTTCTGTCTCACTATGTCAACCAGGACTTGCTTTGATTTACAAAAGTGGCTGGGATTTTCCTATTAGTTTTCAGGATTTCAATTCAAATTACAACTGGGAGAGAATTAAAAGCACAAATTTGAGGCATATGGCCTAACCCAAAGGGAAGGTGTTTGACAGGCTGCAGTGTTATCAACACCCTTGTGGCCAGACACATGCCAGATGGTCACAGATGTGACCTGCTGCCACCTGGGTTGGCATAATCTTGCCCTGCCTTCCTCTGCTTTGTTTCTGTTGCCTCACTGCACTTTCCGCATGGCATTTTCAGTCTTGTTTTATCTCATTCCACCCATGGACCTGACTTGTGTGGCTCAAATTAAACCTTGTTAACTTTGCTGGGGTTCATGGTGATTCATGTTACGAGATGAGATGGCCTGGGACAGACCGTCACCAGTTCAAGTCCAATACAGGTTATCTTCATCTTGAGGTTGAGGAGCCAGCTGGGCCATCTGTCTTGCACCACTCGCAAACCTGGCACTCACTGTCCCACTCCCCTTCCCTCATTTTTCTGGCTATCTATTTTTCTTGTTACCCTTATCAAGAGAGGAACTTAACCAACCTGGCACACCAGCCTGATGTACTTTGCAGATTGCAGTGTGACTAAGTACAGAACTCTTCCTATGTTTTCACATATAAACACAGTCAGTGGACAAGAAGACAGTGAAAAGAGTACACGATGCATCATGGAGATTGCAAAACTCTGAGGAGTCAACAGGTTGGAAGGTCACTCACCAAACAGGTCCCCATTCCCCTCTGAAGTGCCGTAGTCCTTTTTTGATTTGAACAGCCTTAAGTTTGCAAAACATTGGAGATTCATTAGGTTATGCACAGGACTACCTGTATTATTAAAACTCCTGCAAAGGCATATACTATTAGCAATATTCTGGCAGCCATCCTGAATGCTTTTTAGGAGTTACCCATTCACAAATCCATGTATTTGATGACCGGTGTAAATTACACCACTAATTAAGCTGGGGCAAATATTTTGAAAGCAATCCATAGGCAGAAACACGTTCATATTAACTATCCAATGAAGAGCATTATACACAGATATATTTGACCCAGGGGATGAAATGGCAAAAACTACCCAGGTGCTAAAACTATGATATTTAAGATTGATTGTTATATTTTACCAGAATTATAACTTCTGGTAGAATTCTTGGTCAAAAGACCATCTCTTCCTACAGAAAACCAGGAAGATTTTTTTTCTGCGCTATGTTGAACAGGATATTTGTCTAAAATTTCATGTGTTTTGTCCTGCAAACATGCCTCAAGTTTGGACTCTTTTATAGTCCCTTTCTGGATATCCTGGGAGCTAAAGAGGTTGGTGCGTAGTATACTGCATTGTGTAAGGTGTTGCCTATTTATAGTTTGCATAGTATTATAAATATGTTTTTCAAGCAACTGAAAAAAAAAGTATAGAATCTTACTGACACAAAAGCTTTAGAATGTACACGGAGAAAAATGTCTTGTTATGATTTTACTGCAAATAGTCTTGATGACATTTATTCTAAAAAGCTCTGTCCTGCAAAGATTCGTATGGATAAAAACCTCACATTCAGTTTCTGAATTAATTTTGACAAGGTGCAAAGGCAATATACGCTTGCAATGAAACTGTCAAGTGCTTGGCTTACAGTAAGTAAAATTCTGCAAGTAGCAGTATGGCTACTCCGAATAGTTACTTCACTGCTGCTGATACAACTGAAATAAAAATTAACTTATGAAAAAGCTGTTAGGACTGGTCAGTTTTTTCTTTGGCAAAGCTATGCAGGATTGGCTTCAAAAATTAACTTGTTTATAAAATTCCAAATATATGCAAGTTAAGTAATTTATCTTGTTCAAGAAAAGAATCCAGTTATGAACACTTACGTGGTCATAAAGATGTTTGGGAGACAGTTAATCCTCAAAAATAGTCTCTACATCTAACACTTCGTGTATTATTTCAATGTATGAGCTGGATGTATGCAATACGTCGTATTAAATACCTCATGGGAATAAAGAAACACCAAAATAAATCCTATACTCATTTCATTAAAAAATATCCCCCATGTCTCTCATAAAAATCAGTCTCTAAGTTGCTTCCATAGTTCCTCCATGCTGAAGCAGTATCACAAAAACCCCTCCTATACTCAAACATGGATTAATGCTTGATTGAGCACATTGAACCTGTCCTCCTTTGTCTGCAACGCTTCTCAAGGGAATACTAGCTCTGTTCCCTCTTCTGTGTGAGCCCATGACCCAAGGTCAGGCATGCAAAGGAATGCCCAGAGTTTAAAGATGAAGAATTTAGTTAGGGGTGGTGGCATCCCAGGTCTCAGTGGAATGGGTTGAGTCCTATCCCACACCACAAGATGATGGGGGCAAGCCCCACATTGTACTGTGTGACAGGCACCGGCCTCAGGCGCAGGACTGCAGACAGGGAGAATCACATGCTTCTTGCCCTGCACAGTGCCAGAGGCTTTGTCCAGCTCCCCGTATCTGGTATGTGGGACCACAGAACTGGAGAGACCCTGAAGTGCTGGGTTTTGTGGTCTAGTCCAAGAGTGTGGAAAAAACTCCCCGGGAACTAAGAATCCTCACAATTCTCATTATGTTCCATTCTCTTCCACTTTGATGTTGCTGTCTCTTAAATGAATGTTGTTATGTGTTGCATCTATATTAAAAACAAATAAACATGAAACAGGACACTGCTGCCACAGTTTTCCCTGTTGGAAGGGAATGAGAACAAAACCCTACAACACATTACTTATGCAGTTAACTCTCCAATAGCTAGGGTACGTCCATTAGTTCAACTAGAAACTAGGAGAGAGAAGTATGTTATACTTTCTATTTTGCAAGCATTATCTCCAGCAAAACAACCACCAGGAACACAAATACAGTCTCACAGACTAAAGCTTTCATAGGTCTGCTACCCTTCCTCAGTCAGAGTAATGTTTAAATGCAGTATTCCAACATTATAGGATGTATGTCCAAGAATGGATTCNTCTCCAGCAAAACAACCACCAGGAGCACAAATACAGTCTCACAGACTAAAGCTTTCATAGGTCTGCTACCCTTCCTCAGTCAGAGTAATGTTTAAATGCAGTATTCCAACATTATAGGATGTATGTCCAAGAATGGATTCTAAACTAGCATCTATAATGGGTTCTGTCAAGGGCTTGACATGGCCAGTGGCAATTGGCCCCCTGAACTAAGCTCAAAGTCAAAGTGCTGGGACAACGGTACTTGAACTCTCATCTGTGGAGGAACAAGTCCCACTGTTTTAAGTATCACAGATCTTTCAGTGCCTCCTTAAGAAGAGAACTGTGGAGCAGCATGAGGAGCTAGAGTGTTGAGATCTCATGTACTGTATTTGCACCTGGGAATCACTAGGTGTATGTTCATAAATAGCTAATGATGCGGCAGAGCAGCCCAATGTGGTCTTACTTCTACTCTGAATTGCTCTGAGATCTTGTTCATCTTTCACTATCTCATTTGGTTCTTCTGTATCTTGGGGAATAACACTTATCTGCTCCACGGAGGCACTGAGCACAACAACTATGAACTGTTTGAGAAGAGATGCTACTGGAAGACAAAGGTGTATTATTGCAAAATTTTGTGGGTTGGCAACTTAAGCTAGTGGCACTGTATTGCATCCAGAGCCCATTTGGCTCCTGACAATGAAATGAGAGTGGGGGGAGAGGAAATCAGGTCAGAGTTTTTGGCAGACCTATTCCAGGTAAGCATAATCCAGCTGATTCATTATGTGCTGCAATCCTTGCTGGCAAAGACTCTGAAGTAAAGTTGCCTCCAGCCCTATTGCAACTCAACCTCTGTGTGTGGGTGTTGATGCTGCACATTAGGGAAGGGTGTCACTGGTGGATAAGCTTAACGGGGTGAGGGCTGGATAAAGGACGCAAAGGACTTCACACAGGTGTGCAGTATCAGCCTAGTGTTCCTTGTTGAGCAGCCCACTCTAAAAATGTTGTTCCTAGCTCCTAGAAGACGAGGAGGAAACCTTTGAGAAGACCCTTCTGATGACTAACGCAATCTCTGTTTCATGAATCATTGGCACTGGGATGTCCTTGTGGCATAATCAGAGCTCTGGTTATTATACTCATTGATGATAAAACAAGTAAATCTTAATGAGTTGTGGGAAAGGAGACAATAGGGCCCTCTGCCAGGTCTCATTTACCTTGACAACACGCCTACAGCCCAAGTACAAAGATCACTATTGTTTATCCTCGGTATTTGTGAAGGGGCCAGACAGTTCTCATTTCACTCAATCTGATGGTACTCTCTTTATCTTTGCCTTAGCATTTCTAAGGTACCTATCACTGTGGTATCTAAGCATCTCAGCTTTAGTCCAAGGTTAAATTTATGGTAAATATACCACTTGGACAGTCTTTGAAGGTGAGAAACTGATATGTAGTTAAATAGTGGTAAATCATTTACACAGTGCATCTTCTTTGACTAAAAGGACAAGCAAAGACTTTGTTGTTCATATTGTAAACAAATCCTCTTTGTATGATTCAGACCCTAAGTAACTGGGTCTGTTACCTCACTAATACAGCTAAGCGAATCTACCATGCCAGTAACTCATGCCCAGCATGAACGCATGTCCAGCTTCTGTCCCTGCTGGACTGTATTTACACTATGAATTCTTGTCAGCCTAGCTGTCTTGATCAGGGTTACAACTCTTCACACGCCTGATCAGAAGAGCTACAACTGTAGGATTATATAGAAAATAAAACAGATATGAGAAGAATGGACCTATTCCACCAAGCAATCTGTCCCCTGTGAGTACTCGCAGTCAGAGCTGCCGACCTCATTGCAGCTCCAGCCCTTCTGCCGCTGGCTGTTCTTGCAAAGCCAAAAACCAGTTGTGAAAGCTCTACCTACAGCTTTGTCATCTACAGGTGCTTGGGAATCTTCAATGAAAAGGATTTTTGAGCAGAAGAAAGAGATGCCTATCAAGCTACATTTTCGTACATATTTTTTAGGGAAGTGTTTGCTAAGAAAGGCTTTCCATATCCCAGCTGGATTAGGAAAAGCAGCCCCTGAACAGTCAGCATTCCAGCAGCCAGGCACTTGCTAGGGGTAGGGGAGGACAGAGATCGGCACCTAGCACTTCCTCATCCCAAATGGCTGCCAGAATCACCAGGCTACTACTTATGCTGGCACGGGTGTCTTGTACGGGTTGGTTCTGTGCAGAAAACACTTAAAGATGTGTGTTTCAACTCAGTGTGAGCACAGGAACATTCTCAAATTTCTGAGAAGTTTGTCAGGATGGCAAAACACTTCCCATTCAGATCTGGAGATAAGTGCAGATTTCAAGCAAGAAACAAAAGACAGACCCTGACATTTAGGTCTCAGAGTGAATTCCTTGGGACAGCAACAAGAGAAAAACATCTTTCTACTTGTACTATAACTAAATCAGATCAGATGCTGATTTATAATGCTGAGCTGGGAAAGCATTAAAAATAGTGGTGTTTTTCCCCCCTCCACAGGGAATTGCATCTAAGTTGGGGATTGTCTACTGTTTGCCTCTTTTAAACAACTTTTTCTGTTCTCACAAGTTCTTGCCCTGTTGGCTTCTTTTGCTCTTGCCAGCTGGAGTGCTGCTGCTGACTCACCATGCAGAAAGACAAATGACAAACCTTTTTCCCTTGGGACGGAGACACTGTCATCTCCACAACGCACCTGTGCCTGCCGGATTCACACCCTGAGCCTCCAGTTCACACTGCCCCCCTACAGTGACATGATGCAAATTTTTAACGTGATGTTTCTGCTGTTCTGATATATAGAGGCTAGTGACGAGCAGGGAAGAATGACAAAGGCATATACAGTAAGACCGTGGCAATAATCATACAGAAAAGGTCTCAGCAGGGCTTATAGAATTGTGCTTTGGGAGGGAAGGTTGCATCATCAACCAGATGCTCCTCCATCGCATGGGAACTGAATGGTCTATCATGGGAGGGAGGCTACAGCCCTGCCATTTCCTTCCTCTTTCCCCTAAGAAGTCCATCACTAGGCCTGAGTGCTTAAGGTCATTTCACAAATGGGAGGACTTTCTTCAAACCATATCCTTATGCAAAGAATCATATCAATTATGTTCTTTTCACATTTTGAAAACAGTTATTTACTGATAGAATACGCTCAAGAAATAAAAGCTGAACAAAAGGCCTGAGTAAAACGAACAACGCATATTGCCCCTGCTTGCTCACTTCTCATAGAAGCAATACCCTGAATTCTCTTTTCACTTGCATTGAAGTAAATTAAGCAGCTCACTAAGATTACATAGCTACAAAGCTTTCATAAGTGACAGGAGAATCAGATCCATTGTATAAGCCAGAAAAATAATTTTAATGCTCTCCCATGGAGCAAAATGACTTTCTGGCTCCGTTCTAGCTCCTTTCAGCCACAGGCAGCAAATGAATACACACAGTTTAACTCATAGCAAGCTTTCAACCCTCTAAAAGCTTCGTTACTCACTCGTTACTTACATAGGATTCCATCTGAAATCAGTCACCAAAATTCAGTGAGTTCTATCTTAGCAAGAGATGAGTAATTAATAATGGTGATGCTTCCCTACCTCATCTCCTTCAATACACTGAAAGGATAGAAGCAATTTCTACAGGAATTACCCCCCCCACACCCTGGGTTACCGATTTGGTGCATATCTTCAGTTTGACCTGCAGGGTGAAGAAAAGCCGCAGCTTCATGCATAACCCAGTTTGTTTTCTACCAGCTTGTGCCAGATAGACTTAATAAATGGTTTTGTGGACTCTCATGCTGTCACACAGTATTTCTTACCTTCTGGAAGAAAAGTAGCATGAATCTAAGTATTTTGCAGACCTTGTTCAGCTTTCCAAGAAGCTGCCAAGCCCATGGAAAAATCCAGCCATTAGCGTTGCAGAAAGAGCTGCAAGGCACTGGCCATTTGGACACTCAATTACAAAAGTCTCAGAATGAGAGGGGGGCTGCTTTGAAAATATGGCCTCTAATTGCAAGTGTTGAACACTCGAAACTTGTGTCTGGCCTGTTTTGAAATTTGGACTATCGGTACTTAACTACACCTGTCAGATAGGCAAGAGCCACAAAGCATTAGCAACAACAAGGCTTTTCTGGTCAAAGTAAAAAAACGTCCGGACTAAGCCAGAGTAAAAGACCAGCAAAGAACATGAGGACCCTGAAAAGCACCATGAGCTAGTGAAACCATGCAAACAGCTTAACTAACACTCCCAGAGCATACAGCAAAGATCAGGACAGATCCAGGTCATTTCTGCTAATGGAGAACAGGGTCTTTAGTAGGATCAAATCGTATCGGAGATAATCAGATCATTTAGAGCGCAATGCTGTTTGCTCCATAGGGACAAGTGAACATAGAATGCAGTTCGAAACTCATCACTGTTTTCCAGGGAAGAGGTCAATGTCTGAACAGGCAATGGGGATGGAATTCAATTCTCATTTCTGGGGGAAGCTAGGATAGAGGTGTATCCTACAGAACGGTTAGCTTGTTATGTTCACAGATTGAGACTTCATTCCTGAAGTCTTCTCATGACAAATAAATTCACCAGACTACATAAAAACCCTGCGTTGAGCACTTGCAAATTTGTGTGTGCAGCTGTAGATACATACTGTGTAATTTGCCATCAGGGTAATTGCGCATGCAAAATTGTGCAACAACTATTTTGTACACATGGTTATGCTTTTAACTTTCTTTTTTTCAAGAATCAGGCACTGCTTGAACAAATACTCAGGTAAAATAGTTAAAATTATTAAACATTATTTTGACTTGCTTTAATTATAAAGTCCCAAGTGAACCACAATACTGTGGACTTAAATGACACAAAAGAGAGACACACCACATCACTGCCTATGTCATTAGGATCTGTTTGCACGGGTTTTTAATTTGCCTGCAGAAAGATGGATTCCTTAGACTGAAGCTAATTTGTTACATGTTGTCTGGAATCGTGGTTACTATGCAGTCCTTGGCAATTAACTTGCTATTTTTCAAGACCCATTTGATTTTATAGTTGGGAAAACCAAGGAAGAAACCCTTCTGACAGAGAAATCACATCTATTTCGCAAAAAGTCCAAAACCATATAAATCTACACTCAGATATCAAGTGGCACTGTATACCTAAAGAAAATATAGCACAATACACACAGATCCAGCAGATCAAATGAAGTTCAACAATGAATTTAATTTCTCAAACAGAAGAATTCCCATTTCCAATAAGAAACTGCAAGACTGGACAGGCATATCATTACATGGCAAACCTGGACGCTCAGCGTGTGTTCCATAATCCAATGCTACAAGCATAGCTACAAAGCAGGCCAGGCTAAACAGTGCAAACTGTGTAAACTCTGTTACCTGCACTGGCCCTAGATGATACTTCTGCTAAAAGCAAACATCGTCAGGAAACAATATACCATGGCACTGCATCTGTGAACAGAAGACACCACCGAGTACCCACAACAAGGCAGTGTCATCACACAAGAGCAACCAACGTCACGAAATGCAGCACTGCTGAGCACAGCACCTATTAGATGTGGCCAGGACACAATAACTGGATACTGCAGCACACAGCACACTGCAGATAATAATCAGAGTATTATTTCATAAACACACATGCATCTATATATGCATACATCTACATACACACACAGAGTATTGTCTGAAAGGAAGAACAGTTTTGCTAGGCATACAGAAGTGTTTTTCTTTGAAAATTAAATGTCGTAATATAAGATTCTTAGAGACGTTAAAACAACCAGATACTTAAAAGGGGAAATGGCAACAACAACAAGCGGGGGAAATAAATTTAAGCATCCCAGTTAGGCAATAGGTTCTATCACTAAGATGGGCTAGGTGAATGACAGGCCTGCTTGAAATCCTAACTTCAAATGTCCTTATCAACCCCCTTCAGAGCTCAATCACTGTAACTGCTATGACCAAGGAGTCTGTGATCTTTCCATATACGCACCCTATTTGTCACAGATGAGATTAAGGGGCACTCTGCTCAAATGTCTGCTTGTCCAATGCTAGGGAGCTCCCAGTTGCTTTCAGCTCTTGGGTTGCTACTGGACCTCTATGTTTAAGCCAATATAATTTAATAAACTGATCATAAGCGATGCAGAAAAGGCACAGCCTTATCTTAACAGCTGAGGTATAGCTGTATCCAAAGAACATGATGCATTTAGAGCAGATTAGAGTGTGGGTGGAATCAAAACTGACACCTTCCACATTTGCAAAGAGTTTGATGTAAAATGCAGGTAAGGTTTCAACAAAGCAAGTGAGGCAAAACCTCACTGTTGCACTAGAGAACTGTAGTTATCGTGCTACAATCAGTAGCTCAGATTTGCATAAGTTTTTCACTTGGCATTATTATCTTGCCACTGGTCTGCAGAAAATGAAACAGCATTCCCTGTTATGGAAAAGCCCCATCCACAGATGGTCAAGCAGGAAGCACATATACACAAAACCAGCTTCCTCCATAGTCACTTGTGTAACACACGACTTCCACCAAACATTGGCTTACAAAGTCACACATAAGTGTACAGATACACCCATATTTATTCAGGGTGTAAGCACACAAACATATGCATCACACATGTTTATGCACGCACCTGTATAAACACACTTGCGTGCAAGCTTAGACATGCAGCGCTCTCAGAAACGTACATGGGTACTCACACATATGAGCTTACATGGATACAAGTAAACACCCATGACTTGCTCAAGGCAGTACCACGGGCCTATGGCAGAGCCAAAAAACAAAGACTACAAGGCCAGGAGTTGTCCCTGCAGCTGAAATGACAAGGCCTGTCCTCCAGCCCTTCCCTTCGGAGAGGGTGGATGGCTGCGTGTAGGCAGTCATGCTCAGTTAGACACATACACGAGCACAGGCTTGAGCCCAGACAAATTCACACTGTCGCTTATCCCATTATGCACTTTCCAGTGGTAAAATGTGCATGTCCTGCCGCCACCCTTCTCTTCTCCCAATCCTCTATTTGCACACAGGTCTTCATATCAATCTGTTTCATTTTCTAAATAATACATATTCACTTTTGGTTACAGCTGGGACACTTGGCTTCTTTGAGTCAGTCTCTATAACCATCTTGGCAAAGCCAGTCTTGTCTTGTTTGTTTGTTTTTGCAGTGACTGAGTGTGTAAGGAATATGGAGGGTGTAGGCGGCTCTACATGTCCCTTCACCTCTTGTGGGTTTTGGTGCATTCCTTTCATAAATACTCTCTTTCAAATGCAGGGGACAGGATGCTTTGTTTATATAACCACTGCTTTTTGCTGAGGCTCAAACCATCCCAACACGTCTCTCTCCAGGAGGATCTTCTGAGGAGGTCCGTGTTTCTAAGTTATAAGTTACCTATGACACGGACTCTGGGTAACAGCACAGCTCGGAGAGTTTCTGGAAAAGGACCTAACCTCAGTCAGAGCCAATTTCAGAAAGACATACTTTAAGCTGGAATGTGGCAGTTTAGCACCTCATTTTCTCTTTCTCTTCACCTCTGCTGTCCCTGAGTCTCTGTGGCTGCTTTAGGAAATGGAAGCTTCCCAGGACCAGCTCTGACTCTGCTGATAGTCACGACCAGCGGTTTCTGTGAAACCGTGCTGCTCTGATGGGAGTCTATCCAAGCTGTAAGGAACAAGAAGTAAGAATAAGCAAGGATATGTTACAAACAGCCTGGTGAGTTGGTTAAAAAGGCTTTATCTACACAAAGAAGTTGAAATGCTTCAGCTAACCCCAGCAATAATAGCTCTTTTCCTCCTCTCTTCTTTTCCTCCTCCAAGGCATGGATATAAACCTATCCCTTACTCCCAAACAGCTGTTTCCAATGCCATTAGTTGTACGAGTTATTTCAGTATAACCATTTCACTTTGTATTTTCACACCCATACAACTATGTCTACATGAAGACTCGCAGACAAACCCAGAAACATCGCCGAATTAGAGCAGGTGCTCTGCAAAGACCAGGCCTAAATTAACTTGCCATAGTAAGTTACACTATAAAGGCACCTTTACACAAGTGTAATGAGAGTTATCCTTGCTTTAGCTGTATAACTTTTAAGTTAAAGTGATACAAACAATCCCTTTTTAAATTCATTTCCTCCCTCTTCCTGGCTTCTAGGTGTTGCTTTAGCTAAAGTAGTGGGTTGAACAAGCAGAAACAACAGCAGTAAATGGGAAGAGCAAGGTGCCAGAGCAAGGTGCCACCCCGCTGTGTCACCCACAGCAGACAGTTCTCTTACATGCTATTGTTACAGACTTATAGGCTATAAAAAGCGTATATTGGTATTGTTGTGCACACATGATCATAATACAGCCATTGCTAGCGTTCAGTAATTTATCATGAATGTTTCATAATACTGAGTGGGAAGAAAAAACATTAAATAGTTCTAGCGATTTTTCTAGTACCGCATTGCTAGGAAGATCTGTTTCCCATAGCTGAATTATAGACACAGAACAACCACTAACTCAACCACTTGAAGGGAAGTGAGTACACAGCTAGCCAGGACAAGGAGATGACACCAGTGACACGGCTTGAACATTGCCTGTCAAACACAGCAATAGCAAGACAATTTTGATAGGTTTTAGTGATTGCAAAACCTAAGTCTATCCAGCATAGACTCAGGGCATTTCTGCAAACAGCCTGTGGAGATTCTGATTTTAAAAAAAAGTGAGAAAACTGGGAAAACAATTATGCAATTAAAGAAACAGTAAGACAAACCATAAGGCCACAATTCTAGAAAAACAGATATATTTAAAGCTAAATGTTAACATTTTTATTCAATAAACATTGCTTTAACATCCGTTCTGGGATTATAGACATGACACACACCCCTAGAATGCCTATACTCTTGGTCCTGCAGAGCTTACAGAACTTCTCAAAGGTGCATCATCTGCATTTGCAGTCAGAAACAAGGAGATCAAAAAAGGTTGGCACATTTTGTTCAAGTTCATTCAGACACCAATGAGGAGGCAGGAGTACCTAAATCTCCTGTGTCAGCTCCATTCACTAATATGGAGCAGCAGTGCATTTGCAGGCTAAATCATCTTCATTTATTTGCTACATCTTCTAAGATACACACATTTCATTTTTATTCCCAAACACAGCAACAGGTTGGAATTCCATTAATGATGTGATACAGCCAAGCTTTCAATACCTTGCCTTGTATCTGCTATACCCAAGACTCCCAGATGGTCTGCAATCCAAATAATACAAGGACCACTTANTAATGATGTAATACAGCCAAGCTTTCAATACCTTGCCTTGTATCTGCTATACCCAAGACTCCCAGATGGTCTGCAATCCAAATAATACAAGGACCACTTAAAGTCCATCATCAGATGAATTCAGCTCATAGACTTCATCTAAAAATAAAAAGCACCAATTCCCTGTATAGACAATTCTTCACTGAGAACAGCAGACAAACTAAATAAAAAGGAATTTCCACTGTGTATTCATACTATCACTGTGATACTGGCAGAGTTGAAAGCAGCAGCACCACAAGTATCTTCTAATCTCTGCACAAGACCAAACTTTAATGTTTAAGATCTCTCCTTCTTCTAAAACAGATACCAACGGTATATTTTACTCACATAACTACTTGCTTACAAATAGCATACTAAGAAGTGCCTCAGCCAGAAAAAAAAAATCGGTCTTTCCATGACAGGAGAGACAGGTGCGTTAAAGTCCTGCAGAGTGTGTGATTGCTGCTTTCGCAAAAACAGATTTTTCTAGTGAAGTCTGCTAAACTCCTAGACTAGTTAAGAAAATTTTTCTAATTATCACAGTTCCTGAATAAAAATTTCCCAGGTCTTTCTACACTTAAGACCTATTCCCACTTCTTTTATTCACACCTTAAGTGCAGCAGGATTACGTATGTGACCCATCTGAGTCACATTTGGCCTTAGCCTCTTTTGTTATCCGGATGTTCCCTACCAGTTCCAAGAAAAGGGTCTCAGAACCAGGAATTAGTTAACTCCATAATCTATGGAATAAAGTTCTAAGAAACTGATTCTAAACTCTCATTCTCAATCTTCCCACTTCGCTTGCTCTTCACTCTCCCCGTAAATGGATTGTTGACATGCACCCATGTCCACTTTCATTAATGCATTTAACTTGCAACCCTCACACATATTCTGGCTAACCATACCTGTATAGTCTTTAAATAATATGCTTAGTGCAATAACACAATCAGATTAAAACCAATAATTGGATTGCAGAGGGTTTAGGCAACCCTGGGGTCAGTGGGAAGGGATGACAAGATTGTTGTGCCATCTGTTTCAGCTGGTCAGAGTTGCCTTGGCGTGTATTCTGTTATTCTTATTGCACCTCTTTCTGGAGGGCTGAAGAGGGCGATTATCTGCTGTTTGAGTTTTCCTTATTGCCAGGGCTGCATCTCACATAAGGGCCTTGTTTCCAACACTGTAGCTGGCATTCGGTCTCTGGTGAGTACAACCTCACCTGAAAAGAAGCACCAGAGGTAGTCTGGATCTTTTCTAATCAAAATAGTTCTATAGCATCCTCCAGGTGCTGAGAGCAGTGTACTGTGATTACAAACATTACCAATTACCAATTCGTAGCCACTGTAAACTTACATATAATTTTATTTTTTTTTTTAAAAGGAGCTTCTAGCTAAGTCTTATATCGCCACACAACTGTAATAGAAAAACCCTTCAGGAACTGACTTTTGCACTCTGTAAAAGTTCATTTTACAATAAGTGAAACTACTTTCTTCTGCATCTGCAATGTACAGGTACATGGTGTAAGACTAAACCCTACGTCCAGCTGTCTTTCTGTGCTCATAATACTCTTTTGTCACATCTCCATACATTGACAACATGATCTCATACAGTGACAAACACTCCATCAGGTACAAAACAGAGGAGCTATGACCACAAGAAAACAGCTGATTCACACAGTGAGATATTTTGACTACTAAGCAGCTCTAAAAATCTGCTTTAAGTTTGGATTCTGTGAGTCCCGACTGGTTATTTGTACTGTTGTCCCCTGCCTGCATTCCTTGACCTTCTGACATACAGTTACTGCAGTCTGTTGCATGTGTCCCCAAGCAGAAAGTAGATTGGATAGAGATTAGATAACATCGTGGTGTATGGGTTGGGTACTTCTTTTTTTCTTACCAGTTTCCTGTTGATAGAATCACACTGATAAGGAGTTTAGTTGGTAGTTGAAGTATGAAACTGCAAAAGGCTGCCTTTTAAAAGACGTGTTCCAACTGGGATGTAGATGCAGCCAAAAGATAGTCTGGTGAGTTGCTGTGCTCTGGTGCTTAGACCCATCAATCTGAGTATTACACAGGAGCAATAAGGAGTTAAGGGGGATCAGTGTGGGTGCACAGCACAAGGTTAAGCGCTTTCAAACCTGTTTACGAATATGGTTAGAGAAACACCGCCTAAACAGAGGAAGCTATTCGAGATATTACTTCACTCTGGCTACATCTTACCACTTTGTTTCTGAAAGTTATTGCTCCACAGTGCTTTAAGGGAAGATGAGTTAGCAGAACAGTGTGCGTTTGTCTCATCTGCTTCAGTACGAAGTCATCCAGGTTACCTCCAACTATCACAGAAAGCTTTAAGTAAGGCAGTTGATTTTGCCCAAAGTGATGTGCAGCAATGCCACAATCAATCCTGCCAGCTCAGTTCCAGATGCACAAGCTTTGTCATGTGGGAACAAACAGCTTGTGGGCAGTAATGTTTTGTATCGCCACAGTTCTATCTGCTATGATCATGCACGGATCCAAGGACTCCAAGACCTTGCTGACCAAGACCATGCTAACATGAGACCCTAGTGAGAGCTGGGTTGGAATAAACCTCAGNCTATCTGCTATGATCGTGCACGGATCCAAGGACTCCAAGACCTTGCTGACCAAGACCATGCTAACATGAGACCCTAGTGAGAGCTGGGTTGGAATAAACCTCAGAACAAACCGACCGATCACGTACACTTCAGTTTGGAGGCTTTTTAGCTTTAATATCTGGACCTACTGGGTTGAAGAGCAATAGCTCTACAGAACCTGAAGGCCTGTCTTTAGCTTCCACTACCTGCAAGAAAAATGAAGAACTAGCCAATGCCTGTGCCGTTAGTGGTTTGTTGGCATCACAGCGTTTTTCAGTTGTAACGATGGAGGCTGTGGTTTCACATTCAGTGGCACAGGCAACCCCCGCCCTCCACACTCACCATGCTGCTGGCACAGCTGTTTGTGCAGCTGCGCAGTTGACCAGAACAGCTAAAAAATTCCTTTCAGCTGACAGTTCAGTTTACCCCCTAACCATGGAAAAAGGTGTGCTGATTCAAAACAGGGGCAGCGCAAGAACTGGGACAACTAGCTGCGGGGAGAGAAGTGGTCACTGAAAAAAATGACATGAATTCACAGCCTGAGAAAGAGAGGTTGTCCTGGACCATCTTGATAGGAAAGCTCAGCAGAGAAAGGGTCAGTCAACACACACCGCTCCCTCTAACGCAGAAGGCAGTCGCAGATGTGAATTGGGGGCTGTGCAAGCAGCAGTACAATGTAAAGCAGATTTTCTTCGATTAGCCATGGCCTCTAATCTCTCCTGTGCCCCCCTGCAGCGAATTCCAGAGTTCAACAGCCCCCACTGGACTTTCCTGTTAAGGCTCAAATCATTAAAAGTATTTGTTTAGTAAAGGCTAAAGCACTCAGGTCCCAGTGCCTGAGAGCTCTGTGAGGTTAAATGTTGTCAACCTTTTGAATGCAAGCCATATTCCACAAGGTCTCGGTGATTCACTGGTAGAGCTATATGGAAATTTTATCTCCAGGCTTCATCCTTCGCCCCAGCTCATTTCAGTAGCTGATAAAACTGCTTGGACAAAATGAGCTAGCGTGGTCCCAAACATAATTTTGAGCATGTGGCAAAGCCTCTGCCAGAGCTTGCATGCTCAGTGATGATGTCACAAGCTGGCCTTCTCTGACATCCAAAAAGGGATCTTCAGCTGGCTGGAAGCTGATGAGCTTCATGGCAATGTAGTACACAATTCTGTTGACCAAAACAGGTATAACAAAGAGAGAAAAAAACCCTGACCTACCAGCTTCTCTGTCAGACAACTTTCTCAAATTCAAAATTTCATGTCTGAAACATGGATTTACACTGCCCTAGGACGAGGTTTCTTTATCCTAACATTTTTTACTGATGATGATGGGATTCCACATTAACCAGCAAACATGGTTTGAGTATTTTGAGTCTGATGCACAGCAGCTTTGTTTCAACACTGTTGCCTAGGGCAGAAGGTGTTCAGAGATGGGAAGGATCAGCTTTCAGAGTGATCCAGGATTCACTTCATCTGGAACTTCCAAAAGGATGAATATTTCTCACAGAACACTCCTTGTTACACCCTAAAGAATACTCTTCAACTGACCTCATTTCAATTTGAAAAGTTACTTCGGTGAAATTGTCATGAACTAGCGGACAAATTCAGGTTCCCGAAAAAAAGATTGTTTACTTTGAATTGAAGGTGAACTGGAAGATGATACAGGGCAGCTGGAGAGTCTGCATACCTGCCCTCGAGCAGAAATGGCTGCCTGACCCTCAGAGGGGACATCAGGTGGGAACCAGCAATGAAGCCTCCAGAACTCAGAGCCCTCGGGGACTGCTGGGCCCATGCAGCCTGCCTGCATTGCTGCGGAGGGGTCAGCGTTGAAGACTGCTGAAGAGACCAAGCCTGGCAGGCTGCCCAGGAGCCAGAGATTCTGAAGATCCCAGCAGGTTATGGGAGATCCATTAGTCTGGAAGACCTAACTTGAAATAGTCCAGTGATGGGCTGCACAGAGCTGTAGCAGCCACCCCTATTAGACCTCCAGAAGAGGACAGGTGACAGCCCAGAGATTTGAAGAACTACAGAGATGGGTTTCTGGCTTTCAGCTCTTCGTCCATCTGTCAGGAGGCTCCCTAGGAGCTGGGCGGGTGAGCTGGAAAGAAATCAAGCAGGTTTTCAAACCTGCCTGGCAGGCAGTGAAAATCCTACCTGGTTTCTGTCAATTTTGCAGAAAATGTCATACTCCCCCAAGCATCCAAGCTGAGATCAGCAGGAAATGCCTTTCCTTTCCTGTGAATATTTTTGAGATTTCAAAAACTTTCCTAGTACCTACTTGGAAAAAATGTGGATGACTTTTACAAACTGAAAATTGAGGGCAAAAAAAGGAGGAGATGGGTCAATTGAAAATTTTGTTTCAAAAACATTTTCTTAGTTATTTTTTCCAAGACAAAACATTCACTGACACCAATTCTGCACTCCTAAATACTTCCATTTGAAAACTCTGGCATATTCAGATGAGTAAGATGTCCTGTTAAGTAACAATTGTACTCTTATTTTGAATGTCTGTCCGCGTCATTTAGCTATTACTGAGCATACAGAGAGTTGTAAAAACTGGGGGTTTAGTTCTTAAGCCTACTTGTACCGGTGTTTATGTACAATGTCTATGATATTTCCAAGTAAACAACCTTGAAAGCCTAGACCTCACAGAAGTGTGAGACCCTGCAGAAAATTTCGCTGGCATTTAGACTTAACTAGCCTATAACAAGTAATCCCTTACTAAGAATTTCACACTGGCTATTACCTTGAAAAACAGCTAAGAATAATCCACTGAAGGTCTCTTTTGCTCCAGTGAAGTAGGAAGTATTTGTTAGTCAACTAGTTTCTTCCTTCTGTCACTTTGCCAGGTACCTAAAGAGAGGCTGCTCAATTCAAAATCCACACTGCAACGCAGATTAACCTTCCGGTCTCCACACTCCTGCCTGGCTCCCTTATATCCCACATAAGGCAGGGATCTGGTACTGCAAAGCGCTTACTATGAAACATGCCTCACTGAAGTTTACAAAGATTTGGCACTCCTGAAAAATCAGGTCAGAAACAACAATTTTTATTAGACACAAATCCAGGTGGTTACATTTAGACAGGCAGACTCCAGAGAATGTGCTATTAAAGGAAGGCAGTGTGGCCTCACAGGGAGACATGATCAACTTCCACTTTGAGCATGTATTTCATGAGGGAAATTACCAAACAAATTACTGTGTTTTTGACCAAGACCAACTTTTTCACTTTCTTTCCAGCTCAGCCCCATGAAAGACTTGAGTACAAGTTAACTTCGACCTCCAAAAAATATCATTATGTCTTTGACCTTTACAAACAAAACAAGAAAGCAAACCACAGAGTCACAGGACACTCTTAAACAATGCTTGGGTTTGATCCAGTCGTTGCTTTCTGTCTGAAAAGGGAGAGTAATCCCTGTAAATGCACAAACAAGTCGTGTATAAACACGGAGGAGCAGGCAGAGCACTGCCATCAAAACCACCACCTAGCCCAGGTATCAAAGAGCAGCTCGTGTCTATTGTGATGGTCACCTGCACAAAACAATTAAGCAGTTAATTGTTTTTCTAAAGGACAAAAACGAGGGTGATGATGCAGTACGCAAAGAGGTGTTATTTGTTCTTCCCGGTCTCGTAATTCTTCTGGTAACAATTTGGTATGAAAACCACCTGAGAAGGAGAGCACTACAGAGCTGGTTGTTTCATCTGGGAGCTGAAAAAGAATGACTTTGCTGATGCGTGGACAGTACTGGACTCTTCTATCATTTACTTTAGGGCAGGGTTTTTTTGCTTTAAGCAGTTAGGGAGAGGAGGAATTACCTTCCAGAGGGCAATTCAAAACAAATTTATTTCTCTCCACATGGGGAACCTAACCTTTAGTTCCCAAACTGGGCACATAAATTTGGGCGGTTTCACATGACCATCTCTCCTCCTCCAGTCATCCTCTGCTGATTTTTGTACAGTTTCTATTTATAGTTTCCTGGATGTGATGAACATCTTGTTTGACCTTCTGCATAACACAAGGCCATGGTATTTTACCCAGTTTTCACTGTAACAAGCTCATTGTGATAGCAACACAGTGGCTGCAGCATAACATTAAACAGAAACATGTTCAAAAATGCACAGCTAAGGTCTCACATGTCTGAGAAGGAATGGGCTGTATAGAAGCAAGAAATGCCCACAGGTAGTATTTAAGATGATCAAGGCAGACACAGCTTAAAGAGCCGTTACACAGTCCTGTCCAATGCCCACTGCAGTCTTTGGAAGCAGACACTGAAATGCAGTCATAGTAATCCTAACATGGGTTGTCATGGGGAAGCACGAAAAGATTCTCTCAGTCAACAGGAATATGCATACAGCATTGGGAGACGCATACTGAACCCACTCTCCAGACCAGGATAACTGTCTGTAGAAATGAAAAACAAGGAAGCCTTCCAGAACAAGTGGGGCCCCAGGCATACAGAATACCTGGTGGTTTGGCATACCATTAGAGAGCTTAGATAAACAGTTCTAAAAATATTCTGGGACTGGGGAGAGGATTCCCAGAATCGCATGTGGCTTTTAGAATGGATCTTGTGCCATACGTTTGTGTCTAGGGAGATAAAAGTCCCACTTTCAGAGACGGAGATGGGCACACTCTTCATAGTGAGTACAGCAGCCTGCCCACCCAACGGCTGGTCTGTTTTACCAACAGTGAAAAGAGCTCTTGGCTGGAATCCAGCCACATAGGAGAGATGTTAAATATTGAAAGATAATCATTTCAAGTCAAAAAATCCCAGAACATCCAAAACCCAATATTAATCTGACCAAGCCAAAGTAATTTGTAGCCTATTTCATTGTGCTTTTATGATTACCATTACTGTTTAACATTTATAGTATACTAGTGGTGACAAACAGATCTGAAAACTCACTGTGTAAACTAGCTACTGTGCAAATATGGATACAGTCAGGATGTCTTTGGCATTGTATTCACCAGTACATACATGAATTGCAAAAAAAGAAAAAGCTCAAAATTACTTCCTGAAACTTTCTTTCAAGATGCATATTAATGTCAGTGGACTTTCCAGGACTTGTGGTGCAATCAGGTATTGGTTGGATTTTGAAGTGGTCAGCTTTTCAAAGGGGACAAAGTGCTCATCCATCAGCAAACAAAATAAATAAGGCAAAAGCTAAGGCCAGCCTTAGACCATCCATGCCATTTGCCTTCTCATGGGGTTGAGCTGATTTCACTGTAGTGGAACTTTGCCAGGCTAGAACAAAGAAACCACAGAACTTATGGGCACCCACTGCAAGGAGGCGGGGGCTGTTCAAGAGGTGCTGAGTATATAGCCCCATCCCTGGATCGCAGGCTGTGTGCTCCCAGAATGCACAGGTGTTTGAACTGCACAATGTGAATGAAAGTACAGGGAAATGAGTTACAAGAAATCGGCATGCCATGAAGAAAACCAGCAAGAAACAAAAGGACTAGAGCAGCACATAAATGCTCCAAGGGGTTGAATCATACAAACAAGACAAAATCCAAGGATTTTGAAAAAGAAGGAAAAAGGGGGAAAAGAAGACAGGGTTAAGTTCCAGTTAATACTCTTACAGCATTACATACTGGAGACGGCTGAAGAAAGAGCTAAGAAGATCTTCCTTGCCCAACTTAAAAAACTTTGGGAAAGCGAAAGCACAGTCATTTAATCAGAGCACCTCACAAACACAGATCCTCACAGCAGTAACAAAAGTGAAATACCCTCCCCTCCTCGGGAGATAGATTCAAGTCTCTGAGCAGAGCTGAGAAATTTTCTGTACTGAACAGAAATCTTGTCCTAATAGGACCATGTCACACTTCAGCAAGACACAGTCACACTTCATTGTCATGACAATGGAGGGATACATCACCTTCACGGCCCCCATTTTGCCGAATGTAGCTAGGAAGGTCTGCTGCCCATTTCCATGTGCAAATCTGATGTGCAATGGGATGCAACTGATGCTATTCCTTCTCGTTCTGATCCTGTGCACTTGTAACAGCCAACCCCAGCACGCTGGGAGCGAGACCTAACCTTCAGCAGTGCTGTTCAGACTATATCAAAATGCTCCTCTGTGAGCAGTATCCATTTCTTGACCAAGCCTCCTGACTTCTTCACATGCTAAAAAAATTATACTGAAACAGGGGGTTGAGAATTCTGTTCTCTGTGCTGTGGGTTAACCAGCAGTGCCCACAACTATGTGCCCAAGGTAGATTGTCATCAATGACATGCCCTTGTGATAAGGCTTTGGTGGCCTACTTTACTAAGGAGAACTGAATTCTAATTCCGCTATTGTAGTCTGCCTCCTCTGGTCTACTGGATCTGAACCAGAAAACATTTTCACCAAAAATGACCTTGGAAAAAGCATTCTTCCTTTATCCGGTCAAGAGAAAAGCTAGAAAACCAATAAAATTTTTGGAATGCACCATCACTAGGACACTTTCCAGAGGCCAAATGTGCACAGATGTTACACATCTGCATAACCTAGTCAATCAGCCCTTCCAGCAATATCTATTTGTTGATAAAGTGCTACAATTACAAAGCTAGCTTAAATGATGGAGTTTGCTCTCTTTGATCAGGTTTCACTGTTTGTCCTAGCCGGTTGTTGAGAAGTCTTCCACAGCTATGGACATTTCTGTGGGATCATTTTCTACTGCACTGAAAGACTCTACTTTCTAACTGACAGGACACCCTCTTTTCTTTCTACTGTGCATTATTCCCAAAGCAAGTAGTGATCTGAGTGAACAAACAAGCAATGTAATTTTTTCTGGGAGGAGACCAAAGAACTAGTGGCTAAACACTTAAAGGTTTCTACAAGCAGAACTAAACTAGCATTATCACTGGACATAAGATCAGAACGGCAGTGATTCATGCCTCCATGCTCTAATCCAGGCCTCCCCGTCTCAGAGGAACACAGTAAGTACCACTCTGCAACAGAATCTCATGAAGGGATGTGCTCCTCCCCCTATGTGTCTAGCAAGCATTCAAACAATGCCACAGAACTGCAGCCTGTCGGATATGAGGCTGAAGATGGAGGATGGCAAGAACAAGCCTGGCAATTTGCTAGAACGAGGCTGTTTCATTCTTTGCAGAAAGGCACGTGCTAAGCACAGAGCGTAGTATTGTACTTTAAAGGTTGAAATGATTCTCACCATAAACAGATATGATCTTCCACGAGGGACTTTTCTGAATTCCTACAGATTGATTTTAATTGGAAAACGCAAGATTTTTTATCCGTTGCAAAATCCATTTGTTACTATTAACTCTGATAACCCTGGCCCACCTTAGGACATGCAGCCATGCCAGCATGCTTTTGGAACTCACAGAGTTCTTGTGACAGGGAGATCCAAGCTGAATTACTCATGGAGGAAGTGTACCATTTTTGTGCCCAAACTTTAGAAGCGATGTTTTGTACATGTGTAGAAGTTCCTAGAGGAATTTACTGGGATAGAATACCTTAGGCACTTTGGAAAGTTCTGTTTTACTCTAGTCCAAAAAAACTAGGCACATAAATTTTCTAAGTTCAGAGGCTGGGGTTGAGACCTGATGAACTGTTTGAATGACAGTCTGAAAAACGGCAGTGTTCAAAGGGTAGGAACTACCTGAAAAACAAGTTTAAAAAGGCAGTATCAAGAGTTTCATCCCATGGTAGAGTGGAGTTATGTGCTGGCAACTGGCCACACGGGTCTTAGGCTGGGTTTCCGATAAGGCAGCGGGGAGGAGAATGAGGGAGACTTGTACTGGTGTTCCAGAAGTAGAACAACTGGCTGGAAAGAAGAAGCTGCACAGATAAATTGGACCAGCAAACCCTCACTCTGCTAAGATGCCTGAAGCCAAGGCTGCCTGAAAGGAGGAAACTACAGCCCCACTTCAGAACAAACAAAGAAGTGAACAGGCCTTGGGCTGGGTCATGCCTCGTGAAAATGACAACGTATTTTTAAGCTAAACAAAAAAAAAAAAGAGGAAAGAAAAAGGAACAAGGAAAAGTCAGTCCACCCGCTCAGCCATCCTTTCACACAAAATCCTAACAGCACAGAGATGGGGGCAAAACATATTTATTTTTAGTGCTGCTGTTTGCTTACAAACCGCAGCTCTCACGAATATGGGGTCACTGAGGTAACAGACAGGTTACATTCTTTCAGCAAAGTCGCCATCCACGTGAAACTTGCTTCCCTTCTGGGTCCTGACATGAGCACAGATTTCAGAGATTTGGAAAGACTGACTGAAATTCTCTCCTTTCTCCAAAGGACCTAACCTCAGAGTCCAGGGATCTGACAGCAATTCCCATGTAAACAGAAGTGAGCAGAACTGCAGTTCTGGATTTACTGGGGCTTCAAAACAAAATGGGTGGTGGAGACTAAGGGAAGAATGGAGGGATTAAATCCAGATGGACAATGAAACTCTACTGACACTTAGGGATGCCAAATGAAAAGTCTCCCCTCAAGTATGTTTTAGTGTTGGGGTTAGACAGTCTGGAGAGGGATGCACTGCAGAACTGAGATGAAATGTTCTTCAGTTCCAAGAACATCTGGCATCCTTGGAGGGAGGAGGAAGTTCCTCGGATCAGTGTGGGAGAAGTTCTTCCCTGAATTCTGGAATGGTAATAATGCCATGGGGGATGCTGAAGGAAAGAAGCTGAACTGTAACAGGTTCTAGACCTGAGTATTAGGACGAGGATTACACTCAAACCAGTGCTAGCACATGTCTTTGCTCTTACATCATGAATGAATGGAAAAGGCATAAACGGAGGGAGGCCGTAGCTGTCCCAACAATTAGTGCTGTGCCCAAAGGAGCGGTTGTGAGCACGAGGAAAAGACTGTTCGACAGACCCTTACCAATACTAGAGTGTGAACAAACACGGCGGCCCCCTCACTCTGAACTTCCTCCTCCCACTGTAATGCACAGTTTCAGCCAAGAAAGTCAGATGCATGTGTGGCAGCATTCACCAAGTCACAGCCTGTGTACAGTTGGTCTTCCTTCTCCTTTTCATTTGCTGGAGGCCTCTGCCTTCTCTGAGAAGCCTTTTCCTTCCCTGATTTTTTGAGTTGCTGACCTAACGGTTTCCTTTTTTTTTTTTCCCAGTTAAAATATAGTGAAGAGGAGTAGCCCAAGCCTGGGAAGAGGGGTGGGTACATTACCAGAACCCTCTGTGAGACTCAGATAGTTCCTCCATGATCATGATTCTCCCATGTGATGTATTTCTAAGGGAATACAGAGAAGGCCAGGCAATAAGGAGGGGGGATTAATGATGAAAATTGGGTTATCGGGGTCTGTGTGACTTCAGTGTCTGGTTTCATTTGAATGTCAAACCAAAGGGAAGGGATAGGGAAGGATAGGGAAGATGTACTGTAGTCTGCTACCATCTGCCAAGGAAAAGGGTTCTGCCTGCAGCAGGAGCAGGAAGAATTCCCCTAAGGATGAAGAAAACAGCTTACCTGCAGGAGATCCTAAACCCAATTAACGTATGCTGNTGAAAATTGGGTTATTGGGGTCTGTGTGACTTCAGTGTCTGGTTTCATTTGAATGTCAAACCAAAGGGAAGGGATAGGGAAGGATAGGGAAGATGTACTGTAGTCTGCTACCATCTGCCAAGGAAAAGGGTTCTGCCTGCAGCAGGAGCAGGAAGAATTCCCCTAAGGATGAAGAAAACAGCTTACCTGCAGGAGATCCTAAACCCAATTAACGTATGCTGTCCTCAGTGCTACTGCCTCTCAATGCTTCATATACATAAAATGGAGAGGGGAAAAGGCAAAGTGTGTCTGTCAAAACTGCTAGTGCTATGCCCAGCAGAATGGAATTGAGCACAAAGAACACAGGACTGGAAAGTATTCCCACGTCACTGAGTCAGGCTCCTGCTATTACCGGCAGGCACAACATGATCTAGCTAGCTGAAGACTTGGCCTGTATGTCCAAGAACACTTTAGTCCTGCATATATGTTCTTCCTATATACTCATAAGGATCAATTAGTGGTCGGGTACAATGACACCACTGCCTTTCCTTTGAGCCCCCAAACATGAGTAAGAAGTAGGTAAATTGCAGGGCAAGGAGGAAGGCTAAGGGGGAAATGCCAGCCATGACAGCTGGTCCAAAAAAGTTGAAAATCGCTTGCATCTCAATTTCTAATTTTAGTCACTTTCTGAGACCATCAAACATAACATACTATTCTGCTCACCAAACCACAAATTTAGGAAGTGGCTAAATCCTGAGGAGAGTATGATACTGTGCCTCTGGCCTGTGCATACAGCGATCACACGCACACCAGGGACATCAGCTGGGCAGTGACTTCTGTGAAGGAACAGCTCTGGCCTATGTTACTTACCATGGCCTCATCCATTCTCCTCCCTACTGCTGAAGGTTCAGAGTAGGCCACGAGCAGCAGGTAAGTCCTCCTATTTGTTTACCTTCCCTTTTGTCATCCTTCAGAGCAGTGGGAGGGAGGCGACAAACTCTGTCACCCTCACCAATAAATGGCTCTAGAGTGCTAATGACCTTGGGGCCCAGCTGATCTGGATCAGACTGGAACGAGCCAAGTGGAGCAACTGGGAAATCTTATATGGCATCATCTGTCATCTTCGGCTTGGCTGAGCCAAAGTTATGCAAACAGCTCATGATCTGAGGCCAGTGACAGACCATTACTCACAGGCTGGCCTCTCTCGGCACTGAAGTTTGAACTCTTCATTCATCTCCTGCTTTGACAGCTCTTTTTGGTCAAACGGAGGAACACTTTGCCATAGGATACTACCGTAGTCAGAATCTGACAGCGCTCATGCATTAGATGTATGTGTGAGCATTAGAAACATCCTCAAGTCATTAAAGAGAAAGAAAAATATTACTGTTCTGCTGCGGTGCTTACCAAGATGTCTTAAGTTAGAGAGACACTTCCTCTTTCCTACTGGGGTAGCTTCACGTTTACCACAGGGTAAAAGCAAGCACACAAGGCAAACCACAGCGGAGACGATATGCAGCAAGTTCACACCTTACCTTACCCCAGAGTAACATATTCTTGTCTCCATACCCTTAGAAATAATTATTTTTAATACCCCCTTGGGAATTTTAAAGAATACATTACGCTGTCTAGAAGAAGTTTAATATGTGGTGATCTGTTTTGCTTAGTGTGTTCTGGCTTTTTGAAAGCAATGACTATGAGGCAAGTGGTACATTTCAAATACCCTAGTCCCATCTTGCTGCAGTGCTCTGTGACCCCCAAACAACTGTGGGACTCACGACTTCTTTTGTCGAGGTAAAAGCTACTCCTAATTAATTCCCCATGTGGATGCTAATTTGGAATCCACTTTGGAAGTGAGTTAAATTAATTTGCATTACAACACGTATATCCTGGAACGGTATTCATGCCACTGAAGAATAACGATCCATTTAAAATTCATATATAGACTTAATCCAAATTAATGACTCTGTACAGACATGATTTTTTACTCAGCCACAGGGAGAAAAAAAAACACATAACTTGTTTCCCAAATCATTTTCATAGGTAACTTTAACGCTCTCGAACCCGCAAAGCCTGCCACGTCTGTGCGGGCCGAGCAGGCCTCGTGTGGTCAGTACAGACTTGGTGACGACCGTTCCTGCGATTCGGCCATGCCCTGGAGCAGCTTCTGCTGTTCCGGTCCCGGGCTGGGCTCAGCATCATCCCCCGTGCCCTGTCGCGACTCCAGCCCTTCCCGAGTATCTCGACACAGCAGCCCTGGAGCCCTCCATTTCGGTTTCGCCCCGCAGCCGTCCTTGCCCCGCGGAGCCCGGCGCGGCAGCACCCCCTCCTGTCCCGGCGGGGCCGCCGCAGCCCGCGGGTGCCAG
>VZSC01005641.1:0-30246 GCA_013398225.1 Steatornis caripensis
CTCGCCGCCGCCGCCTCGCAGGACCCCAGCGAGCCGGGGTCGCCTCGCCAGCCGCCTCTCCCGACCGCCGCCCCGCGCTGCCGCCAGGCCGGCGGGAGGCGCCGCGGCCCAGTGCCATAGCAGGCAGACGGGGGAGACGCCGTGAGACGCCGCGACCTCGAGTGAGGAGTCGGGCAGCGGCGCCGCGGTGCGACAGGCGTTCAGAGGGGCAGCCCCGGAGGCGGATAGGGGACCTGCAGGGGGGCGGGGCTGCGAGCGGGGCGGGAGGGCGGTAGCTCCCGCCGTGCCGTTCGTCATGGGGAGCGACAGAAAGGGCCAGGGCAGTCCAACGGCCCCTGCTCAGCGGGCCCGTGGTGGCCACCGCCGGAGGAGTTCGGGCATTCTCCCCGTATGGGGGTGGGAGGCTGAGGGGCGGCTCTCGGCAGCACTCAAAGGAGGAGCCGCGCCCAGCGCCGCCGCCCTCCCGAGGCGCTGCTAGCCGGCCTTGGCACGCAGAGCCGTGCAGTCTTTGCCCTAGGAGTCGCCCCGGACAGTAGCCGAGAGCGCGCTTTTGGGGGCCGTGCGTGCTCTCCCCACAGCCCCCGTGATCTCTTCCCACCGCCTCCAGCCCTTGCAGAGCCCTGCGGTGGCGGCGCACGGCCCGGCATCTCGCCACGCGGTTCCTCCCCTTCGCTTTCCCGCTTCCCACAGCTCTGAAACGGAACCCGTCACACCTAACTTGCTCTTCTGTTGCTGCCCCAAAACCCACAGGCACACAGCAGCATCCAGCAGCGCAGCTGTCCCGTAGCTGATCTGGCAGCTTGTGTTCCCTCTAACTAGGTCTGCTGCCTCTCCCAGACAAGCGCCAGTCTCTCCCACAGCCTAAGCTCCATTTTTGCCTTTCAGTCACCTACTACCGGAAGACCTCCCACAACAGAAGATGGTATACCTCGGCTCAAGAGAAGCAATAGCCTTCAGAAAGCTTTCTTAGGTAACGCTGTCCTCACAACTAAGACCTCCTGGAGAGAACGGTCAAACGGCTGTTTTGCAGCAGGAACCACCGAGTCACCACTGCTAGGCCAAGGAACCGCAGACTGGCTGAGGTCTGACATGAGTGCGTGCCTTGGCTCCCCGAGGCCGTCCCCTCTGCGTAGGTAAGGCAGGTTGGCTCGAGGTGGAGCCACGCTGTGGGTTATGGGTCTTTAAACAAGTGGAAAGCAGCAGATTTCTGGAAGCAGATGTGTTAGGAGTAGTTTGGTGGTGCTGAGCAACAGGACAGGTTCAGCTGGTCAGCAGGCCCCCGCACCGGGCTGTGGCGGTCACTTTTTGGTTCTGGGTGCACGGGTCGGCTGCAGCGGGTGGACATGATACCAGCGACCTCTGAGCGAGCTCAGCACCAGCCACGGCCCACACTTTAAGAGTGTGGGGTGGCCTCGATTTTATCGCATAGGCGCATAGAAATAAAGTGCCTGCTGTACGCACCACCCTGTTCTTCAGCCGCAGCACTCAGGACACTTTGCTGCTCTCTGGCTGCTGCCTTTCAGGAGCGCAGGCAGTGGAGGGCAGGCTTTCCCGGCCGGCAGCGCACCGCCAGGTCGGGCTTTAGGAGGAAAACTGAGCCGAGGTAGAGTCCAGAGGTTCACAAAAGGAGGTGGGGTGGGGGGGCACGGGATGAGGTGGGGGGGTGTGTCTACCACTGTTTGTAAAAGCAAACCGACACGCTGTGTTACACCGAGTGCTTGTCAGTAGCTCCTGCACCACCCAGCAGCGCATCCCTGGGGGAAACAGGGCAGACGGAGTTCACCTGAACCCGATTGCTCTGTGAACAGCTGGAGTTTCACCAGAGCAATCTGATGCAGCTGGTTATCTGGGAGGAGAGGCTTATCTTGGTAGGACAAACCTGTTACAAAACCTGCAAGAAGTGATTTATCTACAGATCTATCTTGACAGCTCTCATGCTAACAAATACAAAAGCAGCGAATGGATTACATTTTCCACCTCCGTGATTTCCTTGGAAGACTGCATGGACCACACCTTCATGCGTCATGGGCGTGTGCGAAGCGAGCAACTTTTGCCAACATACATGAATTCTCCAGTCCCTCAAGAGATTGCATTTGTGTCCGAATGTAGATATTAGAACACAAAACAAGACCTGCAGGGTGATCTGCTCTCCATGGCAGATTTTTCCTCTTTCACAGAAATTTGGCTATATGTACGATCATGTTCTAGTTAGTTGCCAGGTGCTCAGTGAAGGTGTCAGTGCAGAAGAGTGATAGTGATGGTACAGCTCGATGATAGTAATTCTTATAATTAGGTTTGCCTAGTAACCCCCAGTAACACGTCGTATTTTAGTAATACATTATTTCATCATTATTTTTACTCAGAGTGGAGGTTCTAGTCCAGAAACTTGTGTCAGCCTGATTGTTTTTTCAAAAGTTTTGATTAAAATATTCAGTCCTTTATAAGAGAAAAATGCTGTTTATGCAACTGAAATAGTTTTTGTAATGGTTTAATTGATAAGACTGTCCTTTTCATGTTGAAACAGGTATTTGAGACATCACATGGAAGGACTGCCCTTTTGCTGTCTAGTAAAAGATCACTCATTCAATCTACAAACGATTTGGCAGTTGTTTCCTTCAAAGAGTATATTGATGGAGCATGCTTAATCTCTGCACTTAATGTAATTGATCTAAGCTGTCTCCCAGGAGCAACCGTGCATACTTCATCCCACAGCTGAAGAAATGGAATGAGATTTCTTGTATGACTTTAACTCTCTGTTGTAAACCTCACTGTGATTCTGGGCAGAACAGAAAGTCCCTACAGGTAACCATTCAGGAGCATACAAACCGCAAATACCTCCTATGCTGAGAAGCAAAGAACAGAAAAGGGTATAGAAACAAAAGGCAAGACAGTCAGAAGCAGGAGTAAGTACTAGCACGAGGGGCTAATGAACTATGACAGGAACAAGGCGAAGGTCTCTATTGACAAGAATGAAGAAATCGGGGCTTTACTGCAGATTTACCTGGCGCAGTTAATTTCTCTTTAAGACTCTTTGCCCTCCTGCAAAAAGGGAGTAATGATACTGACCTCTTTCACAGAGCTCAGCACAAAGTGAATGTTGAAAAAAGTTGTCCTGCTTTCCAACTGTTACATAAGTACAACCTTTATTTTAACATCACATTGAAAACTTGCACACCCAGGTGTAAAACTAACAGAGCATGTAATAGAAAGATGGATACGATATTGCTTAAAAATCTACACAGACAAAAATCCTCCACATTCAAAGGCAATGAGACAGGTACAATAAATATGGCCTATCACAGACTAAAGAGGCAATATTCTTCGTATACAACCAAACCACCAGGAGAAATCATGCACCATTCTAAATAATACTAAACAACTTCTTAGCTGTTCCCTTTTCTTTCTGTTTGGAAGGACAATGTGTCTAGGCATGCCTATTTCATACCCTGAGAAAACATTTACCACATTCTTAGAATTCAGGCATTTAAAAAATTTCTCCTACACTATGGTTTGGAAAGGCATTTGTCTGGCACTGCTGCATATTTGTTTGAAAATGTACTCCCAGCATTTATAACACAAATGCTGAGCAAGTTCTAGAATAATGAAGTGTTCAGAAAAATTTTACGTCATCCAAGAGTTCATAGCAGAGGATGGACATACAGACGTGCTGCTTTATTACAGCCGCAGAGTTCCATCTCTCTGAGCTAGGAGTAGAGAGAAATAGTGATGTTCCTGTGGTGGTAAGGTAACACGGATAACGTGGACATTCATAAGCACGCGCCATGTGAAGACGGATCCTTGGATCCTGTCACTGTCCCCCCTTGTTTTCACTGCAGATTCCATTATAGTAAAGCAATAAATAAGGGCAATATCTTAATTGTTTTTCCAAAATAGAGGACCCCATCTCTTACACCTGATACTTTGGTTTAAATATGCACGTGATTACTTTGGGTTAAACATTCACAAGCATAAAGAGAAATTTTCATTTACGCAGCATATGCTTCATGTAGGCTTTGCCCAAAAAGCAGAAAAAGCAATTTTATCATGTAAGTGGCTATGATCAGAGAGCATGAAGCTTAGTACATTCTAAGATTAAAAAACGGCAAATTTTGCAAATTTGTCTTTTCAGGGAGGAACAGTAAAATACTTTTTATATGGGTGTCTGTATATAAATAAGTTTTCAAAACTAGCCTCGACAGTATGCGCCGACATAGGAAAAATATATAAATATATAAATATATTCTAAGGACCACAATGTTATTGTCTATGTGGCCTGGAAGGCTAAATGGGCATTAATTTTGTTTCAAAAAGTTATCTTGCATTAGCTAGGTTTATCACATGTGATGTAAAACTAAGTATGAGCAATCATTGCTAAAAATGACTGGCTTTCAGATACATTATACTGTGGAGACTTGAAAAGCCTGTATTTGGGAAAATGGATGGTCTGTGTTTGCAGATAGGCTCACAGGGGCAGGTCATGGGAAAAAATTCAGTAGCACTTGCTTCATCAGTGTCAGTTACCACCAGAATCAAAGATTAATCTTTAGAACAAAGACCTGCAAGTAATGACCCACAAAGTACATATTTCTTTAAAATAACATCACTGATGCCTGGCAACCAAACAGACCTCTGTCACTTGATGGGTATTCACAGCAGCACACAGGCCAACAGTTCAATTAACCCGGCAACAGATCAAGGAAGTCATGAACATTAAAGCTAGCTAGGACATGCATAGAGAAGTAGCACATGGTTCATTGATGATAAGGAGTGATTACAAGGAGAGTCCTTTCAGAGAGAGAAGTGAGCCTTTGTTCCATTTTTGTCATGTAGAGAGACATCTTCTAGAAGGATGTTTTCAGACCCAAGAGGAACGTCTCCAGTCTTCCATGTAACTCATGTGATTCAAGCAGAAAATATAACCTTAAGAAATAGAATATAACATAGAATGACAATTCAATATGTTTTAATACACATTTAAACTCCACATTTCCAGCTGCATTTCGATTAAAATTTAGGTACACACTACATATTTTAAGTTTATGCATGCAGTAAAACAAATTGCCTTGAACCAAGTTGAATATTTTTACTGAAATAGCTTCCCACAGTCTAGAAAATTATTGGAACATATTTTAAACCATATTTTTTTATACTGTCTACAAATGTATTATCAAAGTGAACATCAACAGCTTATTAATGCTTCCAAAGTGACACTGAGGTTGGAGTATCACAATCCTCCACTATGTCCAGGGTTCTTCTTGTGTGATTCCACATACTTTTAAGTCTGACAGGAACCATGAAATCGAGAAGTAGAAATGTTTTTGATGCTTCAGTTACTAGATATCTGACTCTGTGCTTTTCAGAAATTTAGAAAACCGGCAGCTTTCCTTTCTGTTGTATATTTGCACTAAATCTGGCTTCTCATGTGTGTTTTGTTTTCAGTCCCACCTGCCAAACTGCTTTAAGTGACTCTGTCCCAGTTATCTCTGTGGAGAGGATTAAAAAAAAAAAATCTCTTACTTTACTTCAACACTTCATTCTTCTTGAAGGCAACCTTGGAGATTCAACCAAGCTAGAATAATTATGGTTCCGAGTCAGGCTTGAACTGTGGTGCTTTCTTTATCAGTACAGTCTGTCTCTATTTCCCCTGGTAAGAGGGATAAAATGGGAAGTTTTTTATGAATGAAATAGAAAGCTACTAATTATAATAACCTAGATATATGGCTGCAAATGGGATATATTAGTTCCTTCAGAGATTTAAAAAAAAAGATTATGCTGTACCAAGGTTGCAAATAACAGCAATAATAGAGATTTAGCTACGCAGGAAGTCTCGTGGTTGGTGTTGGCAATCCTGCATTTCCAGTATTATTAAATCAGTAGGTACCTAAAGTTATCCTTCAATATGTTAGGTTCATCCACCAAGATTAGATACTCACAGGAGAAAGCTGTGATGAGATCAGAAGGTGATTACTACGCCAAAAGTGAAGCTACAGAATGGTGAATATTGTAAGATGCTTGTACATGGAGATCTCTCTTCTGTTTGGCCACAGGACATTGGTCCATCAGGCAGCAGCCTAACATGCCTCAGCTTGACAACGTCATCACGCAGGGTTATGCCATCACTGAAAATTCACCCAGCAGCAGTAAGCGGAAACATCTACACTTTTGAAATGTGAACTCCATCTAACAAGAAGTTCATGGTTTTTTCAAACTCTTTTCAAGACAGGAAGGGCAAAATAGTCTACCCCTTGGAAATCAAACCCCGTGCCTTGTGAAATCCAAGCTTTTTTGATAGTGTCTCAGGTTGGGAAAAAGCAGTAACAAAACCCCAAACAAAAATCCTAAAATAAAGATGATTCTTGCATTAATAAAACTGCAGTTTTAACACAGGCACTATAACCACCAACTAACACTCTTTTTCGATATAGAAAGCAAAGATTTGGTGTGACTGACAAGACTGCTGAGTCTTCCGGGGTTGACCTGTGGGGAATCTCGTGGCAAAAAGCTCAGAATTGTGCTATTAGGCCAACGATCCCTTCTGACACAAGCTTTGTAAGTTGCAACATTCTCTTTGCTGCTTGAGTACAGGCCACAGGTGAAAATTTTTTGGGAGGCCTTTTCTTCTGCCAGAAGTGATTAATGGAAAGCAGCCGGCCAGCAGATCGGAGTAACAGCTGGAGTGCCAGCATCCTGCCAAAAGACGTATGCTTGTGCATTAAGATTACTGAGCACTGGCTTTTGTCACTCGAACATCTGTATCCTGCTCGGAGGATTTCAAAGCACATTTGAAATTCATCCTCCTGGAAAATCAAAGCACAGAAGTAATCCCAGGCATGCCAAAGATTGGAATGGATTTAACCAGGCAAACCTATTATACTGCATCTGCCTTCTCAGACAGCTTATTTAAAACAGCTGAAGTATCTTCAAATCATAGTCTCCTATACGCAAGTTCTCTGAGCAGTAAGAAATCAGAACTGCAGTCAAAAAAAAAAAGCCACGCTGCTAGTACAACTGCCTGTTTGTGCCTGCAACGAACGGCTGAGCGAAACTACAGAAGAGAGAAAAACACTGTGTACACAATTGTTCTCGGTCCCACCCATCTAGCAGTCTACATAAGCCGGCTCACAAAACCTTAAGAGCTGCTGGCAGTGCCAGTCGTATAAGCATAGAGAAGGCGAGGCTGTGTATTGATTGGCATATTGTATACTGCAGAGAAAAGGCAGGGAGGTACATGTGTCAGAAAGCACCCACTGCATCACTTCACACTACTTTAACTGCAGCCTGTGTCAGATGAAAGCTGCCAAGTGTACTGAAAATGGTGCTGGAAGCATGAAAGCCTGGAGACAGAATGTATCTCTCATGGGAAGGACCACAGCTCAGCTGAGATCCCCCAGGACAGGGTGAAGTTGTATACAGTTATGACCCATGCCGTATTTGGCACTTAGTGCAGTTAATCTTATGCTGCAGTTCTGAACAAATGTTAACAGCTATATAATGGCACAAAGTTCAAAAGTCCGTCATATCACTGAATCAGTCACCCTGACTGTATTGGTGGGTATACAGCCAGCTAGCACAGGTTTGAATTTAACTCAGATGCATTTGGACATAGCAGAGATAATGCCCAAGCAGGAACCCGACTATGGGTTTAGCTACTGGTGTAACTGTCTTGTGGGCAACTAGTCCTGGAATAAAGTAAGTTAATTCTGGCATATAAACCCCAATCCACTCCCGCATCAGCAGGAGCAGTGCTGCCATGACTCAGCTATGCCATCACACCAGCCTGTCCCCGCTTGGACAGTCTGAGTCTGAAGCAGCAGTGGGACAGAGATGACACCCGAGTGGCCTTTCGTTCTGCCAGAAGCAGACACCAGCCTTCTGCTAAAGTTCTGGTTTTCAATTACTGCAAGGCACAGCTTGGAGAAACAGCTAGATTCAGAGAAAACCAGAACAACTAAACAGAAGACCACCTTTGTGAAAGACCGCCTTTATGAAGGAGTCGTCTCAGGAACAGCCAGCCACCTTCAGCAAGGCCTACATTTAGCAGAGCCCATTGCAAACCGCTCTCCCTCTGCTGTGTCCTCCTGCTTATTTAATGCAGCCTGCAGTAGAGCAAACACACTTCTAGGCATTTCCAGTCCCATGACTAATGGCTTGCGATTGTCACGTGAGGGGCTATTACGCCCCTCGGCATTAGCCAGAGGGGCTATTTTTAGTAGGCAGGACAGAAACAGAGGTAGAGCCTTCGGCTGAGCAGACCACAACCCTCTGTTACTTACAGGTTGAGTCACTTTTTGGCACTCTCATTAAAGCATTTGGCTAACGATCTCTGTTTGCTTTCCTCTTCAGAAACACCCGTATCAGGAAGCAGTTCCCCCTGTAATGCACTGGAGCACTGTTTTATCCTGGGCCGGGAGCAGGAGAGCACACCTTGCAAAGTCATGCATCGGGGCGCTGTTAACTGAGGTGACAGCCCCAAGAGTCAAGTGAGTATCTTGCAAGAGAAGGCAGAGCTTGCTAAGAAACACTGAAAACTACTGAGAAGCAAAATAAGGGCTGGAAGAATCTAGGCCTAATTTGAGCCAGATCTGGTGCAAAATAACATTTGTGGTTTTACAGAAGCTGGAGCTAGTGCTTTATGGTTTCATTGCCTTGTGTCTCCTTAACTTTGGCTCTTGTTTCTAGGTCAAACTGACACTTTGTGCAAACAGTTCAAGCGTGCCTCCAAAGCCCTGTTGTAGCCCAGCGCCGATGTAACCCTGCTCCTCAGGCAGGACCTACTCCCCTCTGCTTTCCACCGTAACACAGAGCACAGCTTGTGCTTACCTTGGAGTGCAGGAGGATGGGGAGAAAACATCACTCACCTTATTTCTGGCAAGAGCACGCACAAAATAGTTTTTGCGATGTGCAGTAGTTTTTAAGGCAATGTGTAAGCAACAGCCATACCAGTCACTGTTCTGTACATACTCAGTATTAGAAGCCTCCCCACAATATTAAAAAAACAACCAAGGAATCTTTTAAAAAGTACCATTAGGATACAGAAGTCTCAACGTCTTAGCTTTGCCAAAAAAACTCCACAAAACCCTAACATCACGAAACAATTTGAATCCTAAAACTTCAGCTCTGGAGGGGGCCTTTGTGATGAGACTTGTAAGAAAGTTACACAAGCCCACAAAATTGCAGGTTACAGTTTTATCAGCCCCTTTCAGTGCTTCCTTTCATAGACCAGAGAGATTCCTTACCGGACACAGTCATCTCTCAAGCATTCCTTTGGTAACCCCCCCCTCCCCGAGCTTCATTCTCCACTTACCCTATTTATGAAATGGATTGCTTTTCCCTACGTTTACTAAAGACTCTTCTCAGTGCTACAGTAAGAATAGCAAACGTGTTGGCTGCTGCTGACTCCTCTTCTTCTCTGCCCCCTTTTTTTTTTTTAAGGCTATTGCCTCCAAGCAGTTGTAGTATTTGAGAACCTACCAGTGACCAAGAGACATAGATTCAGTTTTGAGGAGTTCATCTAGCAGAGTAAGGGGGAAAAAAAAAGTTAATTTCTTTTTATAGTTAAATTGAATGATGCTTCCTTGCAAATAAGCATTCCCTATCTCCCTTCAAACTGATCTTGTTTGCTGTGGTATGCTAAAGGTTAGAGCTTGAAAAGATCCTTTTGAGAAACTAGTGACACCGTTAGGAAAAAACCTGTTACCGAATTGGCTATCAATATTTTACACAAGTCAAATGACTACTATGAACAGTCCTGTGAGTTCCTATCCTAGTATCAAACTTCAGTACAGTTTTCACAGCAACAGGAATTATTTTAGTATTTGGTAACCACTTAGACATCCAGAGAGGAACAGTAATTTCACCAGAATTGGCCACAGATTTGTGCCAAAATAGAATGCAAACCAGTCACAGCTGCAGGCTTAAGACAATAGCTGTAACCTTTAATTACTAAATGACCCGGAAGAGTTCTCTCTCCAGAAATAGCCTGAAGTTTATGCACTTACTTATAATGGAGCCACATAATATGTACCAACTGTATTTTGTCAACATTACTGATTTTCATACTGGAGGAAGAGCTCATGACACCAATCTCATTCTCACCCCTGTGCTTTCAGAAATCAATTTCAGTTAGTTCAAAGTTAGTTGAGAAAATATGCTTGGTCTTTCTGAACTACTTTGACAGCTCTATGAAAGGCCAAGACGAACAATGTGGAATGATGAACAGTAAATCAGACTGGCACCTGCACATTTAACAGGTAAGAATAAGCTACTTCCCTGCGGTCGAACAATATCACTGAAGAGATAGGGTGCAATGAGACAATTAAGCAGCTTGCAGTAACCAAAGGTATTTTTCATGTCGTTCAATTAATCGGGAGAGCAGTTTGTTCTGTACCAGATTTCCTTAAGAGTTTTGAAAATAAATCTGAACAAAACGGTCCAAGGACAATCTGAAGTTGATTATCCCCAAGTTCTATCAAAGAGTGTAGGCTACTGAGAGGTGTTTCACCTGCATTTGAACACCAAATTTAAGCATATCTGCATAGATTGTTTTATTTCTTCTCCTTACAGGTAACAGCAACTATTTCTCTTTCTAGCTCTGGTTGTAGGAGTAACATGGAGAAGAGCAAGTTCTTGTGGAGGGAAAAGGGTTTTTTTTATTCAAAGTTCACATCTCTAAGCGTTATTGTAACATACTGTGGGAAGCAGGCAGCTATTTTCCCTGGAATTTTTCCAATCTGTATTTACAACAAACAAAGCGCGTACTTGTTTAAAGTTGCTTAGATTACAATCTACTGCTTCCCAGAGTATTAGACCAAAGGCCACAGTAAGTACTCTGCAGCTGGTACACTGAATCTTATTTCTTTTGCTTCTTCTGCCTTTTAATTTTTTTTGGTTTTGAAAAGATGTACTACCGCATGCATTTTCATTTTTGAATCTGGTCTTTAACAACTGATTGAAAAAACCATCTCACTGAGGACGGGCTACATACTCAAAATTCTCCTCTACATTATCAGGTTGATCAGCATTTTACAATTCAGTAGGAGGTAAATTAGTAACTTTCCAACAGTTCAATATGTTACATTTACCTGGCTTACCCTAATGAGAGAATGTTTTAGCTGAATTAAGGTCTCAAAATATATTTCTAAATTGCCATTTACAAGTATGAACTTACAACTCCAGGGCACTCAGCATCCTTGGTACACTGTTTAAGTTTCTCCATAGGAACGGGCACACAGCCTTTCACGTACCAGATAACTGAAATCAGTGACTGGAAGTAATAACAAGCCTAACGTACAAACGTGTTAGGAGAGAGTATGTAAAAGTTGCAGAAGTTAACTTTACTCTTTCACACTTTTCCCAAGTTTTCATACTGACTGTTAATTTACTGTATCACTATTCACCACGATACCTAGAGATATCAAAGTTACTTCGGCTGAAGAGCGTCTCTGAAAACCCTCATCGTACCTAACTGGGATCTTACAAGATGGGAGACATTTTCTAATTTTTAATAAAAACAAAAATATTTAAGGGATTTGCCAAAACACTTTACAACTGGCAAAAACATCAGGCACACCAATATATGCATTAGGCAGCATGCATTATCACAGCAGTAAAACAGAGCTTTAGGAAAAAAACAACTCTAAACCCCAGATTACTCAGGCTTACTTTCATGGTCCCAACACTAATGGAGATAACGAGACATCATTTTACACATAAAGTAAATCAAACATTTGTCATCTTTCAAATATTTTATTTTAGTACTTTAAATATGTTTTAATACAACAAAGATATAAAACAATATATTAATTCAATCTGAGTTTAGAATCAAAACAGTATTTACTTATTTACAGTACTCACTTTAAACCTCACTGGCATACCTTCTAGCCATTAGGTAATACTATTTTCTCTGTCAGAACAAAATTGAAGTAACTGTTCAGTGTGAAAAGCTGTGTTTCTACATCCTTATTAAGTACCATGTACAACGCAGTTTGTGGTTTCTCACATCTGACAGATTTCTTATATTTGACAAAGCTGAATTGAAAAAGCAAAACTAAGTTACAGTTAGTCTTCCTAACTACACAGTCACTGGGCTAATAGGTCAGGTTATTGTGCTCCATGTTTATCACCTTAAGTTCTTACACATCTATTACAAACTGGCTTTAAACACGTGCGTGTCAATGAATTGTGTACCTAAAACTCACTGCAAATTTCTTAAGATACAAATGGTAAGTATGCAGGATATTGCTAGATCTGAAGTTCAGTGTTCACAATACTGTAGTGTTTGAGGGGTTGCGAGGGGTGTTTTGATGTTTTTCTTCACATAATGAACAAGATGTCAGTAGGTTCACTACAAAGGACTTTTCTTCCCCAGAAATACTGTTTCAATTAGAATAGTGACAAAGATACGTCAGAAATAGTAACCTGTATGAATCATCCGTGGTCTATCAATTAACCCTTGATCGATAAAAATCTACACTTACAAAACAATCCAGAGGGTAAGCTGGCTCACAGCTAGGACTTCTGCCCAATATACTTCCATCTTGCCAAGACTACGATGGTTTCTGCAGTTACAGGTCAAGTTTCTATAAAAGTATCCAAGATGACTCAAAAAACCCAGAAAAACCAATAGTGTCTGTAGATTACTGCAAATTCTCCCCAAGTCTTCAGTAGGAACTACATGGACAGGATGAAAAGCCATCACAGTTGTTACAGGTTACTTTCATTATACTCCAGGTCCACAAAATGTACTGCTTTTTTCTTCCTAAAACATCTACTATTTCTTCATATGCATACTTTATGATTAAGACTCAGCTCCACAATAGTTCTGGTGCTTGAAAACCTAGTGGATTTTCATAGATCAAAAAACTAGCTAAATAGTAATGAACAAGTGTAGCACTAAAGTATGCAAGCACTGCTTAAAAAACACAAGGAGATAAACTGTTGCAAAAGACTTGTACTGATGTCTGAGTTCAACTCTCCCCTCTCTCCCTTCAATACTCTTTTTGGCACTACATGAGACACAGCTGTACAGAAAAGATTACAGGAACCTGTGCTTTTATCCTCAGTGAAGGGTTTCAATACTTCTAAATAACCTTATTTAACACACTTTCATCAAAAATAGGGTTTTTTCTCCAATCATTTAACTGACACTTGCTTCTTACAGCAGCTAACTATCAAGGTTTTATTTTGCCACACACCCCCCCTTTTTTTTTTTTACAGATTTATTCTCTCAGAACCCAGGTAAGTAGTAATTTCTTTGAAATTCTACTGGAATGTTTTCTTCTATAGTAGATTGGGGGGCAACGAGGGAAGCAATCAGGGAAAACCAGAAAGTGTCATTACCTATTCCTATTACTGTAGCAGTGTACCACGCACAGCATACACTGGGCCTTATCCAAGAAAACGCTTAAATTGAAATGGCAACTCTCACCAAAGTCAAGAGCATTTAGTGATTTGCTTACAGTTAAGCATTTATCATTTGCTTCATCACAAGCAGTATACTTACAGGATCCAATTCTGGCTAGTCTTGGACATTTAAATACTTCAGGCCTACCTACATTTCTGTACCAACACTGTGTAAGTGTTATCTTGTTTGCCAGAGGACATGAAGGTAATGAACATACATGGAAGCTTTCTGTATCATTATTCGAGAACACTTGGAGGAATCCTGCTTAAAGATCCTTCCATAAGCTTGTCATGTCAGTGTCGTGAGAATTTGCTAGAAAACACATCTATGGAAGTCTAATTTCTGGATGCAGGTGTAATGTCATAAAACCACTAGTTTAAGGGATCTTCCAGAAAGGAAAAATTAAACTCAAAAAGTTTAGGAAAGCTATTATAAGCAGCTGTGTCACAAGGTACAACAAAAAACAACAACAACAAAGAGGGGAATGCATATGTGTCTATCACTTTCAGGTATGTGCACACATATCCCCAAACTGATAATAATAAGGAAGCGCTCAAGACTGTTGTCAAGTCTCAAATATTACTAGATTTGCTACCAAAAAAATAAAGCTACCAAAAAAATGTGACCCTCCCCTTCTTTTGTATATTCAGAGTTGTTCAGGTAAGAAGACTTTTCTACTTTATCAGTTTATGCACTTTGTAGTACTAAAGTTGTTAGACACTTGCACTTGCTGACATAACGTAGTAATTCATTCATTACTCTGAATTCAGATTATGTGTGCGCTCCACAGACCACAGAAGATGACTTTGCACAAAACAGGTGCAGCAAGTTAAAGGACAGCAAAAAGACTGGTGCATGAACACAATGGAGAAGGACAACCCTGAACATACTCAGCACTAAATCCAAGGCCCAACGATGCTCTGCTGCCTTCACTTAAAAGTGCTTGTCAGCAGCACAGAAGCAGCAAAATGCTTTCAGAACACTGACTCCTTAAAAAGGACGTACAGAATTTTAAGCCTGTCAGTTACTTGCAACTCGTTTCATTTAATTAACAGAAAAAGCTTACATTGCCAACTTTATAGACTGACCTGTGCTCTTTCGCATGAGGTCAGATTTTTCTGTCTTCTATCGATTTCAAGCCTTCCCCTTGCGTGTTTACAGACAGACAAAATGAACTTCCAAAATAGGAGAGGACAATTACCCTGACAATGTTTTAACCAACTTCAACGCTCATAAAACCAACCTCTGTATATTACTTATCTTGGACTCAGATATTTAGCATTGAGGGAAAGAGCACAAAAGAACAAGTTTCCTTTAAAAAACAGTGACAGGCAATGCTGATCTAAAACATGGATTTACTTAACAGAATTTGAAAAACTGAATTAGACCAAAGAGAGAAGCCTTAGGTGTCAATGTATATGAACGTCTTTTTTTTAATAGTACTGAAATGATAGCTTTACTTTATGTAAACATTGTTAGTCTGGACTGTACTTGAAAATTTTCCTGCACGTTTAAGTTGCAAAGTAATTTTTCAGTTTAGACACAGCTATGCCAGTTAGCAACTGACAGGGTTCTTTTCAGAATCAACAGCTTTGCAGTTTAACTGCATATTTCTCCACATGTTAGAACTCTGAATACAATCCTGCACATCCTGAGAAGAGATGCTTTCCTAGAGTTTAAAAAATAGCATAATTGTGTGTGCATTGCAAAGGCAATTATAAACCAGCAAATAGAGCTCTTTGATTATAAAGTCTCAAGAGGAATGTTCAAATTGCCCTTCTGAAATCAGAAAGGGAAGAACAACAAACGAAAAGTTTTTAAATCTTTCAGAATATTTTCTCCTTTTTTTCTTAAGTGTAAGCATACTCCCCCACTTTGGATGGCAAGAGCCATCAGGATATGGCTGATGGGACGATATAGTATTATACCTGCAATTTTGCTAAAAAATTGGAATGTTACAAATATAAAAGTCTGCAGAATAGTACAATGTATGTGTGCTCAATTACTCTAAGATGTAGAATTCCTCCATGGAATAGGAACTAAATTAAGTTACAAAAGTAATACAGTACGAAGAGTAGAAGATAGTCAAGTTAGTACATTCCAGGTTTATAAATGGAACATAATACAGCGAGGAGCAGCCCACACTAGTTTACAAGCCTCCAAATATAAAACTGTCTCGCAAAATTCCAAAGGGATTAATTTCCATGCAAATAGAAGTACATTGTTGCCATCAAGTCAGCTTGTACCAAGGCGGAAATGCTTTGTGTAACTTTCCAAGGCTGACTTACACTACCTTTTGCACATATCACCTATTCTGAAACTGCAATAACCAAATTAAAAGGTCTGTACCATTTTTATGATTTGCACCTTTTACCTATCAGTTTTCATTTAGCATAAATCTAATTTCAAGTCTCTACAGCCAACATTACTATTTTCCCCTTACAAACCACCACGTAAGAGATCACCAATTGTGTGACCCTTGCTTACGCGTTATGGACTCAGAGTGTCGGTTTGGGTTTTTTGGGGGTGTTTTGTTGTGGGTTTTTTAAACAACCAAAACTCAACTGCTTATGGTACTTTTATCTTTCAGTGTAGTAAATGAGCAACTTAAATTAAGAACTAGTCTCTTTTTCACACTTGTTAGAAGAACATATACTGTGTGTGTTTATACATATATAAACAAATATACTGTGCATATATACCCAGAGATATTCACCATATTGCTGACACCAGAGTGCTAAAACATACATCAATATGAGCACTATTTAGAATACTCACTATTATTACTTTTCTGAAAGAGTTACTACATGCATTTTCCCCATCTGTTTATGGGACAGTAAGATATATGAAGGTAACGGTTCTGTTTTTCCAATGTTAAAGAGCTGCTCGTAAAAAGCATGCACAGGTTTGGGTATAAAGCAATGAAAACCACACAAAAATTATTTTGTGGCTTTAAACTCACTAAAGCTAAATTAACTTTACTTTCAGTGGATGTAGCATTTAGTTTATCTCATTTATTTAAACACAAAAGGGAAAACTTCCAAGTGCTACAACAACCATATAGACAACTGATAGACTAGACTAAATAAGCTCTCATTAAAAAAAAAACCCATCATCACTGCATAGCCACAAGGCAGACTTCCATTTTTGGCAACCTGTATGCAGACCATTTACACTGTCAATTATACTTTAAGACTTGTTATTTAACAGTTAAGAGACCCTTTTAGCAAGGAACTATACTGCTTTCCTCATTATGACACAGTACTCCTCAATTTTTAAGTATACACAGAGTTTGTTTTGAAAATTACATTTATGACTGTTTTAAAACAAAGTCTTCACAAAGTTCGAATTTTTTAGTCAGTATATGCAAAGGCTGGCATGTCAGATTATTTGGACCTGTAAAAGGTGTATTATATTCAGTACAAGCAAATATTTGATGTTAAAGTTACTTAAACGTTCACATAGAACCTTACTAAGGGTAACATTCATATTCATGGTTCACCGATAGCCTTTACCAGTTCCTGCATTGTTTTCTATTTTAGCAACAAGAAAACAAAACACATCCCTGTGAAGTATGGGAGCCCCATTTTATGGCTAAGAATCTAAGAAACAAGACAAGGAGGAGAAGATCACAGAGTAAAAAATGTTACTTTACAACCACCCCACCCCTCCAGCTAGCTTTGTAGGATCTTAGTCGAAACACTTCACAAAAATCTGAATTGACCCACACACTCTTCAGCCAATCAATCTTTTCAGTATAGTAGGTTTTGAAAAGGGCCAGCAATACTCATTGGGAACAGTACCATTAACATTGCATTCAAAAAAAGAAAACATCGGAAACCAGATCCTTGCTCTCCTACTCTGTTGGTATGCTCTAGTATTAGCCAGCGTATGGTAATACAAAAAGAGTCTTGTAGTGATGTAAAAGGCAATGAAGACATCTATAGAATAATGTTCATGTGCAGCCAAAATGAAGAAGATTCCAAAGAGATTCAAGACCCAGGACAAGGTGTGCAAGAAGTTCCAGCTCCTTGGCGTATCTGGGAGAAAACAGAAAGCAACTAACCTTGAACGTCTCAAAAATTTGGGTCGTTACGAAATCTAGGCCTCGACATTGCTAGTTTTTATACAGATTTTTCATCCAAAAATGCGATGAAGTTACTGTCTTCATCTGGAAATACTGTTCACATTTATAGGTCAGATAATTCCAATGAAAACAACCACACAAGTTATAAATGCCTATCACTTCTTGACTTCATTTACAAATACAGCTATCATGCATTTCTGGATTAGCAGAGAATCCTAAAATGGTTTAGGGCCATGCAAAGCAGAATTCTTGGTTCAACCGATTTCTTTAATGAAAATCATGCTTTTCCATGTAATAAGGGGAAAAACTTCCTAAAGCATATGTTACTCTGTTATTGCAGTCATTCCATCATAGATGAACTCCAATCAATTATCTTCAGCCTGCTACATAATGTATCAAATCACATTTTGTATTTACAGAAGAGCAGTATTGTTTCATATATTCTCACTCATCATAAGGTTTGGTATTTTGGCTTTATGGATTATACTAGAAGTACAGCCACCTAGCCAGTTATTTTGCCTGATTGCAGTCAGTGGCAAATACCTAGGGAAGCGTATAGGAACAGACAATCATACCTATCTTCCCTAGTATTCTCCCAGTAGCAGGCTAGAAAACCTTTCTAATTTTTTTGGCTCACGTGTTTTCAAATGTGCCCTACTCATCCTTCCATTAAGATTAATGTAGTGAGATAAAGGTAGTGCTGCTCCTTTCCTGTCTGCAAGTGAACTGGCACAAACCTGAAAAGAACACAGTAATCTGAATTTATGTGTTTGCTTAAATGTTACACTCTGAACTTTCTGAGGAGGTCAAGCAGCAGATACTCTTAACACTTAAGGACATTTAAGTATTTACACTCTCACACCCTTGGCTGACAGCAAACAGTACGTATTCTTAACACTTAAGAACATTTAAGTATTGACACTCTGTACTTACACTCTGTGACAAAGAAGTTGAGCATGGTCAGGACGACAGTGTGGCCACTGAACATATAATCTCCACATGTATGCACTCCAGTCAGAGTCATTCCAAAACCACTCCATATTGCAAACGCCCGCTGGAGTTTTGCCCAAACATTGCCATACAACTACAAGACAGTGACATTAACCTTTAGTAAGTTCCAACCCCACTGCCCGAACAGTATGTCCTTAAAGTTAGCTCTATAGCACTATGTATGTTTAATACCATTTATCATGTTGGGTCTTTTATTAAAACGCAGGTTAGCACATAGTTAAATTTTATTGTGGCAATGAGTCATATTAGTAACTACAATTACTAATTGTATTCATCATACCTCTGATGAATACTGGAATTTAGAGCAAGTATTTTGTTCCAAGTGATTTACATACAGAGTCTGCTACCTTTTCTTGAATGTATTCAACCTCCCAATGTGTCACTGTCAAGCTTCAAATATATTCAGCTCAAACCGCTTCTAACTAAAAGTTAGGATAAAACCATAATATCCCATGTTCTATGGAATATCCCTTATTAGAAGGGGCAAAATAGTAACAGGGGTGTTTTTTTCCAAAATCGTACATCCAAGACAAAGAAGTGATTACTCCACTTTCAGCCTTTCTTCACGAAGCCAGTATCTTAAGTGCACACTTCTGTGATCTATTATCTCCATTTTACATTGTGAAATATTCTGAACACCCTTCCCCAGATAACTATTCCCTCTCCAAAGCGGCAAGTGCTTCCAAGACCCCTAATGATGCTTGCCTGCATAATGGCAATTAATGAAGGGGCATGGAGGAGAATAGGAGAGAAACAACACTGTTGTTTCTTACAAACGCACATCTAACATTATGGTCACAACAATCTTAATCATATCTTAGATAGAAATAAAAAAAACAATTAAAATATGGAAACAGGAAAAATAATTTAAAGCATTTTAAGTTTTTACCTTTCCAGTACACTGCAAGTGCTGGCCTGGCACAGAGAGTGAGGTAACAAACATTGTAATGCAACGTAGCAAGAATACTGTCCCCATGAGGCTGCACAGCCTTCGCAGAAGTATAGATCTGGGAAAAGTACATAGGAACTGATTGTGAGAATCCTAATATATTTTATTTTTAAATATGGAAAGTTATGATAAAACCATTTCCCCACCCTCCAACTCAATCCCATGAAGTTCCTTCATCACTGCTGTACGTTTCGCAGTAAAAAAAAAAAAGAAGGTTTTGGTTTTGGGGTTTTTTTTTTTAAGTAGTACTGTAATGGTATCGTTGCACATGACAGAGGGAGGCACTGTAGCAAGCTTACTGTCACCAAAAGGTACAGCTCCACTCCTCTGCAGCTACACTTGTACTAACTTTGGCACTCACACCTTCCGTTGGCAAACTGATAAAAATCAACAAACTGGTAAAATTTAACTTAAAATGTGCACGAACACAGAAGGGTTTTCTACCTTTCAGTGACAGCAAGCCGCTAGGCTGGCTCAGTCATCCTGTGGAATTTCATTCTCGTAGAATTTTCTTACATAAAAAGTTGTTACAGTATGAGAGTATATACTGACAACTCTCTGAAATACATGTGTTCTGAAGGAAATTATACATAAATCCAGTAGACAAGTAAATTCAGATTACTCCTTCGCAAGATTCACAAGTCACCATTCTTGATTACATCTTCCCTAATCCATTTTAACAGGCAGATATTAGAAGCTTGCAAGATTCTCATGGAATGGAAAGTCTTAAACAATCATAAGTTGTTGTTACAGGCCTTTCTCTGAATCAAACTACCAGTTAATTTTAATTTTATAGACTGTACCTGTGTTTGTGAAGTAGAAGAACCAACAGCCAAATGTAGCAAAGAATTACGCCACATACTTCAGTCATAGCAAAAGCCCAGGGTATCCTAGGGACGCTAAAAAAAACGGATAAAGCAACAAAGTTAACTTACAATACAGAGGCTTAATTTTTCTTTTTGGTCTCAGTATTGAGAACAAAGGCATACGAAGTTCTAACTACAAAACTAGCTTGCATTAATCTGACAACAGTTTAAACCACAACCAAAAATTATCTTGTTAGACTTAAACAGAATTTGAATTAACTTTTAATTATCTCCTTTCTAACAATGTCTTTTCAGCAGAGATTTTCACAGAATTCACTAAGTCAAAGAAAATCTCTAGTGAGCTTTCAATTTATACATGTGATTTACTAACAGGATGTGTTCCTCTACCATTGTTTCCCAACAACCTTTTTCATTCTGACACAAACTTGCATCATGTGAATTATGCTGCTTATGCTTACAAGAATGCCGTGTCAACACAATTAATGAAATGCTGCAAAGGCTGAGGTCCTAAATACAAAATGAAGCAGATCTGCACAGAAGAGCTTTAGGAAAAATAAAAACTGTTTTCAAAGTTAGATTTCAGTGATAATCACTGCGTCAAACCTTTTAGCCTTGCTTGTCAAAAGATTTAAGGCTTCCCTGCACACATATGGCACCACTAACAATTTTCACTTTGCAATTTCACAAAAATACATATCGACAGATTTCAAGAGAGGCTGCTCCTTGTAGTTTCGTGCTCCCCCAATACAAAGGGGTAGCAAAATGCTGCTCAAATGCTGGCTTTGCAGTAATCCCCTTGCATTGTTTTGTGAGCTGCTGCTTTCTGACCTCCCCCATCCTCCCATCCACTAAATATTGTGGTAGTACCCTGGGAGCAAAATCCAGTAGTGTTATAGCTCCTGTTCTCCCTCCCCTCTTCCACTCTGCTGGACATGGTCCATCCTTGCTGAGTTATACCTTAATTTATGGGGGATTCTGCACACTTAGTCAAAACATTAGACTCCTACTGCCTTCATGGAAACACAAGTTACTGGCAGGAATAAGGAGACCACAAAGACTGAACTCTTGAACAGTTTATCTTTCTCTAGTCAACGAGCCCTCTATGGTGCAAGCGCAATTCCTCAAAGGGAGCATTCATTCCGTGTTAGATCTGTAGTCAATGAGTAGAATGTCACCTTTGCTATGGTGTGTCTTTTCTGCCCACAGCGGAATATTTTCTTTAAAAAATGAGCAAGTACTGCATGAGTCAAAAAAGATGCCGGTCTATTTAATCTACTTCAGAGTTGCCCTAAACTGTCTTCAACAAGTTCACAGTGGGGAGACAGCAAAAACACAGTATCAACGCTATTCCCTATCAATTTCCTTGCTCACTGACAGACCAAAGCATTTCCTCGTCAAAAGTTTTTCTGTATCAAGTATGTTAAACTTCATAAGCAGCCATATGCTTTTTCTGAAATCTAGATGCTGCTACCTATGCCACTGGCCATCATCCTTTTTACTAGAATAAGAGGATGGATGAATTAATTCCTGTGTTGTGATTAGCAAAAGACGTAGAATATAAACTGGGTAGAACAACAGCTCAATTTATTTTCCCCTGAGAAGACTAAATCTCTGCATCTAACTGATGCGTATTTCCATTTTAGCAGAGGGGTTTACTACACTCTTTGCAGAGGCGTCTTCAAGAGCACATGAAGCTAAGAATGAAGAAAAAGCAGCCTATACTTTAACTGCCAAGTTACTATTTTGTTTTAAAATAAAATTTCTTACCTATCTAGAAATATGTCTGGTAGAGGTGGATAAGTTTGCATGTCAGGTACTCGCTCATGTACTATAACCATAACGAATGATGTAAAACCAAACACTATGAAGACATACACACAACTTAAAACTGTCTTCCAATACTCTGGGTCCAGTCTTCGCGTAGAATGTTTGTTTTTTCCATTTGCATACTGATACTGATCACCATTCAAGTCAGTAATTGGTCCATCATAGTCCCGAGGTACTTCACCATTACAAAACCAATCTGTAACCTGTAGCGAACCAACACTTGCGCACACTGTGCCAACATTACTATCACTGTTGTAACCCAGCTCTTCTAGGACATCAATATGTTGCTTCTGTAGTTTGCGTATGGACAACATTAGCCTTTTGATATCCCCCAGGACTTTGATTTCCAAAGGAGGGGATCGTAAATCATACTCAGTAAGTGTCAGCAGTGTAACTCCATCTAGCCTGTGCCTGTTGCACAAAATGTCCACATATTCACAGAAGCCTTCTTCCTTCAGCCACTTGGCCACGTTCTTGGTAGTCCAACGTCGAATGCAAAGGTGGTTATTGCCTGCCATCATCCTTCTCTATCCGCCAATAAAATTGACCTGTAAAATGTTGGAGAAAGAGACAAGACCTGAATGTTTAATGAAGATTACTAAAATGCCAGTGTATTTTGTGTGATTTTACATGCTTGATTAGCCAAAGACTTGTTATGTAAGAGCCGACTAAAAAACAGACATATCATTTATTAGGTAAGTAATATAAAAATGCTTTGAAAACATTTTTTTATTTAAGCAAAACTAAATTAATATTATCTCACTTGTTCCCAAATAATAGAAATTTAAAGCTACCAAGAAGCAGAATATTTACTAGATGTACCTAGCCTACTTTTATTCTTTTGTTAAAAAAATAAATAAGATTGTGTTTGTTAATTACATTAGGCAATGAAAAACAAAGATTACTCTGTTTAAATACCAGCTTAATCATTAGTCTTTTCCACTATCTGCAGTTCATAAACAGCAAGAAAGTATAGCCAGCAACCATGTAAAACTGAATTAAAGCTAAAATAATACATTACAGGTCCAATACATTCCACTGTTTTAAGATACATACTGAAGCTTTGGTAGCATGCCATTCCACCCCCCAACCCTCTCAGGTAAACCTAAGATTAGGGATCTACAATAATATTGACCTGAGGCATCTTAGTCGTATGTTGATGGTTCAGCCATCATATTTCTATCCTTGTTTAATCTCAGTAATTAGGTGCTTATTATATCGTGAATCCTTTAAAATATTCAGCTTCCAAAAGAACATTACTAGAAATTAAGCATTAGCTTTAATTCCAAAGCATCTTCAAAAGTGCTGTTGTAACAGATAACATAATAACGCAACAAACCAGAAAAGATGTATTCTGTTCATACAGATTTCTCGGTAATTGTTTTCTTTACTCTAGAATATTGCTTGAAGAAAGGCAAGACATCGCAGCAACATTTTAGTCACATGGAGGTGACAAGTCACCAGAGCAGCTTAGAACAACCACCAGAAAAAAAATCAACGGCAGAATGTTAACCTGGAATACGTGAAAAAACTCTGAAAGGAGTGATGTAAAGGTAATAAAAAGCTTATCCAATGTTTAAGGCCCACAGCAGTACTGAATGGATTTGTGCATAATTTATACTTGGTGACTTATGTACAGCTACCATCTAAGAAACAGCTACAATTTCACAGCCCTTCTGTACTTGAAAAAACAGTCTAATTAACTAGAACACTTCAATCATACTAACCAAATCTCAGAAAATACAAGTACAATACACTAGTGCCACATACATCATTCAGTGTTTTCAGAATGAAAGCAAGGAAACAGTCTATTTAATCTAGTATTCAGCTTCTGTATATAGTAAACAGGTACTCAAACCCATTATGAATATTCAACACAAATTTTTGCATGGTTTTGAGGGGCACAGCTCTTCCAAAACCAGAAACTCTTTTCCTTCTCACTTCTCCTTTGAAAAGAGGCACCGTACATACTGTTGGAAGTACCTCTTACCATAATTATTGGATGCAACGCTTTCTTCCAGCTTACATCTAACAGCACCATACACTATTTTATTCTGCACCAAAGAAGATTAAATTTGTCCAATGAGATTTCCCAGCAGTGCAAAAGAAATAGTTTAGAAGAAAAATGAGCTCACAAATCAAAGTTGACCTCCTAAAAGAATGGAGAGAACAGTACTTCTGAAGATATTCTCCCTGGAGTTGATTGTGTATTAACAACATGTACTTAATGCATAGCTTTAATTTCTCAAAACTTCATACACAATCAATATGTATATAAGCTTTGATACCTCAATTTAAATAGTTGCCAAAACAACCACAAACCACTACTAGAATCTCTGCATTTATTATACTCTTCCTTCTCCACATAAAAGGGTATTTTCTCATTTCTATGTTATTTTACTATTTTTTTAAAGTCCTGCTCAAAACAACTGTAACAACTACTTTGCTCACACAGCTGTTAACAAAAGAAATTATTATTTAATTTGTAATTAATGATCAGTTAATTGACCTTTTCTCTAATACGTATTTTTATCTTACTCCAGTCAAGTAAACATACTTCAGTTGCTTATCTGGACTTCCAGCTTTCCTTACTCAGAAATACAGATGAAATACTGAGAAATTGTTAATCACAGTGGTTTTTATAATACTGTAATCATCACAACTTGTCTAAAAGCAGTGAATTTAGACTCACCAAAAATATACTCAACTTACTGATTTGTCTTCTAATGAAAGCAGCTTCTGAGGGCAAAGGTAGGAAGCTCCCCCTGACCTACGAGAATTCTGTTCATTTGTCACTACCCTAACACCAGCTTGGTGTTTCTTCATCTGGCATTCCAGAAATAAAAATCAACCCCTACCAGATGTGCAATAAAAGTGACCTTACAACAGTGAGTAAGCCATCAAAGGTCACTACTGAACGGGCTGGACCTGGGAGAAAGTCTACATCAACCTTAAGATGCATCTGCTCCAGTTTTTAAATGCTGTCAAGAACAAGACATTTAACTAGATGGAAAAGACAAAGAAATCAACAAAAGAAACAAGCACTTACTCGAATCAGAAAGTTAAATCATTCCACACAGCTGGTAGCTAATTTTCATCTCATTAGTTTTGATGACAAGGCAGTTTCTTTAAGCTCAGAAACTGCCTTCTCCTTCAGACTACTCATTTAGTGCCACTCTTGTAGTTTAAGGGGTAAAAAGCGCTTTCGCTAAATAATCTTAGCACCTGGAATACAATACAGATCTCTGTGCCCAAATGCTCCTTTTCATTTTTGAAGCTTAAGAACACTACATAACATTCCTAACACTAGCGGTCTGCAACACAAAGACTGACTGATGTTGCAGAAGAGACCAAGTCACCTAGATAACTGTGCTTGTCTTCCGAAAAAAACCCAGCACTGATAACTACTTTTCCTTCTACATTACTGGTTTTATCGATGAAACCAAATAATGGATAACATTATTTAATGATGAATAACACAGAGCAAGCACAGACTTCAGCGTCAGAGGGCAAAATAGACTTTTCGCCTGACATCAGCGAAGTCTGTAGCTAGCTACTTCATTGGTTTCCTGCTACCGTGACTCTATATTTAGTCAGCTCATCAGCAGTACGTATCATGTGTCCCGTTTCCCTTCCCCAGCCTCACAATTAACAGCACAAACACAACTGAGTATGAACTTCATACCCATGTGTGTAAGAACTTTTTTTTTTCCAAAGGAAAACATTGCTTTACGAGCCATGAATGTTTCTACAATTCAGTTAGGGCATTTTAAGAAATAAGACGCCTCCGAGAGGCTGAGTATACCCTAGCTGTTAGCACAATATTTTTCCTAGATGTATATTTAAATATGGAAAAATAATCTCTCTCAAAATTATCATCCACAATTCTATCATGTTTTCCTCTATGGAATTACTGCCAGTCAACCATTAAGTCCCTAACTTTTCTAGCATACAGACTTTCAGCCAGTATATCAAGGTAAAAATGTGGAAAGCTGAATATGATTATCATTACTCTAGTCAAACAAAAGCAGCATTAACATCACACTAGCATTAGGCTGCAATCCTGTTACAGAAAGAAAACTCAATTACACCAGGACCCTAGCTGAAGGGTTGAATAAGATCCTAGTGACATCTGCAGCAGCTAGCAGAACGCTGACTGGATTTTTTTATTCCAGACAAGCATGCAAAACTCTGCCAGCACCATTACTGCTTCACCACCTGCCCACGCATGCCTGAGAGAGCCTGTGGCTCTCCTTGCTGACGTACCTCTTGATTTTATTCCAGCTAGGTTCAATTCTCACCATCCTTGAGAGGAATTTTAGGAAGGACACTGAAGAACTATCAGATCTCAAGTGATTAAACCTACATTTCTTCATGGAAGGTTTCAAGCTGAAGTCTGAATATAGGCAACTCCAATTCAGCCCCTCCTTTGCCAGGTCCACTGGCCCAGGGGCACAATATCTCACACCTCAGGGGGAAAAGTTTTTCTGAACAAAGACTGCTGGTTCGCAATGTGGAAAAGACCCACGTTTGATCCTGGGTCAAAAAGTCATACACAAAAACGCGCACTGAGCCAGCCTGCAATAAGGCGGCTGCTGTCGCATACCAACTTAGTAATGCTGTGCTGAAAACAGAACATACAGCACTGCCTTGTTATGCATCAAAAGCCTTGGATACTCTGCTGACTTGCATCAGAAGCTTGTCACTTGCTCTTCCTGAAAACTCTAAATTCTTCAGTGCTTATTTAAAGCAAATAGCACTAAAGGTTTAATTGCCATGTAGTATACAGCGACTGAACCCTTACCTTCTAAATGCCACCATATACAGCACAGTGTCTCGTAAACAAAAGGAAAAAAGGAACACTTGCAAAAACAGTACATGTTTTTTCAGGGGCTTTTTGATACAGTAGCTACCATGCTATATATATATAAAACTGATCAAACACAGCACAACGCCCACTATGAGACTGAAAAATCGGGTGAGTATTTTCCTGAAGCAAGCATACAATAATCTCAAGTGCAGAAATAATCCTGTAAAACTTGCATTCAGTTTTACTTCGTGACTTCACTATCAGAGTTGTTTCATAAACATTTCTAGTAAGTGAGATTCTCAGCAGTATCTTAACTGTACTCAAAGGTCTTAGAGCTATGTATGAAGGCAGGAGAAAAAAATCTCAAAGCAACACTTGTTCAGTTTATTGTATGCCTTAGGTTTTAAACCATCAAGGAAAACGTGCTTTTAAAGAATCATTTATTGAAGTGCTGCTGCATTGTGGAAAACATAGAACTGATACTGTAAAATCGAAGATTAGCTCCATACGCTTAAAAGAGTCTTTCTGTTGGAATGCTTCCGCGCAAAACTGACAGCAGCTACTACAGGAAAGTCCTGAAAGCTAAACATATTTGTCTTAAGAACCACTAAGTGCAGTTGCATATTGCAGCAAGCTGAACAGAATACATACATACTGCTCTTTCACTTTTACACCTCATTGAACCAAATAGGTTGTACTACACTCAAGTGAACACTAAGAGCAGCTCAACTCCTAATCTACTAACCAGCTAACAAAACATTTTTTTATCCTACCACTATAATTCAAGGCACACACAAGTGATTTTTAAACAACTGATCAAGTACTTTGCCACTTACCTTAGGATGTAATTCACAGTCTTTCATTAATATTTGTACAAGATCTTGAACATTTCACATGCTAAATGTCACGTGTCAAGTATTTTTTTAATCCAACTTCAAGAAATGTGTGATCTATCTCATAACAGAATGTTTGCTGCTCTTTACCCTTATACAACTTCGCAGTAAAACAATTCAGGTGTGGTTTTCCCCTTTTATTTCTTCCTTTTCTTCCCACACTCTCATCTTAGGGTGAAAACAGGGGAAGATATGAACAAACTCTCCATCCAAATTAATACTAGACCAATACCTGAAGTGAAACTGTGTTTGTTCTTACTCTCCACAATCATTTACAACCTGATCTTTCTGGTCTAGTGAAAATCTAGGAGCCTTCCTCATTTCAGATGCATTAAAATCAACAAGAAATAAAAAACTTTTTAAAATTACATTATTATCAAATAAACATTTACAGTATAATATGGTTAATGGATCTCAACCAGCTTAGCAGGCTGCAAAACTGAGCTCTGTACAAAGAAAAGCGATAAGAGCCTGAAAGATTGCAACTCCTAGGCCCACCTGTGTTTTTAATTGTATACTACCAAAAAAAAACCCCAATCAGCCAGCAAAAAGATCACACAGAACAGTAAACAAGATAATTTAAAATTCTTGCTCTTTACAAGTCTACAGAATGCTTCCTTCACATCTAAGCAGCACTTTCGCAACAAAGTTATGAAACTTCCCAAAGAATTTCCTTCCGCTAGGTATAAAAATCACTTCGCCCCAATCCTGTAAGTTAATCCCCTCTTTTTTCTGTATCACAGAAAGCAAAAGGAAGAACAAGACCGCAGGCATTTCCTTTCCTTACCTCTGATATCCAGCAAGAAACATCCCCTACCCAACACGAAGGGCATTTAAATGCCAGGAAACAGTCTCGCTGAGTTCTTGCCACTCCAGAGCACAGCACGATCAGCTGCTGCGTAGAGGTGGCACAGACACCGTGTCCAGCTGCATGAGGGAGCTCTGTGGAGATGGAGCATACTTAGCGCAAGTGGAATCTTCCATCAAGTCATCTTACAATGCCGAATGCGTGTTGGGTTTTTATAAAATGCATTTTGCAAACTGAAGCATCAATACAAAACCATGAGACCACTTCAACTCCCGTTACAAACCAGGAAGTATGTGAACATTAAAACTGCCTCTCATTTGCCTCTTGTTCCATTAACTTACAGAGCTGAAAAAACCCTACCCTTTCCAAGTATTATTTTTAAAAATCAGGAATCATTTCGCGAACAGTCCGCGAGGCCACCTAATGCACTAGCAACGTAGATTTGAGAGTCTGAGTGGGTAACAGTTCCTGCACAGTTTCAACTTTCCAAATACGCGCAGGCCTTAAACTCCAACAAAACCTGTCCCGCACAGCACGGTCCTCCATTATATCCTGAAATTCAAATGGCACGCGTGCAAACCGGTAATGGCACTTTTCCATGCTGCCTTGTTAATTATCAAATCCTTCATGCTCAAAACATTTTTTTACTCGAAACTAAACACTCTGCCCTCAGAAAACCCACTGATTTTACACCACTGACAGAGAAAACGGTGAGGTAGATGAACATCGGTTTTGACCTGGTACAACTGTTTTGGTGTCTAACTCTAAGCCTGACACAAAGCACAGGTACCCAGCACCCCTTCCAGAAACGGTCTGCTCCCCGTGAAGGCTGGCACGGGAATCACACACACGCCTTTCTTCTTCGTTGGTCACTGCTGGAGTAGAAAATTCACAAAGTACGCAACGAACTCGACACAACCAGGCACAAAACCCGAATCGCTTTGCCCGCTCTCCAACGTAATAACGCCAAAGAACTTGACACGCGCGTGATCTTCGGCTTCCGAGCAGCGCGGTTTCCGCAAAGGCCGGCACCGCAGCCCCGGGGAGCCCGCACCCGCACGGCTCGGCGGCCAGGGCTCCGGGGAGATGCGCGAGGGGCAGACGCCCGCACGGACCGCGGCGGGGCGGATTTCGGTGCCAACGCACAACGCAACGGCGTTTCCCGCCCGCCGCCCCGCGGCTGGTATAGCCGTCCTCACTGACTGATNACGCCCGCACGGACCGCGGCGGGGCGGATTTCGGTGCCAACGCACAACGCAACGGCGTTTCCCGCCCGCCGCCCCGCGGCTGGTATAGCCGTCCTCCTCCCACGCGGCCACCGGGGACCCCGCGGACCCGCCCGCAGCCTGGGGACCCGGCCGCCCGGCAGCGGGCTCCCAGCGCCGGGGAGGGGCTCTCCGCGTCGCCGGCCGGCGGTGGGGCGGCCCCTGCGGGCCCGGCACCAGGTACCGCGCCTCGCTGCGGGGCGACGCGTGACCACTCCCGCGCCACCTCACCTGCCGCCGCGGCAGCAGCGCTAAGTGGCGGTGCCGCAGCGCCCAGCCCAGGGGCAGCGGCGGCAGCGGCGGCTCCTGCGCGCCCTCCCTCTCTCCGGCGGCAGCGGCCACCGCCACCGCCCCATTACCCGGCCGG
>VZSC01005641.1:30519-61790 GCA_013398225.1 Steatornis caripensis
CGAGGGGTCGTTCCCTGCTGCCTCCGGCTTGGCGGACCTGCGAGCAGCTTTGTAGCCCGGTGCCCCGTCGTTAAGGTGCTCACGGGGCCCAGGCCGTACCGCGCGTGAATGGCTGCCCGGGCTGGCTCGGGCCTGGGTTCGTGGGAACGAGAGGCGTAATACGTGGTGCTTTGGGGCGTGTGAGAAAGTCAAAATCCACGGGTGGTCCGTGGCAAATTTTTTAAAAGCCGTAGGAAGAAGAAATGACTGTCTTCCGTAATCCCGACAGAGATCAGCTGAACGGAGCAGGAAGGATGTCTTGCTTTTCTAACTGTATTAAGAACAACAGACCATTCTTAAACCAGAGTAAGGGCTCCTGGAAGACAAGATAGTGCATTTATTTCCAGTGTAATCTTTCTGTCAATCATTGCAAAGTATCTTAGTATAGCCTCGGCGTGAGAAAGAGGTGAAAGTTTCTAACCACAATAATTAGAACTTTCGTTGATTTTTTAATACGAAATATACACACACATAAAGCAAACCTGCCATCATTTAAAAACCTGCTAGCGTTCTCATGAAAATAGCCCCATCACATAAAGGCATATGACAGGAGAAAATAGCAGGGAAGGCTTGCAGGACCCTCAGTTCTCCTATCAAGCAATTGCTACAAAACCTTTCGGATGCACCGCTTTTTGCACTGTTCCTCTTTTCTGATGTCTATAGAAAAAATGAATCTGAAAACTGGCAGCTGGCTGACAGCACTCACTCAGTCGTTTATCCAACATGATCCAAAGCACAGATGACTTACGAGAGCTTCAACAAGGCGCCACAACTTCAGGGGCTCCATAACCTATAAATAATACAAATGGGGGGAGAGGAGGAGACAGACGAATTAGAAACAAGTGACTCCAGAAATAAATTTTTTTTGTGTATCAGCTGACTGTGGTAGCAGCCAGCCCTTTGCAGCAGCATAATGCACATCTGAAGAGCATTCCGAATTTGCTTTGCTGATGATGTAATTACCATGAGCTCCAAGACAAGTCTAAGTTGCAGCTTCAGTTGAAGTAAAAAAATGTGTGCCAATGTAGCTTCATTATGTTAATGACATTAGCCTTTTCAGAGAATTAGGCCTTGTAGTCTTTCTTCACAGAGAAAAAAAAGGATCTTTTGCAATTGTTATGCATGGGCAGCTACAGTGAAACAAGGAAATTTTGCATTTCAGAATTCTTCAAAGGTACGTTAAGTTGTCAGGTCATCAATTCAATTGTCCACGGTTGTACAATCTCAATTGCAATGGCCTATATACATTTTAAATAAGTCAAATACTGGATATTGAGAACAGAAACAAGCTGTAAGCTTCTCACGTAAGAATTTCTGCTGCATGCCTGGATACTGGTTCAAAGATGCTTATCTCTAAGCAGTCTGTTCCATCCTGCTTTTATTTTTTTGACCAAATGATGTGTAGTTTCCCAAATGAGTTGCTGAAGTTGGAGGGAACGCTCCACTTTCATGGCCAGTTTAGCAGCCTCTGCAAACAGTGTAGGAATTAAGTGCAATTTCATTCCTCGCAATGTTCCCCTTCTTTCCCTTTACATGCACTAGATGAAAAACTGACAAGTCTGAATTCATCAGCGGCAAAGCGTAGAACACATACGTATGAACCTAAAAAGACCAACAAAAAAAGCTAATGGACATTGTCTTCCTGTTAATAATGCACCTGTTAATAAAGCTGGTTGAAAGGTGAGGTAATTTTGCTTTACTCCAGGCCCACATATTCATATTCAAAACAACTAGCAGTTATCTGACAAGGAAAACAAAATTACAGGAGAGCAAGGCCATTTAGTTAAACACGACTTTGTGCTTCTCTACTAGGTGCATTCTTTGCTTTTTCTGCCATTAATTTCTCTTCACCAGCTGCCAGTCAGTCACAACTTCTTGCACGCTTCCAGCTGCCAAGTTGGCACAATTTAAAACACATTGCTGCATTTGCCTGTATCTGAAAAACTTGTTTGAGCTAAAAATGTAAAAATAAGTAAAAACTGAAATTAAAAATTGCTGCAAAAATAACTGTAGCAGGCTTCAGAGGCGTCTCATCACAGAATAGGTCACCATGTCAGTGTCTTCGGCCCAGTCCCGGAGCTAGCTTCCTTTCGGGATCTCATTCTTAGCCTTCTCATGGGAGGTGCCAGGAAAGCAATGCTTTGTTGAGGGTGCTATGGCTTTGTTGTGTGTTTTTTTAACATAAACATGCACTAGAGTCTACCAGCTCACCAGATTGCAGGAAGGAAGCAAAAATGAAAGCAGAAGTTTCCTTATCCTGTTTCCCTACACTGTTTATAGCAAGACCAGCAATCCACTTACAAACAACTTCCCAAATTCAGCCTCCAGACTTTAGAAGTCCAGGTTGGAAAATGAGCCATAGTTACATACACACAGGAATCCAGGACTGTCTGAAGTTTACAGGCGCCGACGCACATTATGTCAACAACAGGTTTCCAGACAGTGAACCTCCGGCCAAGAGTCACATCCACGGTAAAAGCGAAGACAGACGTACGCGGCCTGGCCGCGCGTCATCGGAGCTAGCCCAGTGCCTGGCTGTGGGGGCTGCTGGGCTGATTTGAAGCAGCGATTTGGCAACCTCAGCACTGGAGAAAGCTCTACTGTCGGTTTCTATATCTGAAGTTATCACTGCCAATGGCATTTTTCTGCCCCTGTCTAGTTTCATCACCTAAGAAATATTTTGAAAATGACCAAATTATCTCACAAAGAAAAGTGAAGAGCACAATCCAAAAAAATTTAGACATGTAATAGCTGCTCAGCCACTGCATTTCAAAGCTGAAAACTACTTCGCCATGCTACCGTCTGATGTTCTTTAAAAGGGTGAATTATCTAGTTTGTGCTTTATTTAACAGAAATTTCCAATAAACCTCATTCCGTCCGTTTGAGTTATGTCACTTCATGCCATGTGACATGAAGGCACTGATGTAAGTTTGACAGGCAGTGCCAATGCTGACATGTCAGTCTGAGAATTTATGACAAATTATATGCTACAGTTATTTTTAAAACTACTGCAGATTGCCAAGAAAAAAAGTCTTTAAAATGTGTAATTACTCTGGGTGCATCTTTAGATTGAAAACAATTTATTCAATTCACATAGTTACACCGAGTCAATGTTCAGGCTGACAATAAAAAAAAAGAAATTTATATTGAAATTTCCCAACTAGCTCCAGTTACAATATATTATATAGCAAAGGAAACTGAGATGTGTTAGTGTAATGGTGGTTTTTTTTGAAACACACTATCATTAAATAATACTGTTAGCGTTTAATAATTTGAAATAACCTATCTCAACTAAATCTCAAGACTGTATGCAGAAAAGAAAGGCCTCAGCTGGATAGAGAACGAATTGCTTATGAAAATTATCTTCCAGCAAAGAATACAACAAGGCGAGGGGGGGGATCTTTCACTGGAAGTGCTAATTGATGTATATGATTATTTTTTTTCTTTTTCGGGATTTTGGGGTAGGGTTTTTTGTAATCTCATTTTTGTACAGATCAGGTCCTGCCTTGTAATTGCTTTGTAATCTCTGTGCTTGAGTTTAAGCATACTTAGATCAGTCATGTGTGAACTTTAAAGCATCTATTTTATCTTCAAATTTCTTACACCCGTAATGGAAGAAAAAGGGACCAAATGCTTAAGAACTAATCAAATTAGTGAAACATAATAATTTTTTCAAGGTAGAAAATAAGCTTATTAGAGGGGGAAGAATGAAAAAGAAAAAAATTAAACTCCGTGTGCTAATCAGGCAAAATTGTTCCATAAATTAAAAATACATTCATGTTGTAGAACACCAGAAAACTGCCTCACTTAGTATTGACCTAAATGTACCAGGATTCAGTTAGTTCAATCTTTCTTCAACAGCTAACCATCCCAAAAGTCAAATCCTGTAAACAGGCTGAGTGAAACGAGTAGGTCTTTTGCAGCTGGAGATGACTGTATCTGTAGAATCGTGTTTGTTTACACTAGCTGAACTTCCATGCTGTAATGTTTTCACTATAAAAGCTTTTTTCTTTCAGGCTATGTGAAAGGAGTTTGACTTTGGCCCAGTTTTCACTAGAGATGGAAAGGTGTCACAGACAGAGCATCACTCAGTACTGATAGCAGTATTTTCAATAGAAGAGCCTCCATGAGCGTCCTGTTTTTGACTGCTGCGCATTTTCCTGGTAATGCCGTGTTGTGTGCTATTAGAGGACTCCATGATAGTTTACGCTGTTGCCACCTAATACGTTATTAGCCAGGAAATGTTTGATTTAGATTACCGCACCAAGTACTACCTACAAAGTAATCACAAAGGTGTAGTCCACTGATTAAAAGAATACCTTTTGTTGAGTGTTCCAAAATTAATCATGCATTAACTTCAACTGAAACAGCAGCTATTTTAAAATCCTGTAGAATCGCACAAAGACATTTTGCTTATTGCTGCCCACAAGCCCAACACTCTGGAGAACGTCCAAATTCTTGAAATCTCAGAAAGTCCCTACTGCACAGAAAGCTGATTTTGCCTCTATGCAGTGTGACCGTATATCAGTTTGTTCCTTTTTAAATCCATCTGTAGTGGCTTTAAAAGGGCCAGGAAAGAAGCAAAGCTGTGGAGAGCCAAACCTATCCGAACAAAAGGTTACACCTGGAAGGAACATCTGCCAAATTTTAGGACAAAGCTAAGTTCATGCTTTCCACAGTTTTTTAGCATTTGCATTCAGGCTACTGAGTAATACAAACTAAAATAAAACAACTCTTCACAAAGTCAGAGAATCATGGCCTTTCCCTGAATGTTAACACAAGGGAAAATTAAGGTGCTGCAGGAGCAAGTTGATGATGGAACAAAGCCTTCAGCTTCACTTAGGGGGGTTAGCACTTCCACCGAGAAGGATCTCCTGCTTCCTGGGAGCTTCATGCAAGGTACATCTCAGTAGAGGAGAGTCTGACTGTCCTGGATAGGTCCACAGACCTGGTGGCTGAACCCTGTGTTATTCTGAGACATCTGGGCCCAGTGCTGTGGGCAGAATGGCAGGCAAGACCTTTAGTGTGGTTACGTCCAGTTGTTTAATACGTGATAGAGGTGGTCTGAAAGCCAGATTTCTGCCTCCTGTCTGTTTCAAAGACAGCTCCTGGCAAAAAGAAGTCAGTAACACAGCTTTACCAAAGTCTTGTTTACAGACTATTAAATGTTTAGAAGATGCTGTGTGTGGAAGGCCACAGTTTTGAAGCAAATGACCTGCACCATACAAATGTTGGAGGCACACAGGGCTTGGCGGGTATTCTTCTGGAGTTCACATTTTTCTGATCAAAAGCTCTCATGTTGCAGATGAACTCCGAATTCTTAGTCAGTGCATTTGGGGTAGAGGCCAATAAAAGTTTTACAGCCAGAATTAAAGTGAGGGTCACATTTCTGACAGAACTTGATAGGCAACAAAAGGGCTAGGCTTACGTTTAAACAAACCCCTGCTACTGAAGCCTCAGCTTGAGGCTCCACCCAGAAACCTGAGAAAAGTAAACTAAACAGCTTCACCTGCCCATTCAGCTGGTTTTCCTCATTCATGGGCACAAATCAATGAGCTTGAAAAAAGCACTAGTTCCCCAAAGGAAAAAGGAACAACAAAACAGAAAAGCAAGGTAACATATTAAGGACATACAGGTAGTGCTTGAAGTCTAACTATTTTTGTAGTTGTCTCCTCTGCTGGATCTGGCCAGCTGGTTGCCTCACTCACAGCAGAGCCTAGCTGCATGTCCCACTGCTCTCTCTAAATAAGCACTGAAGCACAGTTGACTGCAGTTTCTCTTATTTCACCACTTAGGCCAGAACATACATGGCAATAGGAACTAACAGTCTCTTTCTATACAGGAGGCTCTTAAACAGTTTATTCTCTAAATCCAGAGAATTGTAACAATTTCTGCTTTATGAGAGACTCTAAACAAAGTCACTTTTTTTTTTCCTTGCATTTAACTTTTACCTTCTGATGCTGGAAACTATTGCCTTGTATTAGAGTGATCTCTCACCCCGAGCAGTCCTAAACACAGTTAATTAGTCCAGACTTTGATACCTGGTTTCAAACAGCTCTCCATGATACATCTCTTGATAAAATAAAGCAAACCCTCTCTCCATCACAGTAAATCAATGCATGGGGAATAAAGGTGGTTCAGACCTGACCAAGGGTTCTTTCCATTCATCGCCCCTTTTTCTACAGGGGATAAAATCAGCAGCAAGCTTCTCCTCTTTGGTCACCTTCTCTTCTGGACTCATTTGGTAGAGGAACCATGCTCTGCATGTCAGCTGCTAGGCTTACAAAGAGCTTCAGCATTTCATGTGTTTTGCCCTGTGGCTCCGTCACTGACAGCTTTGCAGCCCCCTGCCAGGACTCACGCAGCCACAGAGCAGAAGCCCGCGTGCTGCTGCACTTTAAAGGGCTCGCTGATACCACAGTTTGACATGACAGGTCTCCAACATGTAGCTCACCAGACCTTCCTATATAAACTAACTCAGTGGCTTGCAAGTTTCACCTGACAACCGTTATGCTCCAATTCTTTGTTCTCTCTTTCACAGAGGGAGGTATCTACAGTATGTGGCAGGTGTATTGTATTAACATGTTGATGAAAGCAGTGACTGCAGTAGAAAAGATGAAACGAATAATGTACAGTTAGGCTCAGATAATTTCACTTGGTGAAAAAACAGTAGCTTCAAGAAATACATTTCTCTAGATTATTGGTGATAGGCAAGGCGTTGTCACCTGCTTGGTGTTTAACCTCCCGGTGACCATGTCGGTAGGACCCGCTGGTGCATTTCTGACCCTTTCGCAGCTATGTTTTTAAGCACCTTAAAGTAACTGGGAGACAGTTGCTACTGGGAGAGAGTTACCACTCTTCTTGCACTAGACAGGTTTCTGTTTTTCCTTTATTGGGCCTTTAATCGCTTGTGATGAACGGCCAGATCTCGCTGACAGCCGCTGCTGCATTGAGGACACTGCCGAGGGCAGTCATGGCCATATCTTGGTGGGCGTCCTGCGGGCAGGGGGCTGCCGCCACATGTGGCTGATGCTCCTGGCGCCGAGGCTGCTGTGTGGCAGAGCAGTGCGGCTCTGGGGACAGGTCCTGGGGAGTGGACTGGAACCAGTAAGGAACCAGTAAGGCCAGGTCCGGTACATGGATCTGTTTCAAGTGGCTGTGTCTGTCAGGGCAATGCACAGGCGAGCAGCCAGCCCTCGGGAGGGGTTTGGGGGATGCTGCGGCAGGGGGGTGGCGTGGCTCGGTGGAGAGAGCTGCTGCCAGGCACCTGCCCCAGCCCATCTCCCGGCCTCCCCAGTGACCGCCCCGGGGGCTGGCAGCACCCCAGCGCACAGCGTCGTGCCTCTGGTCAGGGAGAGTGGGGTCTCTCCCTGGCTCTCGGCATGTCTGGGGCAGAGGTGCTGGACCCCCAGGGACCCGGAGGCACTGGGGCGTGCATGGGGGACGTCCCCGCCCTCAAAGAAATCGAGCAGCTCCTGAACACCGGGCGGCCTTCTTGCAACCACGTTGATGAAGTATGGCCTAATCTCTTCTTAGGAGACCTGTAAGTACAGCTTTACGGACACACCTTTGCCATACCTGCTGTCTGTTAGTGTGCCTCATAGGTGCAGCTTTAGACAGCTCATAGCTTTGCTAATTGCTGTCATTTACACTGCAGACAGCACGGTTTCTGAGATAAAATTATCACTAATGTGGTACTTGCTTCTCGTTAGCCCTTAGAAGCAACGCACAGGCTGACACTCCAGCAAAAGCCTGGGGAGATGCAATCGCAGCACTTGTCCTGCTCCATGAATATCTCTGTGCCCATCTCGATTTGTTTGTGTTTGTCTTTTCCTTAGAGTAACAGCTCACAACAGATTTGTTTTGTGGAAGATGGGTGTGACCCACGTTTTAAATGCTGCCCACGGCACAGCATACAGCCACGGAGGCCAGGACTTTTACGGAGCAACCATTGATTACTATGGTGTACCAGCCCATGACCTCCCAAGCTTTGATATAAGCCAGTTCTTTTTCTCTGCAGCACAGTTTATTCACAACGCCTTGAACACGCCGGGAGGTATGAAATTATGGTTGCTAGCATTTTTATGTGAGTTGTCAGCCTCTCGTAACAGGTCAGCTCCGCGAGCTCAGTGGTGGACAAGTCACTCTATGGTCTCCTGCCAGCTGCTGGCCACCTGCACAGTGGGTGGCAGGAGGAGGGAGTGCTGGGTACATGGGTGTAGGTCTGAGTCCCAAAAAGTTGACATAAGAAAAGGGGTGAACAGTGAAGGAGAGAGACCGAGGCAGAGAGGAAAGAAGTCAGAGTAGAGGTAAAAATATCTGGAAGGAAAGGCTGGTTCAAAGAGGGAGAAGCAAACCCACACATTTAAAATGGACGTGCTCCTTTGAGACCCTCTTAGGGCAACTGTATTTGTAAGAACAAATTAATAAAGAGACAAAAGTCCTGATTTCTGCAGCCACCAACCACATGAAGAGGCTCATATATTGCAGATGAGCTGCTTCTGTGATCAGGGCCTGCAGGGCTGTGCCCCCAAAGAGATTTTACCCACAGAGATTCATAGCATGTAGCACAAGAGACTGAGCTTCTTGGCACTGGTGCAATAAAATACTAATTAACCTATATTACATAAAAGACCATTTCTTAGCATGAGTAAACTGGCATTAATGGAGCTGTCTCAGTCTGTATCACAAGTTCTGCCTTCAAAATAGAGTTACAGTCACAGTAAATTGCCTTATTATGCAGTGGTACTAGGCCAGTCATTTTTCTTGGTGGCTAATGTATTTCAGGCCAGATTTTAGCATTCTTCTTCACCTAAGTAAGGCCCCGTGAAACCAATGGATGTGATTTTCCTCTTGCTCACAACAGAACAACTTAATTACTTCAATGGTGTTTTCTTTGATTTACCAGTGTTTCTGAGGTCAGGTTGGGGTCTCATGGCACTTCTCGTACAAGTGAGTGTAACAATTGCAAATTAGACTTAATTGTTAGCAGTTCATGTGATCTATCAGAAGGGTAAGAAATACGTCATGTTTGCGGCTTTACTCTGACCAAGCTGGAGAAGGCAGAAGGGGTTTGTTTTCCCTGTAAATTAAACTTCTTCCACTGTACTGCTTCTCTTCTGAATTTTTTTTTTTTTTAACCAGCTAAAATTTTGGTACATTGTGCAGTTGGAGTAAGCAGGTCAGCTTCCCTAGTCCTAGCATATCTCATGATAAATCACCACCTCCCATTGGTTGAAGCCATCAAAACAGTGAAGCAACATCGATGGATTTCACCCAATCGTGGCTTCCTGAAACACCTGCAAAATTTGGATGCTCAGCTACGGCAAAAGAAGGACTGCTGAAAGGGCAAACTCATTTACAATCACTTTTCTGAGTTTCAGCCTTCATAGCCATTGTGCATATACAGCTTCCTATGATCAATGCATGTTGAAAAAAATGAAGAAATTTCTGCGTCATAGAAAAAAGTCAACAGAACTGTAAATGGGTTAATTCTGGTAGCTCAGTTCCTCCAAAACCAGCACAGCCAACATCAGCACCATAAGCACTGTGTTCTGCAGAGCCGCTGTGCCTAGTGTGGTGCTACCAGGTACCTCCACTGGAGAGGTTAAGATGGACTGAGTTTGTTCTTGGTTTGTGCTAATGCCAGCAGGAAGTTCAATAATTGCATCTAGTTGTGCAGTATGTTTGCATCCCCTTTACTTGGGAGTGTAACATAACCAGCTTGCTCAGTTTGGTTACAGTTCTCATGTGCATGTTCTCATAAGACAAGCTTTTTGTGTTTCAGGCCTGGTGATGTGATGAGGGCAATTTCTTAAGAGCCCAGGCACTGCTACAGAAACAATCCTCTTTCACTGGTCTGCTAAATATTGCAGTGCTACAGAGAGCTGTGATGGCCTGAAGACCCACACCAGCAGAATAAACTTCCATGCAGCTCGCTCTGCAGTCTCTGCGTCAGCAAACCCACAAACATTTTCTTGTGTAATTATGTTTTCAGCAAGATAATGTATATTGTGTAGTACATTGAGGACATTAAAAAAAAAGATGTCAGATCTTCAAAGCATTTTGTAAGCTTGAACTCATCAGTTCACTCTCCCTCCAAATGAGTTCTGTGTAAGTAAGTAGCTTTGAATTATCCCTGGTTTAACATCAGGTAGGAACTTAGCTTACATCTATGGGTAGGCTTAATTGATACAAACTAGTTTTAAGTTGTCTTGAGGATGTCAGTTTTCCTATCACCAGTTAATTGGTGCTTAAACCAATGTGATTTTTAATACAGCAACAGCATTTGAAATTCATGCTACCACTCTGTCTGAAAATTAGCTTGTTACCTTGCGGTGAACCATAAAGTGATAATCAAATCTATTTTTGCCCTTTGCTACTGGTTTGGTTTATTGATTAGCTGATCTTATAAACCTTCCCTGCCAGATTAAGTAAATACATTTCTGCTTGTTTGTTGGCAATCGAAGCATCATTTCTGATCATTTTCCTCTCTGCTCGAAGACACTTGCAAGGTTATTAGAAGGCTTAAATAGTGGTGACTTGTGAGTTGAACCTCTTCCTTCCCAGACCCCCTATCCTCCTTAATTCTTGGAGAGGTTATGACACGAATGCTGATTCTGCCTAGCACTTGTGGGAATGTAGAAATCCCTCCCTATTTCAGTGTACACAAATGCTTTGCAAAATAAGCATATTTCAGATCCTTTCAGAGGTCTATTTGACTGTCTGTTCAGATTTTCTTATATCTTGCCAAAGAGCTCCAGTGACGAGAGAAAGAGAAGACGTTGTAATGTAAAAAGATCAAACAGAAAATCACATTTTAAACCCAGCAGTGCTGGGACAATCTTTATACCTCACAAAGCAGCAGAGTGGTGGAGGAGGAGCTGGGTTTGCTTTGAAGTTCTCCATTAGAGTTAATAGGGATTTATATGAGTTACTATTTCATTATAATTTATACTTTGTTAATGTTACAGTAGGTTTTAGTCTGGAAATCTTTTGAAGACGCGGCATTGAAAAATCTGAAATTCATGTGAGTAAAATAATGCATCTTAATGGCTTTAGGCTGGGCAAAATTAGACACATGTGAGCAAGATTAATGGAACCTCCCATCAGTATAATGCTTTGCATGCCCCTGAACATCTGTCCCACAAAGGCACAGCTGCGAAAGCTGCTCCTCTTGTAAATCAGTACCTGCTCTCTGAGATACTGCTCATCCTGGGAGAGTATTGTTTCACCAGGGGTAGAGAAGAGTACAGAGTGAAGCTGAGTCAGTATGGCATCCATGCCACCAATAACGTGGTAGTCATCTTGTACAGTGAGACTGACTTACCCCAGTGCAGGGAACGAGTTACTCAGAAACTCTTTTCAAGGGCACTGGCAAATCACAGGACTGATTTTAATCTGTGGAGTTAGCGTTGCCTGTATTTCCTGCCTGCCTGTATTGCTCCCTTCCTTATATACAGTTTAACTCCGGCTCCAGGTCTGCTCAGGAAAAAAGATTGCAGTCCACATAGGCAAAAGCAGTAGAATTAGTCCTGTAACTTCTTAAAATGGAAAACATTGTCTGCTGGGATGCGTTAGGAGGAAAAGAGACCTTCTCACCTCTCACTTACACTACCCATAGCTCAGGTCATGAGGTAACTTCACATTAGTACTTCACTGTTTTCCACTGTTGCTGGGAAAACTTGTATTTCAGGTATTGGTTTAGCAAGTTAGACTAAGGAAGCAAAACGAAAGAAAAATACTGACTCACTAGCGGGGCTTTGTTCAGAAAATGCACATCTGTCAACAGGGTCTGCACAAGCCAGGAGAATAAAGGCACTGACTGTTAACCCCCAACTGAGGAAGGGTCCCATTTTGAAAGATATTTAAGTACCTAAAGGTAATCTGGGTACCTGCTGTGCTGGCCAGAGCGCCTCGGCTCATGCAGCAGTAGCTGTGTGCCCTCTCAGGAGCCTGCAGCACCTGTCAGCCCTGGAGATCCAGCCTGACCAGGAGCTGATTACCTTCTGTCTCCTCTGAAACAAACAGGTGTACAGGCCTTCCTGCCCCAGGCTTGCCTTATTGTGGGGTCTTTCTTAATTCCTTTATTCCTTTTCAACTTTTTTGAACTGTTTAGCTGAAGAATGCATCTGACAAGCCCACAACAGAGTGCACACAGTTCAGGAATGAGCTCCTCCCATGGGAAAGGACTACGCCAGAAAGAAGAGCTAGACCTCCTCTGAAGAGGATCTGAAAACTAATTTTTTGTTCTTTCGAGAGCAATTTTCATCTAGATCCGACTCCTGAGCCGTCTTACGAAGTGGGTCATGAGGGCTAGTGCCAGCTCAGTGGAGGCTGCAAGCGTGCGTCTGTGAACGGAGAGCACAGTGAAAAGGACTGTCCCAGCTACAGCTGTGGCAGACTTAAATCTGCTTAAAGCAATCACAAAACCACAGTGTCACCTGAAGGGAGCCATGTAAAGTTCCAGTGGGGACTTCCCTTAATTTCATTTTCCAGTACAAGAACTGAGGGTATCAGATGAAGTCAGTAGAAGCCAGTTCTGAAACAAGAGGAGGGGCTTTATGTGAGCTGTGTAACGCCTTGCCCCTGGATGCTGCAGGGGCAAAAGCCTGTAAACATTCAAGGGGTAATTGGAAAACTTCATGGAACAGAAATCCATTTGAGGTTACCAAATACTTAGAAGCTCCATCCAGATCTGGAAGCTCATGAGCTGCAGCCAGCTGGAAGAGTGCTGGAAGAGTGTTAGAAAGCAGTGTAAGTCATGCTTGGTGTGTTCTTATTTTCTGCAGGCATCCACATAAAGCCACAGTCAGATGCAGGATAGTGGGCTCGACGGACCTTTCACGAGGCCCAGGACAGCTGCTGTCATGGTCTTTATTTTGAACTCCCCCCTAAGATGAGCTGTCCCCTCTTTCCTGGCAGCTTATTATTAGAACTGGGTCACATGAGGCATTTGGGACTGTGTCTCCATCACGTTGAGCGACATTTCCTTCATGGGGAGAGCTCTGTGCTGGCGGGCACAGCAGTATAGCTTACGTGGGGAGGGGAGTAGCGGTTTTTTTGCATAAGATTCACTTAATGCAGACTTTTCATTTTTGTGGCCGTTCCCCATTCCATCAGGGACGTAGCGCTGAGCTAATCTGGGGAAGCGTCAAGGTGCGTGCCGTATTTAGAGACAGTCACCTGTTTGGGAGCATCAAGTGGCAGCAAAGAGCACACTTCAGCAAAAAAACGTCCCCTGTGGATTCTGCAGCAGTGGCATCCAGCAGGCTCTCCCCTGCCTAAATCTGTGTGTGGCCACTAAAGGGGTCAGCGCCTGAGGATGGTGGGATCCTGTCAGCCCAGGAATGCTCTGAGCCTGGCACTCTCCCTCTGCCCAGGAACTGCCAGATATTTTGGACAGCTGCAAGGTGGAATTAAATCACAAGGTGAAGAGCAGCCTAATCTCTACATAGGCGATATGTAAGTGTTATTTGAGGCTGAGCTGTTCTGAAGGGCTGGGGATACAGTCCTTGTCAACATATGCTGTCCAACTACTTTATTTAGTTAGTGTTGTTAAACTTTGTGGCCTTAAAATAGACTTACGATTAGCATAGAAGAAAGCAAAAGGACTATCCATTCAAGAAAGAACCTACGCAACAGAACAAAATGAATTAAAAAGACAATAAGACTCTATATTGCTTTGTATTTTTTTATAATTACTCAACGTATAGATTTTATAAATATCGCAACATTTACCATATAAAGCACAAGACAGGCTCATGATCCTGAGTAGCCTTAAAATTGAACTGTGATCAGTTTTTACCTTTTTCAGTTTAACTAGAATGGAAATTTTCAAATAAAAAAAGTATTCTAACTTTTGCTGTTTGTATGACAACTTGATTTGCAGTTGAAACTTCTGACAAAAAAAGTGTACATTCTGAATGACAGCAGACTACACTGCTTATTTCTCAAATTCGTGTGGGTGGTTGTTTCACCATGGAGCACAGAGAGGGAACGCAGTCATCTGCACTCAGTGTGCCTAGTGCCCGGTGTAATGAACAAAACAAGTTCTTTACATCACCGGCAGGTTGCAAACTTGTTGAAATACTTGGAAAGTAGAATTACAATAATTCCTAAATGAGAGAAGCAGGAGGATTGCAGCTAAAAGCGGACATTCTCTTAGCTATGAAAAAGGAAAGCCCCAAAAATGAGTTAGATGACGCTGGGGAAATAAAACCAGCTTTTGTAAACACAGATTACAAATTGCAGCCTGCTCCCTAATCTCACTTTATTTCTAATCCGGAGCGTGACACCCTGCTAAGGAGGCCTGCGCACAGCAGGTGGCTGTGCACTGGTGGGCACCCAGACCAGCACCATGGTTGTACTGGTCTGGCCGTGGCTGGGGAAAGGCAGAAGCTAACACAACGTGCAGGACTTGACTGAAATTCTGCCTTGGTGACCAGAATGGGAAACCAACCTTTGTCTTTTCAGTTAAACCTAACCTACTAACTATACTTGGAAATTTTTTTTTTTTTGCTTTATTGGAACCATTTGGAGAAACCAGGATTGACCCCAACAGGTAGTAAAAGAAAAGATTTAAGACTCTCTAAAAACCCCTGAAATTGTATTGTCTTAACACCATCACTGGATTTTAGGCATTTTTCGTTTCCTTTTTTTTTTTTTAAGATATCGTTTTAATGCCTGTGGGTATATATGCTGCAAATCATTCTTGCTTGTTTATTTTCAATCACATTCTGTCTCTTGGAGGAAAAAAAATGAATAGTGGGGAAAAAACGTATAGATAACAACAGTGTGTGCACGTAGTTAAGGAAGAGGTGAACTTTGAGAACATTCAGCTAACAGGAATAAAAATGTAAACAGTTTTGTTTGCTAATGCAACAGCTGATTGCTAATATTGAGCTTAAATACAAAGAGTTACAGACTGCAACCGGTGAAACTGGAAGTTTCTCAAGCGCTACAGGTAGAATTTTCTTTATTCTACAGGTAGAATTTTCTTTATTCTGCCAACATCGATAAGACAAATACGAACAACACCTGAGAATAAGGTTTCATGGGATCTTCCTGAGATGGAAATCAGGAATAGAGAGAGAATTTGCATTTAGGGCCCATCTCAATACTCAGTGAAGTCAATAAACAGGATGTTTCTGTTACTGAGCAAACCCATGCCAGCATCAGGAATTGTGCCATAGCTAAAATAACCTGTCACTGCTTTTTTCTGTGGAACGAGTTGTGTGCAGTTTCTAAGGAGGTACTTGGTAATTAAAGATCTATCTAGAACTAAAGCTGTATTTTACAAGAAATATTTCTCCTTATGACTCTTTTCAGAAATTTGATGGTCAGCCTCTTTAAACGAGTTAAATATCTCTAGTAAAATAAAAGTAGGGATGGCTGACTTTACGTGATGTCTTTCATCCTGAAGGACTTTGGTCAACAAACTGATTATTAAATATTTGTCTGGCTATCAGCCATTGCTGATAGGCAAGGCCAAGGCCAAGACCCTTTGGGTTGAAAAGTAAAATATTTTTTAGAGTGCTACATAATAAGCAGCTGAGGGAACAGGACGTAAAAGATCTTGCAGAAATCAAACTTCATTCTGAATTTCAAGCAGGCAGGTTTATGAGCTGGAGTTTAGCCAGATGAGCAAGGCTAATAGCACTCCAGCAAAGAAACATTGTACAATTACAGACTGACGCAAAACAGTCACAGGCTATGCTAAAACCTGTGTTCTTTCAACATACGTATTTCAAGTCCAGTTATAGGAGGACCTGAGCTACCTCAGGAAGTGAATTTTTCTAGGTGTTTGGGCAAGTAATTCCCAATGCCTTCGTAGTCAAACGGAGCCTGTAAAACTTGTTAAATTTACAGGAAATTATAGGCAGGAAACTGTCTTTGCAGGAGTGAAATTACTTGGAATTCTGCATTTTCTGTATCTATTTCGCGTATATTTCAGAAATCACAACCTTTTAGCTTTCTTTTACTATGTTACTCTTTCTTACACGTCTCAAAGCATGGTGGGCACTGGGCTCTGCAGACAGAAATACGCTACAAGGCAATAAGATACGTTGTTTTTTGTTGTGAGCTTTCATACATGACTTTCTACAGCTCTGTAGCCAATAACCAGGAAGACCTGAAGAGGCTTGGTGTCATCCATGCGCTTAATGCTGCACACTTTGCATGGGGAATCAAAGGGACCAAACTGTCCATGGCCATGAAATGCGTTATTACAGAATGCCTGCAGAGGACTTGATCGACTTTCACCTCGGCACACGTTTCTGTACCGCCCCTGACTACATTCACAAGGCCAAATGGTGAGTCCCTCTCCTGGCGGTAAGCCGCTGCTCTTACGCAGCACTTTCATTAAGTGATCACAAATTACTTTAGCAGCATTAACTGAACCTCATTCAACCACTTGGGTAAGCCTAATTATCTACTTACAGACAATGCCTCCATTGGCAGGTGGAGCAGGATCCCAAAAGATTAGGAGTAACCCACAAAACTACGTTCACGTCAGTGGCAAGGATCACACATGGTCTACTGGTAATCATCAGAGTATATCTTCTGTAGCAGGACAGAAACAAAAAGCAACTCTAAAAAGGAATGATGCTGTATTTTCGTGAGTGGGGAGAAAGATTCTGAGTTCTCAGTCTAAAACCGCTGTTTTTTTTAATCATCAGAATACACAATGCAAAAATTGTTACTTTCTGGTTTGAGAAACAGGCAAAAGCTGCAAAGAGCTATCATAGAGACACGTCAATTGGCCATTTACAAAGCCTAATGCCATGTGTTTTCCTCTCTTTCTGAACTCAGATCTCAAGTAATAAAAAGTGGTTCTTGATTTATGAAAGGGATGGATGTAATACCCTGGAGGCTACTTTATCTCAGCTGCTGTAAATTGGATCTCTCAGAGATTAGATGAGATGCGAGCGAGGCAGAAGCATGAACATATGCAATCTGTGACCATGGCACTATTCCATGCAGCCTGGAACAGCACCACATATATTCATTTCTATTTTAAAGGGAAAATCTTCGTTCACTGTATTCTTGGAAAAAGCAGACCTGCTTCTCTTGTGCTGTCTTACCTTATGATCTTCCATCACTTTCCTCTGGGCAATGCTATCCAAAGAGTTACCCAGTAGCGAGCAATTTCATCAAGCTGAGGGTTCCTGAAACACCTGCAGGGTTTAGCTATTGAACTGAGATACAGTATATACATATGCAAACTCTTATGAAATTAAAAAAATTATCAAAGTGACATGAAGAAATGTCAGACAATCTGAATACGAGATAAAGATGAAGGGAATGTGACCTAAAGCTTTGGCATCAAACCTATCTTTCCTCTGTTTCCCCTGTGGGTAGAGCGTTTCTGAATTTTGTATGCTTCAGTCACTCCTCAGTCATTTGGTTAAATGGAGGCAACAAATGTGCTAAATACTCCTCTACGATACATTCCCAGTTTGTTGTCCATCCTGTTCTTGAAAACTCGTAAGACTCAACTCCAAGAGAAAATAAGCCCCTGTTTGAAGTTAAAGCTCTTAAGGATATCCCTGGACATAAAACGATGCTAACCTGTTTTGCTGTGTTGAGATCAGCAACTGAAAAGGTGAGAACATGTTGAAGTTCAAAATGTACAAGAAGTCACCCAGACCGGGGACAGAATTTTCCACCCTGGTGACCATATGTGCTCAATGGCCAGGGACTTCCCAGAGGTACCTTCATCCTGCTATGCCCTCTGCCCAGCTCTATCTTAGCTTTATGGACCTGAGATTTAGAGCAAATGTGATACATTTATGGCCATAAATTAGCCTTGTTTTCATGCTCAGAATTCCCCATTCCCACCAAAACTTTCTTTACACAAACAGTGCTGTGCCTCCAGTGTTAGTGAACACAGAAAGAGATGAGTTCTTTAATTTTACAGGAATATTTCATAAAGGAACTGGTCTTTCAACCCTATTCTGCTTGCTCAGGAGACAAGTTTTTCCCAGTACCCTGTTTTCTGTCAATGTCTCGCAAAGGAAAGGTAACTGCAAAGATAAAATACTAATCAGACTTTTGAAATGACTACCCAAATTGACAAGCTAAGGTAGACCACCCCTGGGTAGTTCTCATCTTAAAGCAGGTCTTGAAAAACAAATCATAGTTTTAGACTTAAGTCCTAGACATACAGAAGTAAAATATCTAGGAAAAGATGCTGGTGGCAATCCCAGCATCTCAGCAGAACTATATAGCACTTGCATATACAGCATGTGCGCGTTTCTGTGCAAGGTAACACAGCACAACATCGGAACTCCCAACACCAGGGCCAAATTAATCCTGGGGAAAATCCCACCAAAAACCAGCTGTGCAACCCAGGGCTGAATTCACCCGCCCATTTCTGAACAGAGAAGTCTGCCAAGGACGGTGTGGCCTAAGAGGCACACAGAGCTGGCAGGCTCTCAAGCGTCAATAATAGAACCAGCATCGCCGGCTGCGTACATCCAATGCTTCTCAGGCGAGACGCGGACAAGAAAAACAATCAAGTTGTCTGGTGGAGAAAGCAGCCTCCCAGGATCGCTCTAGCCACTGTGTAATTGTGATCAATCCGCATTGGCAAGTACCAGCTTTCCATGTGTGTTTCGCCTAACAGCAGGCTGCCTGCAGAGAGCAGCTCGGGCAGGCTGATGCATGCTTGTTATCGCCGGTGTAAATATCTCTGCCTCGTGTTATTGTGGCACAAAGCAGCTGGACCATTTGAAAATCATTAAAAAAGCACTATAAAATTAGGGCTCCAGTGCTCTTATTTTGTGACTTTCGTGAGCAGCCATTGCCTAGAGAGAAATTACCCTCTTTATTTTCAAGGCTAAAGGTTCTTTTAACATTCATCAAAATCAAAGTGCACCCTTGATAACACATCGAGCTGTTACTTATCTAGTACAGACTCTTTACCTTCTGCATAATATCACATTTGAGATCTCAGTTCTTCATATACAACTCATTTCATTGTGTCTGCTGTTGTTTTCACGAAGTGAATTTGCATAGTTTCAAGAGAGGCTGGCTGATGCCCTGAAACATATTCTTTTCATAATTCCTAATTTTTTTTTAATTTCTAGAACAGTAGCCCAGAGTGTTTTTGTTATTGATCCTTCTATTAAAATGGTCAATTACCTCTTCTGGCAATGGATTTGCACAGACCAATTAAGCACTGTAAGCAAAAGATTTTCAAGGATATAAATAGTACTTAGGTGCATAACCTGGCAGACTCCCCTTTCTGACTTTGAAAAATCTCTTCCCCATATATAAAAAAGAAAGTATTTCATAATTTTCTTTTTTTTCCGTTCTTGTTTTCACAGACAGCTTCTTTACTAAACTCAGGAAAACGGTGAGTGAACCAAAGCAGCATGGCAAATTACAAACAGCACAAAGGGAAAGCCGTTCTTTTTTAGAAATAAAAAAGAAGTGCAGCTGTATTGACCATACTTAAAGCTCAGATATGAAGGGCTTAGGAAGAGACACTGCATGAAATCCTCAGCCACAGAGGCTGTGAGCAAGGAATGGTGAGGTCCTGGACGTCCTCTGTTCTGCAGCTCAGGAAAACCACTGTTTCCCTCCGTGGTGTTTAACCTGCCTTAGGTTTCTGTAAAAGACTGGTCACCTTATTATCCAGACATCAAACACAGACTGAAGATACACATTTAGAAAGTCGTAACCCTAGCTCTGTTCTCACGATTCCCTCTTTGGCCAGGATTTTGTCTTTATCTCCTCGGGGGATAGCAGGCTGCATTCCTATGCCAAAAGATGGCACGCTTTCAGATCTCTGCAAGGTGGTGATGGGGGGTGGGGCTTGGTGCTAATAGAGTCCGCTGTGAAAGCACATATAGCCAGGTAGAGGAGCTGTAAAGTCAAGATGCAGCATGCTGCATGAGATGTTACAGAGATGTAACTCGCTAGAAGGCAGGCTGCTCGTGTGTGAAGAGAGCCTCGCCACCACGCCAGCACCTCTGCTAGTGGAATGAGCCTGAATTTTTAACCAGAGGTCTTGCCTGTTGTCACCCACTTTGTGATCCATCAACAGCATGCTTAAGCTAACAGAGGGACGAGATGGAGTTATTCCGTCAATTGTTTGTGACCTTAGGAAGGCAGAAAACAGGACAGGCGTGATCAGCAGACCCTAGCACAGTCTGCTGTCATCATGGATGAAGAAAGCGGCATAGGCATTTAGTAAGTCAGGATAGGAAAGCACCTCAGCTCCGTGGCATGTTTTCCTGTTCCAACAGTCAGCAAGCCAGCAACCTTCCTGGGTCTGATCGTCCCAGAAATAGAGAAGAGGGCCCAACTGAGCTGACCTAGCTCTAGGCTCCTGCATTTCAGACCAGATTTGATTTTTGGGGTTAGGACTGATCCACCCAGTCTCAGCCCTTGCTTGTGGCAACGGTCAAGACTAAGTGGCGGGAGAAGAGCAGAGTTCAGTGTACCCTTCTCAAGACCTGATCCAGCACCACAACTGCGATCAATTGTCTCAGCTGTGCAAGAGCTTCCTCCCTTCTGAGCTCACCTGCACATATGCTTTTTCCCTCTCAGGTATGTACACATCACCCAACAGAACAGAAACAGAAAATTGCAAAATCCTTTCCACCTTGAGCTTTCAAACTCCTGGACAGCCCTGATTTGCCTTGGTTTTGGGGATAAACTACCTGTGCTGAACTGTTTCTCACTATTATCTTCATTAAAAAAGATGGCAAATTAACATTTTAAGTTGATGCTTCAGTGCTTAAAGGGGAGGATTTTCCTTTCAAGCACGGAAGGGGAACAGATATCCATAGAGTGTCATTTCCCCCCATATGCACATACCTACTAAAACCAACCTGCAAGGGTATGCGCTTGCTCACCTCATGTCCAGAACAGGATTAAGCACACCCTGGAGGTGCTCTGATCTAAATGATCAGTTGTTGGAAGCCTGGCAAAAGGACCCAGGTTGTAGGATGTCCTGGACAAGGCAGATTCGAAGTAATTTTGTGATCTGTTACAACCTATTCATTTTCAGGAAGGCATAATCTAGTTGTGAATAGCAGATGGGACCCTGTGACTCAGAGGTGGGCCGCCAAGGAGCGTAAGAAAGCTCCTGGATTCTGGCAGGGCTCTTGTGGTGTTCCCAGCAGCTGCAGAGCTTCCATCACTTGCTTTCCTTATATGATGAAGCTGATTCCTGCTGTTAACCACAGAACCAAGCTGGGAACAAAGTCATTTTACCAAAAGGAGCAATAGAAGGAACAATGCCTTAAAAAGCCAAGTAGGATCAGAATCCTGATGGGGAAGGTGTGAGGGCACTGGGGTCTATGTTAGCATCATCTCATGGGGCAAGGGTGTTCCTGTCCAGGTGATGGGCATCCATATCATCAGTTGTTTTTCCTCATTGTCACAACAGTCGAAAGTTGCTTTAAACATCTTTCTTTTGCTTCTTCACTTCTGATCCCTTGTCTTCTTTCTCCTTGCTGCCACTGTGAAACGTATCTCGGATCATAATGACAAATCTATTCCCATCCTGGGAAGTAGATGCTGGATGTTTGGTGCCCATGTTTTATTCAGTATTTAGGAATGGATATTGTGATCACCTCATTCATAAGACGGGTGGGAAAGGGGCCAAGGCAGGTTAGACCTGAAGGGCCAGCTAGTCAATCATTCTCCATCAGCCCAGAGCAGAGTCTGGGGCAAGACCGGGTAAGAAACAGGACCACTTTAGAGTCGTTCTTCCCCCGCATATCTTCCAGCTCTGGACCTTCAATTGATTAGCTGCTTCCTAAACCTCATGATGCTTTTAATTACTGCAGACCTGACAAAGTCTGGTCCCAGTAGAGAGAACTCCCTGATTGCCTCCCCCCACCCCATCCCCAACAAGCACCTTGCCTCCCTCAGCCACAGGGAAGCTCGCCCGGCATGCGGGAGAGGCAAATAAAAGGAAGGGTGAAGGACAGGTGAGGAAGTTAGCGCGGGGCTCGGCGGCGGGCCCTGCCTGCCGCGGGGTTGCCAGCTTGGCTTCCGTGGCCCCGAGGCTCGGCCCCGTGTCGGACCAGCCGCAAAGGCTACACAGGCCCTCTGAGCCTCGCTCTGAAAGCCCGCCCTTCGGAGGCGGCGGCCTCTCCCGCGCCCTTCCCACGCCGGCGGCAGCCGCCGCGGGGACACCTGGCAGGGAGCGGCGGCGCGGCCGGGTCGGGGCCGGCGCCCGGACCCCTGGGTCCGCGCAGCGCTGCCGTTCAGAAACAACGCCTACTGGCTAATAAGCTCCCGACAGCGTTCGCTGATGCCCAAAAACCTTTGCCAGGGTTCTTCGGTTTTATTTTTTAGAAAGAGACAAGGGACGGGACAGGGAACTGCTGGAGAGAGCACAGCCGAGGGGGATGAAGATGATGGAGGGAGTAGAGCATCTCTCTTATGAGGAGAGGCTGAGAGACCTGGGTCTGTTCAGCCTGGAGAAGAGAAGACTGAGAGGGGATCTCAACTACGCTTATCCATATCTGAAGGGCGTGTGCCAGGCTCTTCTCGGTGGTGCCCAGCGACATGACAAAGGGCAGCAGGCACAAACTGGAGCACAGGCAGTTCCACCTGAACATGAGGAAGAACTTCTTTACTGTGAGGGTGACAGAGCCCTGGCCCAGGCTGCCCAGGGAGGCTGTGGAGTCTCCTTCTCTGGAGATATTCAAACCCGTCTGGATGCGTTCCTGTGCACTTTGCTCCGGGGGAACCTGCTTTAGCAGGGGGGTGGGCCGGGGGATCTCCAGAGGGCCCTTCCAGCCCCCGACATTCTGGGATTCTGCGAAGCATCACTCTGGCTGGGGAGGAGGAGTAAAGCCTTTGGTTAACTCAAAGCCCCCAACCTGTCTGATTGTTGTAGATAATTTGATGTATACACTCAGGTCAATACCAATTGAACTCATACAGCACACTTCGCGTTTTTCATCTACCCAGCCAGTGCGGTTTCTTGTTTATCAGTCACAGCTCCCTTTAAAAGTCAGTCGTGAGTACACTGTGCTCTTAAATCGTTCAAGATTGCTTTCTTCTGCCATCTTCTGGCAACATGAAAAATCACAGCGTTTCGGTAACAGCAGTGTTGCTGTGCTGGTCTAAGGCAGGGGTTGTCAGTAAAGGCAGTGTATAATTAGATCTGTTGGCATGACTGGAAAAAAATAGAGGCCTTCTTTCTTGTTTGAAAGCTTGCCTAATTCCCCCAGCTCTACCAGTTGATCGAGTAGCAGTGGCTCGGGGGTTATCCCAGGGGAAAATGTCTGTTTTGCAGACCTGTCTGTTTTGTGTTTCTTGAATGTCTGTAACAGCAAAGGAGAGTTGCGTAACATGTGAGGCATTATCGATCTGTAACAGCACTTCACCCAGCATACCCTAAATATTTTGAAGAGAGTCCTTTTTGCCAGTTTTGCTCATGGCTCTTCGTAGCTCCTTGACAAAAGTCATCTTTGTTCCCTATGAAAACACAGGAAGATCTCGTCCGACAGGCGTATAAAGATTTTCCTTCTACTGCAACAACTAATTTCTTTCCAATCTGTCAATGTAAACAGTACAAATCATGCCAAAGCACCTTGCATTATTTGTTTAATTCTAAACTGAAACATTTTCAGTATTTTGACAAAGATGTATGTAAGATTTAGGTAAGATTAAATCACAGTTTCTGGGTTTTTTTCCCCATTTCTTCCTACTTTCACACGGAGGTTCTTTGTAAACGACTATTTGTGATCACCACTCTCCTGTCACAATAGCTTCCCCCACATAGTTTTTGCTAAAAATATGAAAGTAATGTATGATGATTACAAAAGGAAAAAATCCCAAAGGAGAAAATGCCAGTATTTTTCTTAAAATAAACTCAAAATTCAAAGCCAGTGAGAAAAACTACTCACAAAATTTCAGCCTGCAAAGAGAACATAAATAAAAGCTGTTCAAAGCTTTGTTCATTTTTACTAGCACCAGCAAAAATGGCTGCTTGGGATGCCAGACATTGGAAAGAAAGGATGTTAATGCTATTTATAGCTCACGGATGGCTCCCATTACCACTGCACCTGAGAAGCTCGCAGTCCTTAATGTATTCCTGCTCATAGCAACTTTCTCAAGCAGAGGATGGCCTTCCCAGGGCTGTGCTGGAGGCACTGGGGTTTGCTTTGGGAAAATGGACTGTTACATTTGCAGTCGGTTCCCAAACTGTCTATTATAAACTGCTCCAGCAGACACAACCTCCAGCAAGGCTGCACCTCTCCCCGCTACCTGTGCTTCACTTGCCCTCTTGGGAGCCATGAGGCTGCCACTTTCCTGGAGGTTCTTTCTCCCTCCATCACCTGACCAGCTTTGGCATCGATCTACAGTCCACACCAAGCCTCAGCAAGAAACAGCATCAGAAAAACAACAGCATAAAACCTGACAAGATAAAGGTGAAAAAAAAACCTTCAAAAACTTGCTGGCACACAACAACAATTGCTGCTGCCCTGCCTGACCACTGCACGACTCAGGTGGCACCACCATGGTACCTGGGGAGTAGGGCAGCATCGCACTGCCAGGCCTCGTGGAGACAGCGCAGTGGCAGTGCTTGGCAGTGAAACTCCTTCCCACAAGCCAGCAAATGGCACAACAAGCTCTCCCAGTGACCCTGGGACTGGACATCTCACAAAGCAGCAAGTGTGTGTCCCCTGCCCTCAGCGCCTCATCCGTCACAGCCTGGAGAGGTGGCTGCACACGCCGCTTTACCCACACCCCCCGACTAGGCAGCTCCCTGGTTGCTTGCACTCTGCTTTACCTGATACCCCAATACCAGAGAGGAGCAATAGGAAAACCACCCTCACTTTTATTTCTTCAAATTCAAGTAAGAAATTAGGAGCAAATACTCATCAGACACATAACCAAAGGTTTGTGAGAGAAAGTAAACCCCGGTTCTAGGTCTCAGTATCTCCTTTTAGCTGTTCTCATATGCCTCATCAGTGGTCAATGCCTTTGATACAAACTACCACCCTACTTCAAAGATGACTTAATAAAAGAAAAGCATTATTTTAGAGTCAGCAATTAAAAAATCTAAAGAAAAAATATCCTGCTCTGCCCCAACAAAGCTGAGAGTATCCCTTGAAAGCTCTGCGATTTGCCTGGAAGAACTTCAGTGCCAAAATAGATCTTCCACGGTAGAGTTTTGAAGTCTTTTTGCTCTTGATCCCACTGCAAAGTTTGTACAGCTTTGTCAACCTTAGAAAAAGGTGCCTTTCTCATATGTACCCTTTCAAGCAAGGCAAGGCAAGGAGAGCACTTCACCGCTTACGTTAAAAGGGCAGGGAGAGACAGACAGCTCAAAGATAACACTGCCAAACGACTGAGGAATATCAAACCCCCTTTACTCGTCTTCAAATATTCTGAAATCTTGCAAGCTTGACAGCATTGTCAATTCTGTATTGACAGCAGCAGTCAGAGAAAAATCATTTGAGGAGTAAATCAAGGAGAAGAAAAAAACCCTTTAATCCACAGTCACACAAATCCATACTGCCTGCAGAAGGGCAAGTGCTTTGGAACCCCTTTTAATAGCAATATATTAACATCCTTGTTTGTCTTTCCTGAAGCTTGCAAGGCATTTTTCCCTCCCCATCTCTTTCAGAGTCTGGCCTCTTTGACATAATTTGTGTCAGAACTGCCCATAACTTCCACCTATCGACAGCCTGTGACACCGATGAAATCTCAGTGCAGCACTGGCTGTGACAGCACTCACTGTTATCAATATCAAGGTCACCTTGTTTTTCCTGCTCTCCCTGGAGCTCCTCTGCCCTCAGGGCATGGGCTGCCCAAGGAAGCTTTCTGTCTAAGCTCCTCACAAGCCTCAGCCTCTCTGCTCCATTACTGGCGTTATATAAGATTAGAGTGAAGTTTCTACTATTAGAAGCAGTTAGCTCCACGGTGACTGCATCCTCTCCTGATTTTAGCGTATAGCACAGTTATGGCTGCTGGCAGTAGGAATTAAAACTACAGCTATTTTAATTCAGGGAGAAGCATGAGGATAGCCGAGATGTGTCAAGAAAAACAGTGTGGGGGGGAGGGGGTTAATTCCTAGCAGTGGTACCCTGGGCAGGAGTGCCGCAGGAGAGAATTGAAGCGGCAAGTATCAGCCTGGGCTTGACAGATATCCACAGCCGAGCTGGAAATTATGGTAGGAGCCTGTGGAGGGCAGCGCGGTCTTGCTGGGGCTGGTGCATTGAATATCTCAGAGATGCCAGCTGCTAAGGTAATACTTCTTTTTTTTAATCTTCTTTGAATCTGAAAGCTGCAGATGTAAAAGCTGTCGTCCTGCCACAGCTATGGCCTGTCACTGTAAGCAGGACTTCCCCTTTTTCCACCCACCACCCCCATTATCCAAGCATCCTTTCCTGCAGCGTTAGCCCTGTGCGTGGGCAGGTACCTCTTCCTCAGCTGTGTGGCTCTTAAATAGGAGGCTTGAGGGTGGGAGGCTGGGGCTAGGGGGCTGGAGGCACCATGGAGGTTCTCCCTCCTTGGAAGGATATGGTCTTGGGAAAATATGTAAAGTTCAGTTACACTGCAAAAGAAAGGAAGTGCTCTCCAGGAGCACCTGCATGAACCAGCAATAACATTCTCTCCCCCAAAACCAGTGGGGCACAGGTGAAGCTCCCCACACGAGCCTGAATCCTGCTGGCAGGGACATAAGCCTGGCTTGGCAAGCTCTGCCCCTCCTGTCCAAGGACAACGGTGGCTGTGTGACCTGGGACAGGGCTGCTGGTAGGAGCTGTGTGAGATGAGAGTGAGTGGTGGGAGGCCTCACTGGGGCTCCCCACCTCACTCAGGAGCCCATCTGAGCTGAGACACTCATGCATCTTCTCCACCTGCACTATCTTGCAGCTCTGCCCGTGCCTGGCCAGGCACCCCCTTGACTTCCCTCTTCACCTGGGAGCTGCCTCATCACTGCGGGCTCTCCGGGCTATCTGACTCCTGGCTGAGGCTGGTTACCCTCACCTGCCCTGCTCTCTGACTGCTCCCACTCCTGAAACAACCTCGCATGTCCCTGCCACCCCCAGGTGCTCACAGGTTCCATGGGGCAGCAGCAGGCTCTCTCTGCTCTGCAGCAGCAGCCCCTCCAGCCCCACAAGCAGCCCTGCACAGAGACAGCAGGGCTCGCAGAGGAAGAAGCCTTTTGCTCTCCAGCCCAGCTCAGGCTCCATGCCAGCAGAAGTTGGTACCTTCCTGCTGAGTTTGGAGGAGTCAGAGGGCCCCATCACACACACACCAGGCCGGATGTGAATGGAGGTGTCAGGAGGGAGATGAAGCCGTGAAGAGGTGTGAAGACTCAGATTTTCTCCCACCTAGTAAAATATGCCCTGCCAGGGCAAGGGGCATCTGCGAGCTGAGCTGAAGGTGCAGCTGTGGAGGAGGCTTGCAGGACTCTCCTGCTCCTTCCTGATGCTGTGGTTAAAGAGAGGACTGTGTTTTCCAGAGCCCTCAATCTGGCATCTTTCCCGGGTAGTAAATTCTCTTAAAAACTGAACGAAACAGAGCTATAATTGTACATTCTGCTTTTCTCTTCACTCCGGAATAATGGCAATGGCATTAATACAGTGCTGCATTGAACATGTACCCGCACTGAGGCCGAGGGACCGATTCTGCTTTCCATTATTCAGGAGCACTGCCTCTGGTGAAGCAGATCAGGGTTTAAACAGCGAGCAGGAGCAATGAACTTCTACTGTTCCCTGCTGTTTGAGTGTGGGCAAAATAAAAGGCCATAATATATGATGCAGTCAGCCAAGAAAGCAATATTGCTCTGCCATGTGCACGGTCTACACTCAGAGGAGTCCAGGATCTCATTTCTAAATTCCCATAGGTGCCTCATTTAAACCATCAGCCATAACCTGCTTCTCATTTTCAATACCACTTGGTATTAGAACTGCAGTGAACTGCTGGTGAGAGATTCTAATTCCTGCAAACAAGACCCTGTAGGCTTGCAAGGAAAACAGAGAGTTCCCCTCTCGGTTGCCTGCTAGGTTCCCATCTGGCTGTTTTAACTTTGCTATTGCTTTTAAATGTGCGTGTTTCTGCACACGAGGCTTTCAGCTCTACCTCAAGAGACCCCCTGGGTTCTCTTAGCATCAGATTCTGGCCAAAATGTAGAGACACAGAATGGGTCTTCTTAACAAAAAGGAAGATCAGATTTCACATTACAGTATCTGAAAGATTAATTCCACTTACGTGATCATTTCCCTGTGAACCACACTTCTTTCCATCTGGATTTTTCCATCAGGAGGACAAAGAGCCACGGTGTTAGGCACTACCTTAGAGAAAAGAGCAAGAAGTGTAAAAGATGACTGTAGAGATGCTTGCTGAGAGAAAAGAGAAGAAAAAACAGTGTACAGAGAAATTTCAAATGCATTGAGAGGCTTTTTTTCTTTTTTTAACGTGAATTATATTCTGATCTCATGCTTTGGTATTTTGAACCATTTATATTGTCAGGTTTTGATTCAGGGAATTTAGGATATTTGGCTGCAGGAGCTTTCTGGATCATGTTATTGTTATCTAGTGTTTGCATTATTGTGGTAACCACAGGTCCAGCCAAAATCAGTGCCCTGCTGTGCCTGAGGCTATCAATAATCTCATGTAAGACCTTGTTATTGAACGACACCTGTCCCCCCATCCAGGCTGCCATCATAACCACAGGCAGAGCCGTGCCAGCGAGGAAGGTGCTAGAAAGAGGGGTAGAGGAAAGGTGACTTGGGGCCCAACTAATGCCCTGCCACAGGCTCCTATTGGGACTCCAGACAGTCATTGTATCTTTCTACAGCTCAGTTGGGTCTTTTGGAGAGGAGGTAACAAACGTGGCAGAATGGCAAGAGGCTTTCCCCCTGTTGCAGAAGTGAAAAGGAGGACTAGGTGAGTAAGTGGCTGCTCAGTTAGTTTGTGTCCATTTTTAGTTAAACAAAACATGTTTTTCTCAACAAGGAACAGGCCACTTCATCTTGTTTTAATATTTTAAAAGATTTTAAGCAATGCTAAAGTACAATTCCAAAACAGAAGTAACTTTGAATAGAAAAACAGAAATGGTAATTTTTTTTGAAGGAACAAAATGAACTATTTCAAATCTACAATACTGGACTGTTTGTGTCTTTTCCAGAACTTTGCTGATTTTTTTTTGACAGGAATCTGCAAATGTGACACAAATCTGTTAAATGCTTTAGCCAATTCAATTCAGTGGGGGTTGTGCATTTTTTTTCTTTCCTTTGCCAGAAAAATCTTCAGTAGAAAATGGCAATTGATTCCAGTGCAGAAAAGGGGGGGTGGGGTGGTGGTGGTGGAAAGCCTTGCAAACTGTAGTACTCAAGTGGCTGGACAGTATCAGGGAGATACATAGCTCAGCTAGGTTGTTGCAGACGAGGTCCTGGAATGACCGAATCCCTCCGCAGCTGTACCCAGCTGCATGCAAACAGAGTGCGGCGTCACTCGCCAGCCCTTCCTGGGTGCTCCCCACAGCTCTGCAATGCCGGACCCCAGCCACCTGCACTCCCTGCCTCCGGAGTGGCTGTTGTGCACACCGGGGAAATCCAAGCCTGTGACTCAGGCTCCACAGCTCAGACCTGGAGCCAAGCAGGCCCTGGCCATCTGGGGTGTGCTCCAGTGCTCTGAGTGTCTGCGAACTGATGCTTAACGACGAAACACTTTTAAAAGCTCCTGCTACCTTGCATTCTCCCGAGGAAACAAGGAGGTTAATATATCTGGATTGCCTTTAAAATCTCAATCCAGTCTCAAACCTATAGGTAGAAGGCTTTTTTTGTTGCTGTTTTTTTTTTGTTTTTACCCAGAGAAAAAAAAGGGTGAGAAAGAAAGAATCTAATGAGGTGGTCTGTAGGTACTTCCAGGCTACAGTTTAAAAGAAAAGTAATCCTATTCAACTTGCATGGTCTAGATCTCTGCAAAAAACATTAGTGACCTTGTAAAACAGATTTTATCTTTTCCCGGTTACAGGGGCTCCTGCTCTCCTGCAGTCACTGGCTGTTTCCACCTAGAGCAGCTTCTGGGAGCCACCCAGAGGGAGAAGCTTAGAGAAATGTAATCAGTGGCAGCACTTTTGCTACCTTTGCAGTATCTTAAAGTAGACGGGTGTGGGGGGAATGGGGGAGGAACCCTCAGCAAAGTCCCTGGCTTTCAATTAAAAAATTCATATTACTTTCCTCATTAGTCCAATCATCTGGTATAGCTATTTCCAAGCTTATCCCGAAGGCCCTGCAGAGCAATTCAATTTCAAGGCCAGCGCAGTGCAGGACTGAGCAGCGTGCTTGGGAGGAGCTGTGCTTCATGCTGACACGAGGAGCTCACTTGTCTGGCATTAGCATGTGAAGAAAACGATGTTGACGCACTTTTTGGAAAGAGGATTGCTATATGAAAGGGAGCTCTGTTGCAAAGCACCTCCCTGGCTGAAAAGGCTGGAGTCGCCTGCTAAGTTTCACCGGCACCAAAATGACTCAATTCTTGGAGAGCCTCCTCAAAGTCAGGTCTTGAACAAGAGGCCTTGCAATGTAATTCTCTCTACTAATCATGTCTTTCCCTCTCTCTGCTAATCATCTCCATTACTGTAACTAGCTGACAGGCTACAACAGAAGTTTAAAGCAGTGGGGGCTAGAACTGAAAGTTTAGTGTCTATCTGCTTACCTCCACATCTTCAGCCTTTAAACATCTGCAGCAGTTGAGAGTCAGCTACACTCCTTGAAAATGAGCCTGTGGTCTGGTCTTATGAATCTCCTGATGTAGGAGCTGTATTATCTTTTTCTTGATTTTCCTTTTACTGCTTCAGCTTAACGTTCTGTGTTGGTGAAAGTACAAACAGGTCATCATGACGATGCTGGCAGTAGCTCTCAAGCACAGTGCATGACTTTCACAAGGCAGTAAAACTTGCAGGGCAATGCAGGATACCTTTTTCTGTGCTATCCTTCATGCTAATCTGTGCTGGGATTGCACAATGTACTCCTTTACCAAAGCTCTTGGTGTTACATTATCTGCCCTGAAAAATTTGTAGGCTTTTAACCCTATATTCCTCTCTACTTCCCTCCAGTTCTTTTCCTTCATCATTACAAGTAAAAACAGTCAGCTTTTTTTCCATCTCTCCCATAATTTTTATTGTGCTTTTCATATTTTGCTTATTAAGCAGTTACCCTAGGGAGACTTCCTTTTTATTGGAACATACAGAAAAGCACAACTGCTCTCAAGATTTGGAGGGGGGGGGGGGGGGGGGG
>VZSC01005641.1:61958-95364 GCA_013398225.1 Steatornis caripensis
GGGAGAAGGGGGCAGGGGAAGCAAATTCAGGCTGAGGTCACAGAAATATATGTGATGTGTTCAATAATATGCCTTGCATCACCTCTCCTTCTTTTTCCATAAGGAACAAGATATTCTCCCTTGCTTTCTGCTTATTCCCAAATCAGCCTACACTGTTAAAAATAATGTACCTGGATGTTTGGACAAGTTATTGTTGTTGCTTTAAGAGCAACAACCATGTGGCTGCTACTGCTGCAGGGCAGGGAACAGACTAGATGACTTCCAAAGGTCCCATCTGCACTTGTTTTCTAGAATTGCTGAAAATAAACCCAAACTCTAGATTTAGGCATTCAGGCATTAGAGTGGAAGCTGATGCCACATCAGAATAAACACTGCAACCCCACTTTGGGAAGAGTTCTAGTGTGGCTCCCACATTGATTATGGCTTTAATACCAACAAGAAACCAAACAAAGCTCATTGGCGTTCTCTGGGGGTGAGAACAGCAATTCAGGATAATGAGGTCTTGGCAGAAGAAATGCTTCCAAAGTCTCAGAGAAGGGACTGCTTGGATATCTTTGAACTCTTGCTCTTGACCGAGCTCTGCTTCAGGCTGGACTGGCTGGCCTAAGCTTCCTGGGTCTAAACCAGCAAACAACATTGCAACAGGGATGTCCATATTCCACTGCATGATCTGTGAGGGAGCAAACCAGTTCTAGATGGGATTCTCAACAGGGCAACAAAGCCAGAACTTTCAGCTCTATAAACTTCCCAAAATTCAGATGCTCTTGTTTCTCACATCCCAGGTAAGTACCCTACCCCTCAGACAAGAGAACCAGCCTCTCTCTGGAGGAAAATAGCTGTCATATTATTTATACAAAGTGGAACAGCTCCCGGAGGAGAGACTGAGACAGACAGACGCAAGTACACCAGTATAGCTGAGTGTTCAGGGGTATTCATCCGAGAGAGAGAAAAAACTAGTTCAAATTCTCTCCATTTCTATTTATGTGCATATAGCCATATATATAGACATGTATAAATCCATGTGAAAATCCATTCATAAGTATACATGTATGTATACGCATGCGTGTACATGTGTTTATAAATGAAAGATATATGTATGCAGATCTATTTTATACATGTATACACATACACTATATGAATATGTGTCTTACATACACATCCTAAGACTTCCACCTGGGCCCTAGAAGCTTTGTAAGCATAGGTCAGTCCAACGATTCATTCTTTCAAAAACTTCCACTTTTAACTAGCCGGAACCAAGGGCACACGAGCACTTGGGTAACTCTCCAACATAAAGTACTGGAGCTTTCCTGCACACGGTCCTCAGTACTATAGTAACAGAAATAATATCTGCACCTATGAGGTTCAGCCAGTGCTGCATTCGGGTGGCATAGGATGTTCTTTTTCAACAGTGTTAGTTGTGAAGACATTAAATCATATGATCTTATGCTGCTGCTTTCTCAGGGGATGAATGACATGCCTGTAGAGTCCTACCACAAAGTCAGTCCTGCTCTCTGGATGCTTTTAGCAATACCTGCAGGCCCTACTGCACACACTAGTTATAATAATGTAATGCTATTTGGAGCGCAATGAACAGCACTACTTTCTAGGGAATACTATTTCTGTATGAAAGTTTCCTCTTCATTCATTTCAGAAAAGCTGTCTCTGATACAGCCCGAGTGCACGCAAGAGAGGACCAAGATGCCTCACACCAGAAACTCTTCATCTCCGACTAGCAGTGCAGGGAACAGAGCTTCCTATGAAACACCAGCACTATCAGACCTCCAGCGGCTCTTTTGGTTCAGAGGAGGGTCTGATAATCACGTGGACCAAGTCTGGCCAAATATTTACCTGGGAGATGCGTAAGAACATATGGTCCTATCATTAAGCTGTTATCAGTCCCTGGGAGGAGGAGGAAGGGGTGTGGTACGCTGGGGAGCAGCTTTTGGGGATGCAGGAATGTTTTTGCAATACAGGCTTCCAAAGCTGATAACATAAGGAGTTTGGAGGTCACAGAAAACATGACATGCAAAATGGTGACTTACTCATAGTGCGTCTAAGCTGGGTTTTCCACATTCTGTGAACCACAGCAGATTTGGCAGGGTGAGAATTATTTGTATTGTAGACAAAAGTCCTCAAAGAACATACCCCAAATTGGTACCAACTCTGAGATGTGTTATCTGCTCTGGAAACTGTGCTCTAAGGCAGCAGACAAGAGCACAGTAGCCCTCACACTCAAATAGTAGTAGCAGGATCAAGAGCCAGATGGAGGAGGACCCAAATGAACTATACAATAGGGATTTTGCCAGTCCAAGTCCAAACTTTCTCTCAAAGATGGTAGAACTGAAGATATCAAACAGGAATGACCTCTTTATTTATTACCATTTCCTTCTATTTGGATTACTGCAGATTACATAGATCATCAGCTCATTTTTCCCAACTCCTCCTCCTCATGAATATGTCAGCTCAGTATCACAGTTTTGTGGAATAACCAGTCCCAGTTTATGGTGGGAAGCGGGGAGAAACTCACCAGAGAGCATGATGCAGGAATGAGGTGCTGCTGCATCTGTGTGGGTTCTCGCCCTTGTGACCTACACACACTGTGAATGAGAGATTAGCTCTAGAACTTGCTAAACAACTATTTAAAGAAAAATCTTCACCACTTTATACAGTAAGCCATGTTCCCAGGGATTAACTGCTGGGAGGCATTTGCTTAACTAACAGTATCCCACTGGCAAATCTGTGCTCTTGCTGCTCTCTGCAACACCATATCACATTTTTCATGTGCAAAGCATCACTGGCTTCTCGAAATTTGCTATTCTGTAAGCAAGCTGCAGTTCCTGCATCCTTCCCTAGCAGGAGCAGGCACTGACTTCAAACTATGCTATTTTAGCAGAATGTTAGGAGTGTTGCCAACGAGCCCTTCATGTCTTTCCATAGGTGGGCTGCTAGGAGCAGAACTACTCTTCAAAGCCTCAACATTACTCATATCCTTAATGCAGCAGATGGGCCATATAGCATCAACACAGGAGCCAAATATTACGAAGATCTGCAAATAGAGTACTACGGAGTAGAAGCATTTGATGATCCTTCCTTTGATTTAAGTATCTTCTTCTACAATGCTGCCAATTTCATAAGCAGAGCCTTAAACACTTCAGGAGGTAAGAGGGAGGCAAAGAGAAACTTTGCAAGGAAGCTTCAACAGGAGCCAAATGGCTTCTCCTCCCTCTAACAGGCAGCCAGCAAAGCTCAGATTCAGCATACAGTTTGAGAAGGTGCATGCAGAACCTCCATGCGGAGGATGGGAGAGGGCACCCGTGCCACATGCTGCAGGGAAAGTGGTGGTGGCCAGGTCCCCAGGAGTGGGGTGGGGAAGGCTGGCTGCACCAAGCCCAGTGTGGTGGGAGGAAGGACCAACTCTAAGAGCAGAGCAAGAGGGAAGGGCAGAGGTTATGGCACTGCCAGTCCATCCTGCAGGAATTGGCAGGATCCGTGTGCCTCCACATGCACCCCCTCGCAACTCCGGCACAAGCTCCAGCCCCGTAATCCTGCCCTGCGAACCACAGCCCTGCTCCCGCTCCCAATGCACTCAGCTGGGAGCGGCGGCACTTCAGTCCTGGCTTAAATGCTTCACATGCATAAGTGCTTTGCAGAATTGGAGCTTTATTCAGACTGTCTATTAAGCTAGAGAAGAAGCAGAAGTTAATGAACTAAGTCAAAAACTACGAGCCTGACCCACAGCCTGCTGAATTTTTGTCGGCAGAGTTTGGATTATGGCCTAGTTATCATAATTTCCATTTGTTCCAGAGTTTGCTCTGACTGGCTGCGAGATCTGCTGCTTTCACTGGAGTGCTTTATTAAATCCCCAGTTATAGCTCACACTGGGCTGCTGAGATACAGTAAATTATGAGTCCATTTTTACAGGCAGACTATCCTACAGAGTTTATGGGACTTGTCAGTGATCACAGTCAGGGCCGGGCCAAAACTTTCTGCCAAAACTGGTTTTTATTTTTTTCCAGAGAAAACTATACTAACAAGTTTAGTCACAGAAAACTTCTTTTTCCACAGAAAAATTCAACTTTTTAATCTGAGGCCTTAGTTAGATGCATGAGGTCAGTATGAAATACCACCTTGCCTGAGATGTATGGCATGATCTTATGCCAACCATCCCTGAAAACATGAGTATCCACTAATCGTCACCCTTGTTTTCCCAACTTGTTTCTAGTAGTTTTTGTCCTCCCTGTGTCTTTCTCACTTTAGAAATGCTAAAGCCCACTCACCTTGCTGTGCCTTTTCTTTTCTGTAGGTAAGGTGTTTGTTCATTGTGCCATGGGGGTGAGCCGCTCTGCGTCTTTAGTGCTTGCCTTTTTAATGATCCATGAAAACATGACACTCGTGGATGCTCTAAAAACAGTGAGTGCTCACAGAGACATCTGCCCAAATTCAGGGTTCCTCAGCCAGCTCCGGGACTTGGACATTAAACTGAACGAAGAGAGGAAAGGAACCAGAGCGTCTCCTACAAAAGAGCTGTAAGAGAGTATTGCAGAAAGAGAGAGAACAAAATGTTGCTCAAGTTTCCTGTATGTCTTTTAAATGAGTTGCATTTGTAAACTAAGGATGCAAGTTTATGATACACAAGAATGCATGTTACTACTAAAAGTTGATTTTACTTGATCTTTCCATTTCGCAAAGCCCTCCTAGATTATACTTACTATTGGTTGTATATTGTATCCTTCACTCTCCACCTTAAAACGTTGCTCTCTGCTGGTTAGAAAAAAAAAAAAAAAAAAGATATCGGGTTCCACTTCAGAAATAGCTGCGTTTCAGCAACTAGTGAAGCTCATATCACTTTATGAAGTGTTAGGCTATTTGAGGTGAAAGATGCCATATTATTTATGCTACAATAACGCTTAGAAGTTTTCTCATGAACCAGCCACCCTCCCACCCTACCCCCCCTGCCCTTGCCCTCTGTATCTAAAATGGTTTGTATTTTGAGACTTGAATCTGGCACTGGTTAGTTCTTGCTTTTACAAGTGGTGGAGCTCCTGAGTTGGGGGCAAGAGACTGTTTTAAGGCAGAGCAGCTGGGAAACACCACAAGCCACTCTTTGAGAAATTATTCCATGTCGCCCTGTAGTGTTTTCCCTTTGACTGATCATCAGTTTGTTTTTTTTTTCTTCCATGAAAATACCTTTGTTTGAGAGGGCATTCAAATACTGTTCATCTTCCCTAGTAAAATTCATCCAGGAGATGCTGTGAAAAATGCTTCTAAAGAGGAAGGTGTGTTCCCACCTGAGGCTCCAAATCGGTGCACGCGCAATGGGAGCGGGTGTAGGACAGCATTTGACAACAATGTTCAGCATATCCCGAATTTGTCTGGCAGTTCAACGTTATAAAACTTGAGATTTTCTTTCTCAAAAATAAAGGTCATTGTTAACATTGCAACATCGGGTTCTGTGGTGGGACTCAAATGAAAGCTGAAGGGACAGAGGAACAGCAAGGGAGGTGCTGACAGGCATCAGGCTTTCATCTTTGTGTCTCTGGGCCACCATAAGAGCACTCAATAGCTACTGTCATCTGATGGATCAGTGCTGCCTGGAAACTATGTGAAGCACATCTGGCTCTCCGTTCCCAGCGGACAAACATTCACAGCACAAAGCCAGCTCTGGGATGGCAGTTGTTTGCATTCCTAGTACCAAACTCAGGAATGCAGAGGCATGAATACTCCCCACCATGCAAGCGGGCTGCTGAAGAACAGCACAGCAACAAGGGAAAAAGTTCCTTGCCGTTCCCAGTGCTATCTACAATGCAGATTTTTGCCTTCAGGACAGACGACTCAGTACCTTTTATAACGCTCTTTGGTGATACCTACATCTGCTACGAGCGCCAGGCTAGAGGAGTGAGAGCGCAAAGCAGAGCACTTCGCACTGAGGACCCGACCCTCGCACAGAGGGCATCTCAGGGGGATTTGCTCTGGGCTAACCCTGTAGGCTGGGCATCCCTGAGCAGCAGAGGAGCAGTGCTGGAGGTCTTCTCTACTTAAGGAAACCTGCTCTGCAAGATCAACAAAAACACAGCAAGTAGGAACGGTCAGCTTAAAAGTACCCTTCAGACCCCGACCAATATTTAATACGCACATCTCACTTACCGATTGACTCTAACAAAGTGATTTCAACTCAGAACAAGCGGGGAAAACCCGCACGGATCTGGCTACGGAAATGCCCCCGGCCCCAAGCACAGGAACCACGCGTCCTTATGCATCCCGCCTACGGAGACCCCCCCTCGCCTCTGGCAGCAGCAGGACTGCGCCCAGCCGGACGTTTTCGGCTGTGGAGCGAAGGGCACGGCTGAAGGCGCGCTTGCTGCGGGCACGCGAGGGCCTGCAAATTAAACGTGTTTCATGGGATAAAAACTTTTTTGGGTCTTTGAAATACCGGTTGGTGCAACCGGAAAAACCTGCGTTTCATTCTCACCATGAATTGCCGTAGGCACCGCAGAACAACACGCAGAACGCAACTGCTCGCGTGGCCATGCCGTTTCCATAGGTGGGCTGCTAGGAGCAGAACTACTCTTCAAAGCCTCAACATTACTCATATCCTTAATGCAGCAGATGGGCCATATAGCATCAACACAGGAGCCAAATATTACGAAGATCTGCAAATAGAGTACTACGGAGTAGAAGCATTTGATGATCCTTCCTTTGATTTAAGTATCTTCTTCTACAATGCTGCCAATTTCATAAGCAGAGCCTTAAACACTTCAGGAGGTAAGAGGGAGGCAAAGAGAAACTTTGCAAGGAAGCTTCAACAGGAGCCAAATGGCTTCTCCTCCCTCTAACAGGCAGCCAGCAAAGCTCAGATTCNCCCGCGCGCGCTCCGCCACGACGGAGCCCAGCGGCCGCGCGGACACGCGTGCGGCGTGAAACGCGACACCCGCAACGCTCAGCGCCGGGGGTAACGCCAGCCCCGCGCTGCGCCACGCGGCCGGGCCCAGACCCAGCTGCCCCACTGCAACCCCGGCTGCCCACCACCCCCCTGCTCGCTGCCCCACCAACATGCGCGCAGGGCAAAGCCCCAGCCATCGGGGGCAAAGCCCCGCCACCCCGCCGCCATTCACACCTTCCACCCCAGCATGGCCCCCAGCACCGGCCTGGCCTGCCGGGTGCAAACCAGCGTGGCCCTGGCTGGCTCGCAGCTGCTCGTGCCACCTGGCCGGCCATCGGCCGCATCCAAAACCCAGCCTCCCGCCGTTACCGCCCTCCAGTTGCCTCACCCGGGCCGATGCTTGCAGGTCCAAAGAGGGTAGGGGACTATGGTTTATAATTAACAAAATTAAAAATAGACTTTGAGTAAGCTGAACATGGAGAGGCCGAAATCTGTTGTGCGACTGGCACACTAGGAGGAAACTAAGTAGTATTATTCAAACAAAGGTAATCCAAGACACCGCAGCGCGGGAGCTTCAGCCACCAGGCAAGTACTTTTAAGCTTGTTTACAAATCAACTCCTGGTGAACTCAATACATGCACCGAGCAGCATGAACTTAATCACAGCACAGCCCAGTGAGACAACTGCAGGGCTAGGCCAGATTATCGTCCCTCCCATTTGTACTCAGAAAGTCTAATATTCATGAAATTTTAGTTTCCTTTCCAGCTGGATTCCGAGGCTGAGGATTGCTCACTGAAAAAAAGGATGCTTAAATTCGAGGGGTGTGTGGTTTTTTTTAAATACCGATCTGGCTTGTATTTAAATTTCTTAACAGATTTAAGATAGTAGCCATGAAACATTGCGTGTGGGTTTCCTTCTTCTCAGCTGATGTTCACAAGAGTCGTTCCTGGGAAGGGAGAAGCTGGCCAGCCAGTTACACTGGAGAAAATGTGAAACAGACTATGAATAAAATGCTGTGCAGTTCAAAAACAAAACCTGGGGGAAAAAAAAGAAACATTAAGCAGTTGGGGGGGGGATTTATTTTAAATTTTTTTTCCTTTTTTAATAGTAACTCTTTATAGTTTGAGGCTTCTATGCATTATTTGTAACTAGGATAGAATTTTCAGACAGAAATGGGATTTTTAATATCAGCAGCCTTCCTCAGAACATTTTTATTCAGGAAATACGTTTGTATGGTTGTGGAAGCCATCAGGAGGCTTGGAGTAAAACAGTACAGAAAGAGAAGACTGGGTTAAATTAATTCCTGCTAAATACCTACCAGCAGACTTGCTGTCTATATGGGGAGCTGGAGACAGAATTGTACCAGGGTAAAAAGGATACTGTGTCTATTTATAGCACTGCCTTCAACACTGTAGGAATTCAAAGGAAAACTCCAACTCAGCACACAGTCTTCTCATCATCTGCTTCTGTCAAGATTAAATCGAGGCTGAGATCATTCTCTTCCCCTGCAAATCCCTGCTAGGAAGGATCTGTTCCTTTCTGCAAGTAAGGAACTACCACAGTACAAACCTCTCCAGAGCTCGTAGGATCTGGGCTCTGGGAGCCCTCACCCAGCCAAATGTCACCTTTTTCCTCTTGGTAGTAAGAGGAATGGGACAAAAAGAGAATCACAAGCCTCAGCACTTGAGCAGGAAAGACCAAAGGTGCTTCACGTGCTCCCTGTACTGCCCCCAGGCCTTCTCCTTACACTAGATGCTCTGGGGCACTTGCAAACGTAAGGGTAGCATAGCTCCAGCAGGCTCCCACTGCTGGGTGGCAGGGAGTGGAAGAGGAACAGGGTCCTGGCACACAGTCGTGGTCGTTTGTGGTGTCACTTACTGAGATGAGGCCCTTGCCATACAGGGGTATGTGCCCCTCTTGCCACTGCGGGGCCATCCATCTCTGGGAATGAGTGGGCTCCAGCAGGTGCGTAGGGCACCTATTTACGAATAGAAATTAATGTTAAGAGCACAAATGAGAGAAGCCTTGGAAAAGGTATTAGCAAAAACCTGACCGCCACTCTAAAAATAAGGCCGGCTCCTGGAGTTCCTTAGCGCCACTCTTCTTTTGCATCATGGTGCCTCAGATCTTTCCTTCTTATCTTCCACCTTCCAGTTTCTCTTTAATAAGAGCTGGTCTTTCGTTCTTCACAAAGCACTACCTACTCTACTCTCTCAGTGCTCCTCTTTAGTAATTCTGTTATCAAGCTGTCTGCTATGTGGGGAGCAGAAGGTGCCGGACTTGGTGCTGCCTTTGAGGTACAGGTAATTATTATGTGCATCTGTTATTGTGGCTGCTGCCTCAACAGGTGGAAAACATGCTGTTCTCCTGATTTGCAGCACTCTGTGCTCCTGACTGGTCTTTTCTCTAAAGCCAGTCGTGTGGTGTTCCTAAAATAATAAACACAGCCTCAGTGTTGCCACAAAAACCCCTGGTAAATATATTTTTATGGGAATGAAATATTAAAGGATTTGAACAGTTATTCACTGAAAGCAAAATATGAGCAGTAAGGTTGAGTAAAGATTCAAAGGCTGGTTTGCTTCCTTTCCCTGGGGCACATCAAGGCTGTACTGTTTGCACTTTAGAGATGGATAGTGGGGAATTACTTAACCCAAAATGATGGAAACAATTCAGACTATAATAATATAGCATGAGAGTTTCTCACATTACATCTATTCCCTGTACTTCTGGCTATATTCTGCTTTCAGATTCACGTGCACAACTCTCTTTGGATTCTGGAGGAACTGTATTTTAAGCCAAAATGCATTTAATTGTCTTTCTGAAGTCTCTCTACGGTTTAGTCGCTAAATCCTGAGCTCAAGGACTGGGGACAAAACTTGTCTAAACATTTCCCAGTGTCTGTCTCTGTGAGATTCCCGTCTGTTGTGTTTTATTTTGAATTTCATCTTCCTACTTTCCTAAAAACACAAAGCAGAAACACACGTTTCCTCTGCCCTGGGGTGCAGGAATCACCAAATTTCCCAGCAGGTTCTCTCACAACATACAATGGATCCAAGTTTGTCTGAAAATGCTACAAGCCCTTTGTGGAGTAGAAAGGGAGGAGACCAGAAACGTGGGCTAAATTTCTGAGCGTTACGAACACCCCCCATCCCACAAAGGGACTCCATATCCTGTTTTGTCTCTCCCAAAAATTTCACCTGGCTTGGGGTTTCATTAGGAGAAATACCCATTGCTCGAGTCCAGGCTCTAAGTCTTCGGTTCGTGCTTCCTGCTGACACTGCAGAGACTACAAGAGCCACAAAAGCTGAGTCTGACCCGGGGGCTTCAAGTTTACTACAATAGCAGAGCAAATTAAATGGAGAGCACGTTAAGTGGGCTGGGAGATTGCTGTTGACCAACAAATCTTCATTAAGTTCCCCCAAGCTGTGCTGCACCTCCGATGAAACTGATTATTGTGTCTCCATCTGTTTTTAAGCTATTTCTCCACCAGGCTTAAAAGAAATTCAAACTTGCTTTAGGTCTAATTAGAAATAAACCACAATATTAATCCACCTTGCCCCGTGCATGCACCCAGTTTGGAGGTGTTGGTGCATCGTTCAAACAGGCCAAGTTCCATTCTGTTCACCACCAGTTATTTACTGCCCTGGTTTTTGCTGGCTCTTTTATTTAGTGCCAGTGTCTCACAGGGACTTTGTTCACTTTTTTATGGTGGCTTTCTGGATTACTGGTTTGCATTACCACAGACAAAGTCTGAGATCAGTTCCTGGCACTGCTCTCCAGACATTTCAGCTCAAGAGCCACCAGCATGAACCCCAAGACTTCATACGACTCGCACATCCCACAGCAAAGCCTGTGCTCAGCGTAACAGCAGCTTTTGTGGAGTTAGAGCAAAGTCCTTTTCTGGTGTTCATGACTGAAGGGAGGCTACCACAACTGGGGCCTCTGACAGCTTTCCCTGCAGACCATTACTAGAAATACAGCTCCACAGGTAAAACTCAGGTGCCAAGCCACACTGCTATACGGGCTTTAAAAACACTCTGCCAAATTTATGTCAAACAGAGGGAGGTTTGAGGAACAAGTACAAGGGAAAGCATGAAGAATTAAACAGCAGTACTGAGAGTTATACAGCTTTAGCATCTGCAGTGTACATGCAGAGCAGGATCTTCTGCCACAGAATGTCCTTGCCCTAAAGTAAGGTAAGAAACAGTTAGTAGGTATTTCTTTTCTAAATATAAGGTAAGAAACAAAACGTACCTGCATGTACAACATGAATGAGGGAGTTAGCTTTCAGTATCATTCTTTGTCAGGTAACATTTATGGTGGTCAAACCGTGTGTTGGCTTTGGAGATTAGCTGTACTGCGCACCACGTTGTCCTCTGAGTCAAATAACGCTTGAAAAACATGGATGAGACTCAACCTTTTCTGTATCAAAGAGAAGGCATCGATTATTTGGGTTTTTGCAGCAGCACCTCAGCACACAGGCTGTTACTGGTTCCCAGCACTTTGGCACAGCAAGGCAACCTCCCCTTCACAAAGCTGCCTGTTGTGCCCCGGGCAAGACTGAAGAGTGCAACCACAGCAGCCACCTTCTAATGGGATCCAAATCATTTTTTGCTAGTGGTTAATTGGTTTCTATGCTCTAGAAGAAAACGTGTTCTGTTCTTTTTGTACCAGGTGATCTATGACATTTGGGGGCACATATTTTTAACTGCTAGTTTGTTTTAGAAATATGGTAAGAGTTAACCTAAAGGACAAATGGTTAGAAATACCTGCAATCCCAAGAGCTAACACAACTGCTGGGAAATTCTAGACCTTGAATCAGCTGCGCTACAGAATATGATGAGTTCCTTTTTTTCTTTCCTCCCCTTCAGCAGACTTAGTGGCAAGATTTTACAATGAGAAGAAAGCAATTTGCTTAGCTGACTTGGGATTTCATCTCCTTCCGTTGCATCTCTTAGACTATACACACATCAGCAAGCAAGTCTCAGCTCTGTTCAGTCTCAGTCTGACCTCTGTACTAACTTGATTTATTGTTTTTAGTTCTCAAATAGAATGTTATGTTATACCCCGAAGGGTCTGATTAGAACTGGCCAGTATTTTAATGATTTATGAGGGGCATCTGGGACTGCATGGGTAGCATACGTGTTGTGTCACTGCTATAGGAGGAGTCTGTATTGATCATACCAGTGCGCTCCAAGACAAGAGCGTGTCAAATTCCAATAAGCTTTAGTTCACAAACCTGATTTGACAGGTGGCCAAGCTTGCATTGGGACTGACCGTAGTTCTTATGGTGGGAATAAAACAAAACAGCTGGATTTCTTCTAGCTATTGCATTATGAGAGGATTTCCATTCCTTTGTCTTGTTCTATTTCTATCTTGCAGTGCTTAAGGAGGTGTTTATCCCTCCCAGTTTTGTAGCCAGAAACCTGGGCTACAGGAGCTTGCTATCAGCTCTGTGGTTTATCTTTCTGCCAGAAGATACTGGTGAGAAATACAGGCTACTGGAACTAGCCTTCCAAACCTCTCTGAGTCCTGCCATGGCTATCACATTGCTAGGAAGTCTCAGATCAGAGAGGCTGGGGTGAGAGAAAGAAAGGTGAAGAAACAATTAGAAACACAGTGCAGGTGTTTTTAAGCCGTAACATCACTGCTTTTAATAAGGGATCGTGCTATTTTTTTTTTAGGGTATCTCTAAATAAGGCCTTTGTAAGCACTGGAAGAGTAGTAGTATCAGGAGCACAGCATGGTGATACAGGGTTTCTGCATCCTTGGTTTGATTTTACGTGTTACAAATGCTATTTTGAGCACCGAAGCCAAACTCTGCTGAAGCATTCCTAGGAAACCTCGTGCCCCGGCATGGAAGTCCAAACTTGACCATGACTTTTACATCACAATGTATGCTGCCTTTGACTCACTAAGAGGTGGCACAGCTTTTGACCCAAATTAAGCCTGACGGGGACTCTTCACCCAGGTTCGGCTATCACTGCTAGTGCTTGGCAGCACTCTGCCCCTGGGTTGCCTCCCAGCTCAAACTTGTGAGGAGATGTAGAAAAATCATCCAACTTAACTTTACCATCTCCACCTGTGTGGTGGGAACAGCAGTGTCTTCCTCACAGGCTCACTGCGATAACAACTACAAAATGCATTCCAGCGCTCAAGGAACACCAGGGAACTGCAGCCGCCTACCTCCTGCTGTTTCCCATCTTCCTTCCTAGCAGGTTTCTGAATCCTCCTGCTACGCCAGCGTAGGAATATGTGTCTGCTGTCTCCTGTAAGTTGGGTAGCATAGAGCTATCTTCGTGGTGCTGGTAAAGACCACAGGACAAGAACAAAGAGCAGTGAAGCTGTCAATGCCCCCAAACAGAACAGAGCAAAAAAAAAAAAAGGCAATATATTGTTTTTAAGATAGAAGAACATACCAGAGCTAGTCACAGGGGAGAAGGGCTTTGCATTGTGCCATCCTTTTGGTTAAATCCTTGGGGCAGAAACCATTCATTTGTAACGGGATTCTTTGAATGCTGAAGCCTGATGTTTCCAGCGCTGGGCTGGAGAACACTGCTATTATTGTTACAGCAGCCTCATTCACCTTCAGATGTGGCCTGCTAAACTCTGGCGGGGACACAGCACATCGACCTAAGGGACTGCATTACAACTGGGGTTCTGTGCAAGGCACAGCACAGGAATCCTTGGCCTCTGAACGTTGCTGAAGCAAGAAACAAACATGACTTCTGCCTCAGATTGTTTTGGAGCTGACCTGGGAAAATTAGATCAGGCCAGATTAAGAGTATGCAACACAGAGTAAACCTGAAGAGTAAAACCATGGCTGAGAGACTGGAAACAACACCCAAGTGACACTTTGTCTTTCTGTCATTGTTAGATGCAGCGTGCCCAGCAACCTGTCTGTGGCTTTCTCGAGTTGCGTTCAGTTGGAAGTGAAATATCCAGATCGACACCCCTTATAAAGTAGACACTATACAAAAAGCTGTGGTAGTAGGGCTGCTAGGCAGTCACAGTTTCACCGCAAACAGCCACAGAGAGGGAGCAGAGAACGTACCCTGTGGTGTACGGCGCTAACAGGCTCAGCCTCCCACGCAGCGACAGTGCTGAGGCTGAAATACATCACCGCAAATGTGAGCCTCCGGTCCACTGGATCTGCTTCAGAGAAATAGACTCAGCACATTTCAGGCAATCCGTGAATAAAACCAAGCTTGTACCTCTCCGCAGGGTCATGCTGTACTAACATCATCCAGTAATGAGAGCACCACATGCTCTCTGCACCTGCAGGCTGCAAATATTGGTAAAGCATTACTAAAATTCATGAAAAAGCAACTAGGATTTGTGTTTTTCGGGCAGGGTGAAAACTTTGGAGTAGTTGTACCAAAACACCAGTGTCAGCCAGACAACCCAGCTGGTTACTGGCAGCTCCAAGAGGAAATCAAAGTGGCACACGTTACTCCTGATTTAAAGCAACCTGCATCAACTTGCCAGCCTGTCTTTCAGCAATGTTTCATTCTTTTTCAGTAATCTTCTAAGGCTGCTTCCAGAAGAAAAAACAGAGTTTACCCATTCAGAGTATACCGGCTTTCACCCCGGAGAAGTCAATGCTGGAGACAATAGAGATACAGTGATGAGAGCCAGCCTTAACACAGAACTGAATTTAAGGCAAGCTCGTCTTCAAGTGAGAGCATAGGGATAGCAAGAGCGTCTCACGAATGTAGCATGTCCAAGAGCTGTTTAGAGCTACAAGACTGTAGATTGGGATTTTTATTTGCTCAAGAGGGAGCGAAAAATATCAGTCCTGAGCGGAGGAAGGTGTTAGAGACTGTCAGAACCGATCATCGGTCAAGTCGATGGTTGAAGTCCATTGCAGAAGACAACACTATCAATGATGTTTGATCTAGGAGCAGTAGGCTGGCAAGGAGCTAGAGAGACTCTCAAATATGGGCATGCTGTTGCAGTGACAAATAGCATGGAGATGTTGTAGATGCATTTTGGGTCATATGCACTGTGTCAACCAGATGAGGTTGGGTTAATGGGTATAAGGATGCACTCGGCAGCTGAGTACAGGACAGCCAAGGGGCTCCAGAGGGCCCAGTTTTGCAGCTGAACTTTTGTGGTCACAGCCAAAAGCCCTGCACCTCTGCTGGGACTATGGCTGGAGGGGAGCTGACTTCCCTTTGCTTGCTTGCCAAGAGCCAAGTTCAGGTCCTTAGAGCTATACAGTGCTCTCGCTCCAGCTGATGACTTCACAAACACCTAGCATCAGGAGGAACACAGCTCCCTGCACAGCTTTAAATGTTTGTGTTTCCCTGTATATGCCGATGACATCATTGCCACCTGAGGGCCTGAACTCTGTTCTTGGCAGGTAAAAGCCTTTCGTGTCACCTTACGCTGGGGTTCTTGCTCTCGATGCATATTTATGTAATGATTCCTAGATGGCTGTAATTAAATGACTGTAAAGCACCACCTAAAATGCACTAGTAATAAATTCTTAATAGCTGATGCTATAACAGGCAGTTACAAAAAAATATATCGTAACATGCAGATTGTTAACAGTGTCTGGGCCTGTTTAATGCACAGCTTTAAATAGTTACAATGCACACTGTTAAAATGGCATGTAAAATTTGTAACTAGTAAATAAAAGGTCCAATTCAGCAACAAAATATACCCCACTTCAGTGGTGAAGAATCCACAGAAAAGTCCGGGATGGAAGAGCTATCTCCTCTTATCTCTGCAATCCTTCTGGCAGTGCTACCTATGGCTTCTGTAAAGCATGTGCCCACACCTGCCTGGTGCAGACCCTGTCCCTGCCGCTGTCCTGACTTGGAAACATCGTTAGGATCCTATTTATATTACAAAAATGCAACTGCGTCCAGAAAACCTTTGGTTTTGCATTCCATGAGGAAGGGATGGGCCAGGGGAAATCCATGTAGCCGCCCATATTTTTCTCTTCTCTTTTACCCAGTCAAAGCTGCGGTGTGGGCAATATCACTACAAAGATGATTTCCCATGGCTAAAGAATAAAATAAATATACGTGCAAGACCCTGAAAAAATTAGCAAAATCGGCAGGTGGCCAGGTTTTGCACATTTGGTACAACATTGCTGCACATAAAAGGATAGCTGCCTCTATCTAGCCACCATCAGGAACCACACACATGGTTGGTAAATACAAACGTACTAACCAGCTGATGACAAGAGAATATTTTATTCTACAGTTAGACAAAAACAAGGCCACCCTGCCTGGGGGCCCGCATGCCAATGTACATCCTGAAACACTCAAGACCATCAGGTCTGAGCCCTGCTGGCTGGCCCACAGACTTGCTATGAAAAAATTAGACATTTTTGAGGCTTCTGAGGCCTGGCAACCCGTAACATCAGTGGAAGCTGCGGTAAATTCAGCATATTTGAGAACCAGGATGGGTTAATTTCTTCCTTTCATTTGAGTAGTGCTTTGCATCAGAAATGTTGCTGCTGATTTCCCTGGATGTCACACAGAGGAAAGTTCTACTTCGACAGAGAGGTGTCATGATCTCTCGCCAGTTAGGACAGAAAATTTGGTACCAACACAATATTGAGGGGGAAAAAACCTAATCAGATGTTTTCCTCTTTCCTGTGCTGCTCAAAGCTGTTCAATACAGAGATTAATTTAGTTAGTCTGCTCCTCAGCATAGGCTCTGCGTGGTCTGTTGAGAGCGAGTCCACCTAAATGGATTTTGCCAGGTCACACCAAGTGGGTGCCTTACCCTAAGCATATAGCTAGGTTAACGTCGTGGGTCTGGAAGCCTCTACTAAATTTGGAAGTGCTGTTCAGATTACATCCTCCAGCTGCTGGAAGGATTTTCTTACAAACAGTTGGCTACTCAAATACCTCGTGCCTCCCTGGAAACTGCCTCTATCTCAGCTTTCAAGTCCAGCCAGCCCTGCCTCAGTCATCACTGGTTTTGATTCATACCGTCTATATCCTGTAGTGTTCCTGGCAATTGCTAAATTATGGCTCCAACGAGACTATCGGGTTAAACACCAAGGAAGAAAGTACGATGACAGTAATACTTATCATTTGTGTGGAGATGTAGCAACACAAACCCCTCTCTCAAACATACGTTGTCTTGAAGGAATCTTTCCAAGGGATAGGCTTTCTTAGAGATGTTTATGACATTTGAATACACGATTGGCATGAACTTGACACGACCTACTTTGGCCAAGCCCTGGCTTCAGCCTGGTCTTTTACCACCACAAATCCATCTATTTGAAGTGCAGTCAGGCTGATATCTTCACTGAGATGACAAGGATACAGCACACACCAGCTTGAGAAAAAACAGCATGTAGAGTGCTTTGTTCTCAGGATTTAAAAATTTGGAAATATTTTTACTAAAGCTAGAGGAAAATGGCTATGTTCTACCCATACACAAAAGCCAATACAATGTCTGGGATGATTAAAATATTCAATACATCATTGAAATGAGAGCATTGACATCCTTATATTATACTCAAATCTCTCCTTTATTTTGGCATTGGAAATGCAAGGAAAAGCAGAAGACATAAAGGCTTTTTACTAAATATCCTAGACACAAGAGTTGCTTTTTTTCTCCCCACTTTCCACAGCATCATGCTGCAGGGTTTTGTGTCGCCCCGTCTTAGCCATCACACCATCATCTCAGCGTGATCTCCTACCAACGTAATGCCAAATTGTCAAATTACACTGACTTTAGAGTTTGTTCTTATTTAATTAAATACTGTGGTGTTAGAGAAATTGCATAAAAGGTGGCGCATGTTTCCAAGGACTGAGACACCTGTCAAGGCATACCTGTCTCTAAATGCCCCCTCTTCAGCATGGCACCGAACGGCACTAATTATGTTACAGATAAAGCCGTAGCCACTGAATTAGCTGAAAAACAAGCAAAGTGTCCACAGCATACGCAGTCCCCAGGGGCATTCACTGCTGGGAAGAGAGGAAGCCTGCACAGTCAGGAAGGAGATACTCTCTGATACCTCTCACAGGACCACTTTCTTTTCTTCCTGGGATACTCTATATATAAGGAACCATTGACCGGGCTGCTCTCATAGCCCAATTGCAGCAAAGCCACTAACGGGTTTCCAGAAAGGCGGCTACCGATGCAGGCATGGCGTGGTGACACGTACGGCCTGTGTCATACTCTAGGTCACTCTAGATCATCAGAACGACCTTATGCTCTCCGATAGGCCTCTTTGATTGCAGTTCTCCTGCTAGTCATAATTAAGGAAATTCTATTACACAGTTCAGATACAATTACAGTTGTAGTACAAACCAATTCAAAATTAATCTAAATATAATGGTAACATTTTTCCTACGTGATTGAATAATTACTGCAATACAGCTTCTGTAGGGCAAAGATCAGCAACATTTCATATGGATATCATTCAGAAACCAGCATTTTAATATGTATTGCTCATTCATACAACACACACCACAGAAACAGATCCACTACAAAAAGCGAATATAGAGGAATTGAGCTAAGAATCATTAAAACCATATTTTTAAAATGAAGAACAAACACATTATTACATATAATCATTTTCCTTTCACACTAATTTGTTTTAATCTATCACGCTCCTTACAAAACATTACACAAAATTTTAATCATAGCATTGTTTTCTTTAAATACGTGCATTTCGGTAAATGACACTTGCGTGTATAAATTTAGTGAGCTAAAATGTTAGACTCATGCTAGAACTGAGCAGCCATTTATTCAGAACAAAATTGCCTTGTTTTCCTGTCTGTAAATTTTCTATGGAAAGCTATTATTTTTTTCACTGTATTCATTACTCAACATATTAGTTGAATACTCCTACAGAGAATTCTCTGCGTTTGAATCATTCACAGCCTGTTAGTTCCAATTATTTCTCGTTTGAAATTTGAACCCCAGTCCTTCCTTTTTATTGGACACAGAGTTTACATGAACTGATGCTGTTCTCTAGTTGAAAAAATGTGACCAGAATGCAGATGGAGTATGTTTTGTACAAAGCATCATCAGTTCATGTCTGTTTCAACAGGAATAAATTTGTTAACTGTAACGCAAGATCAATGTCAGCACAAGCTGAAAGTCATCTCAGGATAATCCTGAAGAAGCACACCCAACTTCTGAAGACCATTATTCCACAACTTTCAATATCCACGTAGCACACGCTACCTTCTTTTGCCAAGCCTGTGCAGTTATGTTCCCTTCTAGAAAGACAACTTCAAAAAAAAAAAAAATCTCTGAAGGAGCACATTTTTCCTAAGGTGTGCTATACTTCAGAGTTATCTGCCCAGCTGTTACAGGGATGGAGTCACAGACCTGGAAAGCACAGCTCCCAGAAAGGCTGCGTGAACGAGTTGCCGCCCGTCCCTCCCCATCTTAACGGCAGCAGCCTGAACATCGCAACGTTACCAGGACTTTTGGGCAGTGCCCTATGATCCTCCACTCCTGTGAGGCTTAGTAAAGGAAGGCTGACAGCAGCCTTCAGTCCTCTGAGGCTAGGTAATATGAAAATCAAAGTATTTATACAGTGGAGAGCGCAAGAGGAAGGGATAACAGGCTGTACTAAGTAAGAAAAAAACCCAAAACAGTTGAAAGCAACTTTATAGGGAGCGAGAAGTGCCCTAGAGTGGTCATTAGCCACACTGCAAGGAATGAGATACATCAAAAAAGGGGAACATTTGCTGCAGATATTACGAGGTGGGAAGGAGTGGAGGAGGCTGCTATTCTTGAAAGTATTTAATGAGCTGGCAGATGGCCCTGTGGTCAGGACACAGGAAATGCAAGTCCCGTTTCTGCTGCAGACCTCCTGTGCGGGATCAGAGAAGTCACGCTGGTGATCACCAGCAGCAGCCAGCAGACCTGGCACAGTGGGCACGGGGGTGACCAGTGTCAGAGAAGCTATCAATCAAAATCGATGGGAGATGCCCGTTCCAGTATGGGAATTCCTCCATGCCTCCTCTTGCATAAAGCCATCCAAAATGGGCAAGAACATCTGCTTTTGTTTTCACAGTAAAAGCTGACACTGGGGGAGATACGCACATTTGGGAGGGGAGCACATTCCACAGTGGAGGTCTTTGTAATACAAACATAAAAAAATACAAGACCATCCTGGGAACATCGTTATTTGGTGAAAACTTATTGTAATCAAGAGGGCAAGCCTGCCTGTGAAGGTGGCAGAAGGTGGTGCGCTGAAATAACAGAGGGCCCCTCCTGGCAGCTGGGTGGCAAGGCAAATCACTCAAAGTGCACAGCAGAAGGGTGGCTTCCAGTCAACACTCAGCGGCCTGACACGGACACAACAGTCACTGCTTCTCTCCTTCATTTCTGCGGACATTTCAGGGACTTAGTCGCACCGTATCTCCTTCAGCAAGACAATGGATTAACATAAAGGTGCAACGAGCTCCCAAAGCAGGCTAGCCTTCAGACTCTCTCTATCTTTGTGCAGGCAAAACCAAATATTTTTTAAACAAGATTACACCAAAATGTGAACATAGGGCTAGTGAAAGTACCTTGATGGGAAACTAGGAAAACCTTTCAGCACAGTTAGTGTTTGGAAAGAAACTGTCAATGTAGGTGCTTGAACATAAATACAACCTATTTGTAAATGACAGAGATGTTCAGCAGAAAGATGGAAGTTTTAAGGTTTGCTGTTCTGGACTGTTCTACCCCAAACCACCCCTCTAGTCATTTATGCAAAAGACACTCAGTAGGCAGTGCCAGAGCAAGACTTTGACTCATTGACTACAATTTCACCCATGTCCTAAATGTGCTTCTGTCCTAAAGCTGCAGGAGTTGACAGACTTCCTAATATCTCTGTAACACAGACGCTTGACTAATTTTTAGAACATAGAAAAAATATAGGTTTTTTTATATTTTCTTAAAATAGTACTCTGGTAAAAATAGAATTTCTATTCCGCTCTTAAAAAAATCCCAACAGTTCAAATCTATAGCTAACACAAGGAACCACTGTTTCAAAAGAAGTGTACCTCATGGGAACAGAGTAATTCCAGAGATAAACTGATGCCTAAAAAAGTGTTCCTCCTTGTAACTGAAGTACTTCAATATTAGAAGTACTTATTTCAAGATTGATAGAAATGGGATAGGTCGGGGCAGGGGAGGGGGGGCGGTGGGGCAGAGAGGAGAGGAATGCAAATAAAATAACCTATTTAAAATATATTAATGCTCGTACGAGTGGCAGCTGGAGTCACTGTAACTTACTCAAACAGACTTTTTTCCACCATGAATATTTTTCAAGAGGACAAGTACTGCTGGTAACTACCTTCGGAAAGAACCAAGAAAGAACTTCGGAAAGAACTCGTTACAGAGTTTCCCCTGTCGAAGCTGACAATTAAGAGCTAACCAGTGAATAAGATTTTGCATGCCCAACTCTATTCAGCTCAGCTTAGTTTGTTGAGCAAATTATAAAAGACAAATCAGATAAAGTATATATAAGGAAGTCCTAGTTACATGGTTGAAGGAAAAGCTCAGCATACCGAATTAGTAACTTGTTTCTATACCCACTGAGTAGCTCCATTTACACAATACATTTTCCAAAGCATTACCTCTTTCCATTCGAAAGCAGAACTCTTGAGCTGGCATATCGAGGACTGAGCTGTTTCACTGCAGTGATAATAGTGTCTAAAATTCCAGATAGTAGTATGAACTTTCCCACTTCCTATGAAAAAAAAAATCTTTAGATGTATAATAATGATGTTTTAATCAACTGTTTGACATGCCTAGAAAGAAGGGTCAAGTAGTCAGGTCAAAATCAGCCTACTGAGGCCCTGAGCCTACAAGTTTACAAAAGGTTTCGCTTCCAATTTGCCGTAATAATATAAAAATTTATTTTAGAAGCACAGGCTTTGCAATCATTGTCTGAGCAACAACACGGGACTACGTGAGCCACTGGACTGTTGCTGTTTAGATTGCAGCGGTATTCCCACATCCAGTCACGGCCTGTGCTGTGGTAAGCATACAAATGCACAAGAGAAAGACAGTATCTGCCCCAAAAACCTTACTACTGTAACTGTGAGCAAGCTTCGCGAGGGGGTAAGGGAAGGCGAGAGGAAGAGAGGGCGACCTCAGAAATGTCTGGCTGGTGGTGAATGTCTGCCTTCCACCTTTCAGGATGGCCTGGGACTCCCTGTGCGGCGGGGACCTACTGCGCCCCAAGATACGAAGTGCCTCAAGCCAGATGCCTGGCAGCCAGAGCAGGGCCAGAACACCGTCCCTGGAGGAGCTGCGGCGCCTGCTCTGGACACGCGCACACCCCACGGGGCACGTGGACGAAGTCTGGCCAAACCTTTACGTGGGAGACCTGTAAGAGGGAGGGAAGGGTTGAAGGTGTTAATGCCACTCTTAGACCCCAACATATTTCCCCCGAAATCTGCCACTTGTTATTTAAAATAAAAGAGCTAGGCACTAATGTGGGGACCCCTCGCAGTAAGTCTGAGTGTTGAGCAAGGCTGAACTGTGCATGTGATGCTGTAGCACAGAGAAAAGGCACCCTAAGTAGCCAAAAAGAATATTCCCCTTCCTGATTTCTCCTCCTGCATCAGTACAGGAGTCCCGCACTGCAAAAGCCTGGTGAGGCCGTGGCATCAGTACCGCAGGCAGCCATGCCAGAGCTAGGTAAAACAGGATCAGCCTCGTTTTCTCCTCACGCTGCCAGATGGCATCGGTCCCTTGAACTGATGGATGCCCAGTAGAGGTGACTTAGTGAGAAAGCAAACCAGAAAACTCTTGGCTTGTGCAGAAATATCACCACTGCCACCTTTTTATTTTTCGTCAGTTGAGAAGAACAACCTAAACTGATGCTTGGGAGAAAAATGCAGGAAATGTAAAAGTCAGTTTCTTAACAAGTCACTTCTGTCTTGAAGCATTTTGCTGGACGCTTTGGACCCAATGAACCTGTCAGAAAATAGCTACTACAACTTCATGCAGTTCTAAGAAACTGCACCGTCGGCAGCATGTTCTGCCCCGCACTGTAATGCGGCAGGAGAATATAACCCACCATCCTTCTTCCAGGTATATCGCTCGTGACAAAGCACGGCTGAGTCGAATGGGCATCTCCCATGTTGTGAATGCCGCTGCTGGGAGATTTCACATTGACACTGGGCCCAAGTTCTACAAAGATCTGCCTGTGGATTACTACGGAGTAGAAGCAGAGGACAACCCAAACTTTGATCTCAGCATTTACTTCTACCCAGTTGCTCGATACATAAGAGCAGCACTGAATTCCCCAAGAGGTAACTAAACCGTCTGTGCATGTTGCATACTTTCTGCACAGGAGCCGAACAGGGCAAGTTATCAAATAGTCTTTGGCATAAACCAACCACCTGCAGAAGTGGGTAAGAATGGAGATACCCAAACCAAGTAGTGTCACGCCTGCCTCCTGAAATCTCAGAGTGAGTGGGAGCTCCCCTGTTCCCCTGAAACAGGGAAGGATGCACTGAACAGGCTTTCAAAGGTGTTTTCCCTATGCCTAATGCTATTTGTTAGCAAAAGGCAAAATAGCAAGTATCCTTTATAACCTATACGGATGCACTGACTTGGAAGGAGGCGCGCACACTTGATCTTGTCGAATTAGTGATGGGGTTTAAAATGAAAGCTGTGATGGGGTAAAAAAACAAGGGCAAGCATCATATTTAAGTAAGAACCAGCTATAATGCTACAACCTGTACAAGTCCTACAAACACAGGATAGGGAAGAACTTGCTAGGAAGCAATTCTGTAGAAGAGAACCTAAGCAACATCACCAGTCAGGAGATAATGTCATGCTGTTGCTAGAAGGAATACAACCTTGAAATAGGAAGATAACCTGCAAAATCCTTGGACTCGCTAAACACAGGCCAGGTACAATGCCAGAGGCCGGAGGCTAGTGGGGGATCATTACTATTGAGGACAAACCTTCACAAAAGCGAGTCTCCGCTGTGGCACAAAACTGTACAGATACCCTCTCAAAAGTAAGTGATTTATTAAGAGAACAATTTGACACTCAGCAAACTGTTTTGCTTGCATCATGGTGAGCTTCAGTATCAATAAGGGTCCTAAAATACTAACTACCCAGCTTAATCATATGCAGCTAGTAGGATCTGATCCACACCATACCAGCTAGGAAAGGGAGACGCAGCAACTGAAAATAGTGTACCTCCATGCTAGATACCTCAGCATTTACTGCTGTTTGGAGGGATTGATCCATCCAATTAAAAAAATATTTGCCTTTGTGTAACTGAGGGCTGCATTTGGATTTCAAAACCACTGACATACTTTGGGAATTTGGATCTGCACCCATTTCTATTACAGCATACACTATTTGCAGTTGAAGTAATTGTTGGTGGTGCTCCAGAGAGACGTAAGATCCAAAACCTTTTAATACATCTGTAAGAAAAAAAAGTTCCAAATCAATTGACAAGAGACAGAAAACAACAGATGAATCATGGTGGCCACAAAAGCAAACAAAACCAGTGCTTTGCAAGATGCATTCCCAAATACTGAGTTACGAATGCAGAACAAGTTAGGGCTCAAGGCAAACACAATGAACTCATAGTGTCTAGAGTGCATATTTATCCCTGCTCCCATGCTTTTAGATATTGCTTTACTGAACTCCATATGGAAGCAGGGTTCTGGGAATGGAGACAAGGTGAAATTTAATCATATACAGTCCAGCTGTTGCTGACATTCATCATTTTAAGGAAAGTGCAACAGTTTAGAAAATATATAAACAAGATGTTCTGGAAGCATAATTTCCTGAGGTACAGAAATTTAGCAGCTAAATACCCATGACCTGTGCAGGGATGAGACAGGGAAGGGACTGTTACTCACATCATTTAGTAGAAGAGAAAAAACCAGCATTTATTATAAGCAGTGATGCTGAACGAGAAATTATACCAGGTGACAGGAGGCTTGTTCATATTAAATTCAGGATGTAACGAAGTACTTGTGTTTGACTGAGAACTCATTTAGGACTGCTGCTTAACTATTACAAGCAAATTCAACATCTTTTTTTTAAATGGAATTAAATTATCTTTTTCATCTGGGAGGATAAGTCAAAGTTAAGACTATATGAGGCACAAACATATTTAAAACTATGAATCAAATCCTCACTAGAATTAAGTAAGGACTTTTACTCCCATCACGCTTGAAGAAAAATTCTGATGCTTTACACCAGAAGTCCAGAAAACAGCATGCACAGATTTATTCCAGGTTTCTACCTTAGCTGAATGGAGTATGCCTTTGGTGATGTAAGGAATTTATTTTTAAGGCGATTTCTTCAAACCCGGATGCCAGAGCACGAGCAAAAGGAAGCAGGGGAGCGTGCACTCACGTGTTCCTAATTGGGAGCTATTCCTGTCACAGTGGTCAACGGCTGCATCACACCCTGGACGACTTCCTTCATCATCTTTGTCACACAGATTAAGAAATACACGCACTACTATTGCAGCCATGTCATATAAGCATTATTTTGTGAACCCTGCTTCCTCGGCGGCCTTTCCTTCAGCACAGCCCTGCTGTTCCTTTGCCCACATAACAGAGCTGTTCGGGAAGGCTCGGCCAAGAGCAAGTAGATGCACAACCTACTCCCTTCCCTGCAAGGAAAAACGTGGTGTGTCAGGGAAGTACTGGCCTTCTCCCTCGTGCTCATGCTCAAATGGCAACGCCTTGAATCTTGCCCCTTCACGTGGCAATCTGTACAACTTGCACTTTTCTGGAGTGCAGCTAAAGCTAAGCATAAATCAGCAGGGTTTAGAACAGTCTAGCAGAAGAGAGAGGGAAAGAGAACATGAGAGCACAGATAAAAGCATGCCATGAAAACTATTAAACTAACACCACGCAGAGAGAAAGATTCCCAGGTAGAGAGCTCCTGCTTTTATTGACCTCCGAACATGTTTAAAACAGGCAGGTTAAAATCACCCATTAACTTCCTGAAATGGCAAACCCTCTCAGAGACATTTCCCTTCTTCCACTTCACATTAAAAGCTGGGCTCCCTCTCCTGGTGCCACCTTGGTGGTGGTTATGAAAGAAGCTTAACTTGGGAGAAAAGAGTCCTCTCTCTTGACTCTGCCATAGGTGCATTGCACACATCAGTTTGACTTCCCACTCTCCAGCAGATGACAGCCCTTACTTGTTCCGGGAGGTGCGGGAAGTCGGAACACGCCACCGTTGAAAGCTTTCCGTAGGCTTCTTGCTATTTTCAGCTGTGACAAAATAGACACTTGATTAATCAAGAAATAGATGACTGATTCTGCACCTGGCTACAGGATGGTGGCTAAAACATTAGAGGAGATGAGAAAATCACGGCGGAGCGGGAAGCGCCACTGGGGCCTGCTAGCCCAGCTGAGCTCTGCTCCTGGTGAGCAGCATAACTCCGCCGGATTCAATGGAGCGAGGGCAGCTGGGGCGTTCACTCCGGGTGATGGATCTGGAGCCTGGTCTTAAGCCAAATTGAATCCATCCTGCAAGAAAGCAAGGGCTAGTTCAGGACATTTAGCTCAGTTAATGATGAGTAGCAAAAGGACAATAAGATATTATGTGTTTTAATGACTGATTTGTTCAACCACATTGAATTTCCCAACTTGAATTTGGCCAACAAAGTTGAATGTGCAAACTTTATCCCTAGTGAAAACCCTTTGATGTCAGTAGACTTACAGCAGGCATGAGCTGGATATAATATCCATAATCCGTTGTTAAAAACCAAGTGTTATTGTTCTGCACAAATCCCAGCCAGATGACAGTTATTGTCTGCCTCTGCAAAAAGTAGCTTGAGATGTGCGGTGCAACATTTCAAATAAGGATTTCAAGATTTAATAATGCCAGAAGCTAAGTGCCCCCACTTCTCCTCAGTTAATCTCATTATTCCTAAGGGATCCTGTTACACGCTCAGAGAGAAGGTTGCAACATGGCCCTCTAATGTGGGATCAGTCCAACTTCTCTTTGCACTGTACGTTAAAGCAAATGGGGACGGAGAAGGCACAGTTGGAGGATGTCGGCTTGCGGCATGGATTCTGTGGTACAGAAGATCTGGTTACAACCTCCTTGCCCACCTCATGACAGGGGCATGCACCACAACTGCCTCTGCGAACACCGCTTTCCCAGGCCGTGGTCCAGCAGCCACCCGGGAATCCGAGTCTCGGTGCTGGGACGGTGCATCTCGGCTGCCTCCCGTGAGAGCCTGATGCAACACACTGTTATCATGACGAGTGCGGTCAGGCCATGTGGTGCAGACATGCTTCAGGCGCTAGTCAAATGCAGTATATCGTGGTGGGTCCAGAGTGTCGCTTAACCCATTTACAGGCTCCGCTAAGAGAAAAGGGTCTGAGTCTGTAAACAGAACCAAATAGCAACACAGCTTTTATTTCCTGACTTTAACATTCAATTTGTTTGCTAGAAATAATCACATAGTAAATTAGAATCTGCTTTCATTAGAGCAATTTTACATTAATTAAATCATTTCACATGACTGATTTATCTGCAACAAACAGTCATTTTATTGTCAGTGTACCAGCATTTATCATAACCTCTGTGCACAGTGAAACAAAGGCTAACAATGGGAACAGACATGGCACGAGTAAAAGAGATAATGTACCTGCATCCTCATGGGAACAAGTGTATTACACAGCCATGCAGATTAGGTCCAAGGTCAGCAGTTTGCGCTTGTCCAGGTTTTGTTGAGAGACCTTCTAAAGCTAGTAGCTGACCTAGGACTCCTCTTTTGAAGTGCAGATAAGCCAGAGAAGCAGGGAAGAAAATTACCTTACCACGTCCTCCTCTCAGACACAAGAGAGAGATATAAAACAGTAGAGACCCAACCTGTACAACCAGGAGCCTGGAATTTATTCTGCTTTCTGTGCTCGCACAAAAACACATCAGGCAATATCTAACGGCAGCGTCCACATCTGTACTCAGCTCAGTCTCCAGTTCCAGACTGCAGGTGGGGCTGAGCATTTTTCAGTGCAGAAGGCTCCATCTCAGTGGAAAAAAAAATGCACCCAGAACCAGTTTTACAGACAGTATGTTCCGAACAGCAAGTCTCCTGTCCCCCATCCAGTTTCTGACCAAATTTAGATTGAATTTCAAAATATTTAGTGATTCAAAATCAAATCCAACATCAAGATCATCTCTTTTTGATTGTTTTTTTGTTTGTGTTTCCCCCCTACTCCCTGGTGCAGTTCAAAGCATAAATATAATTTCTTTTTCTTTTAGCAGTAAAGTGCTGATAGCTTATAAATTTTTAGACCAAAAAAAGAAAGCGGTTCTGGTTCTAAGAGAATTTTTCAGAACGCGTTGTTCCTTGGTTTCTGTTATCTGGGGCGTACATTAGGGTGAGTGTCTGGATTTCCCCTGTCCCTGCCACTGCGTTGCAGTTAGGCCTATTGCAAACTACGGAAGCATGGGTTTTCCAAAGATCTTTTGGACTTAGCTGTATTAGCAGTATTTATCAAAGACAAATTGTGCTCCTGCCTCATTTATGTTCCTCTGAAAATCTCAGACCTGGGTTATTTGGGTCTGAAGTGTCTCCTCTGAGGAAGATAATACAGCATACGCATCCCGCAAGGTTGGTGTGAACGCCAGTGATAGTACAGCACACTGAAAAAAAAAAATCTAGTGGAAACTCCAATTAGCATTATCTTTTAGCAGGGGTGCAAAGCATTTCTCCTTATTCCCATAAAAAGTAGGACTTCACTTCCAAGAGTCCCCATGGAGTCAATGGAATTGACAGACAGATGTAATTTAAGTTGAATAATGGCATCAGTATCTCAGTAAATTCTGTGAAGCTGTATCTCAATGGGAAAACACAAATAGAAATCACTTGGTCTTCTAATTCTGCGAAATTGGCAATATGTTGGAAAAACCTTTTCCTTCCCCCAAAAGTTTCCATGCCCAGCCCAAGTCTGCTGTCACCAGAGCTGTCTTTGCCGCTTCCTTGGAGACTATATTTGTCCCTTTATTTCTACTGAAGACATATCTATCTTTAGGGCTGAGCTCAGACCTCTCATGCCAGGATAACGAAAGGTGGCTGTGTCACATACGGTGTGGAATTCAACACTTCTCTCAACCTGCTGGCCAGAGCAGGTTTTTACAACACATGCTCGCTCTCTCCGAGCATGTGGCTGTGCCATCATCATTAGTCAGAACTGGAACGGTTGCTAAAGAAATACTCTGTCACAAACAAAATGGGATTTAAGATTAAAAGCTGTGCACAAAGTACCCAGAATTAACACCCGGGGAGATGGGGGCAATCAGTCTGAGGTTGTTGGCTGGATCTAGGCTCATCACCCAACAAGGATATTTTTGTCCTCCTCCCTGGTAATAGAGAAATTAAGATGCTGTAAGCACAAACAAAACAAGGAACTAGCCCTGAAAAGCTGTCCCTTCTTTCTACCTCTCCTTACACTTTACAGAGAAGCAGCACCTGAGATACTTTATTCCATCTCCAAAGGAAAAAACTCAACAGGGGATTGTTTTTACTGATTTTCAACTTTTTCTGGATATAAATTATATTGCTGCTAAATTGCATTTTGTACAGCTACACAATTAGTAAACAAGAGACTACAAACGTGACAGTCTAAAAAAACTAAAATTTTGAAAAAAAAAATTTTGTTTCAAACTTGTGAGGATTTCAAGTGAAACGGCATTCCAAAATTTTCATGCTAAAAAGACAACATCTTTTTCAGCTGCCTTAATGGGAGACAGAGCTACCCATTAGATGGTCAGAAGTTCAAATCTGATTCTAATCACTGGTTACTTTAATAATGCCCAATTGCTGACCCATGGCCTCTGTGAAAAGACTAGATCTGACTGCAGCAAAGGATGAGATAGTTTGAAAATTTTCAGGCATGGCTACAATAGAGTAGAACAACAGAAGATTTTCTTTCCAATTACAAATTTCTCATTGAAGCGTACCATTTTTTGTGAAAGTTGAAGCGTTTTACAATATTTACAAGACGCGGGTTTTCAGGTTCCAGAGTGAGCTCTTTGTTCACATCCGGAGAGAAAGGACTACAGACCTGGATTTTTCCATCTGAAAGCAATCCTTTTGACAAAATCTCCTTTAATTCCACATAAGACCATTTTAAAAAAAAATCTCCTTCCAGCATGGGTCAAAGGCACACATCAGAAACCTGGGAAGCAGTCACGATACAGAATTGCGTTTCTTGGGCTGCTTCCGTTAGTGATCACAGCAGATACAAACCAAAAGCAGAGCAGAGGGAAGGAGGGAACTATGCTCCTGGATCCATGGAAGGCCTTCCCTGAGGCTCGCTTACAGTAACATGGAAGGACTCACGATATTACTCTTAATGAACTCTTAATGAAGATGCACACCTCACACGTTGAAATCTTCAGGGAACTCAAAACATTTCATAAATTGTTTTTCTAGTGATGATCTAATACGGAAGGGAAGCTAAAGGATTTAGAGACGGATAGTGACTATAGATGTACAGGGTAGCCTATAGGAATAAAAACTGTAAGTAGGCTGCTGCAAATGGCTTACACAAACAGGAGTTGTTCTTAATGGTAATCATTTTCTCACACGCTTTCGACAAGGTCTGGGCAGCAGTCAGCACCCTCAGAAAGCATCGCTGCCCTGAGCAAAGAATCAAAAAGAGCTTGTGGAAAACCAGGAGTGTTCCTGTAATAGCAGCGAGCTCTCCTGAGCATCGCACATTTGAAATCCCAAGTTTCCAGGCCCTCTGGTAGTAAGTAAGCTGCCAAGGCTTTCCCACAGAATGGTCTTTAAGTATAAAGACTTGAAGCTTTGCCGGCAAGTACATCACTCCCAAAACCACCTGTTCAAGCAGGGACACCATGGACGGCAGGCTGGGCAGGCAGGCTAAGGGCAGGCCACCAGCCTGACAGCTAAGCCCAAACAAGCAATCATGGGTCCTGGAATACAAGTACGAATTTTCTGTCCCCAGCCATTAAAACCCGCACTGTTCCTCAACAGCACTGCACCAGGTCTGCTCTGCAGGGCTGAGCACATCTGCTCGCTCAGCCCCTGTATCAGTACCACTTCCACCTCTGCTCCAGCACAATAAACCCCACCATTTGGCCTCCTAGCATAATTGCATTTCTCTCTCCTTTTTCCAGGCAAAGTACTGGTTCACTGCGCAATGGGAATCAGTCGATCTGCAACTCTCGTCCTCGCTTTCTTAATGATCTGTGAAGATATGTCCCTTGCTGACGCAATTCGGACTGTGCGCTCACACAGAGGGATCTGCCCCAACTCCGGCTTCCTCAAGCAGCTTTGGGAGTTGGACCTCCAGTTAGGAAGGGAGAAAGGCAGAGGAGCAGAAGCCTGCTAGGGCCAAGATGGGATGTCTCCTGGCACTGGACCGAGAGATGCTGCCCTCAGTGCAGGGACGCTGTCAGGATTGCTCTGTAGCTGCACTGAGAAACTCCTTGGGAAACAGCTGAGCATGAGCAAGCTGGTAGGAGTCCAGTACGCATTTTTTGGATAAGCCCACTAATTGGAAAGAAAATGAAATAAAGAAGGATTCAAACTGGCAGTTTTGCTCACCTGGCCTGTTTATTTAACTACCTGTTGGGCAGGACACAGGGAGCAGTTGGGTTTTCAAGCAGAATTAAAAGGCAGCACACAGTCAACTTGAAAAAAAGACTTTGCTTGCTTATAATTGCATTTATATGGCAAGAGGGAAAAAGGACTAAACTAGTAAAAAGAAAAAGAAAGCATGAGGTTTTTAAGCAAATCTTTAACATTTCGCATCCAGCTGGCACAGGGCGAGACTTTAGGTTTTGTAAGCCGACGTGCTCCTTTAGTCTGACAGGGTGACACTGGTCAGGATCCAGCTCAGGCCTCAGGCTCTCTCCATTACGAGCCACGGAGGCTCTTGCTGGGACCTTCACAAGTCCTTTTAGCTTCAAAACTATGGCAAATACTCGGAACTTTAAAAGACTATGAAATCCTCAGGAGCCGATACCGGAGGTCCCAGCCAGACACTGCACCCTGGGGCACAGCTATCGACAGCCTCACCGCTGGCCGGAGGGAAGGCAGGCGTCCCCGTGCACGCGTAAAGAAAGGGGCACGCTCAGGGCACACTGCCCGCTGGTGCACTGCAGGGCAGCAGCAGTGCCAGACAGAAACCTCCTCCTCTTGGCTTGCAACCTGATGCTCCAAATCACATTCCCCAAATTTCGCTGTTTTAACAGAAAGCCAGAACCGAGCGTCATTGTGTCAGAGCAAAAATGAGCAATGCCTCTAACAAATCCAAAGCAACAGCTCTGCATTTCGATTACTCTTTTACGCCCAATTGGCCACATTTAATCTTGTGAAGAACTCAAAGCAGATATTTGCTTCAGTGCAATTACAGCCACATACAGAACATTGGCAAATGCAAACAATATAGAATTTCCACTTGACGGCAGATTAATTTGGTGTGATGTTTTCCCTTGAGAGGTCTTAAAGGCTTGCAGTTCTGAAAGTACCCCGCAGTTTGTATTTATAGCACTATGGATGTTGAATAGAAAGAGAGAAGCACATACTCGTTCTGAACTGAAGTTTCTTTTGCTTCCATACATTAAAAAAAAAATTAACTGAGCATAGCACACTTCCACTGCATTTCTCATAACGCAATATGGAAACATGATTTCCCTGCAGAGCCTATAGAGAAATTCAAGTGGTATTTCCGCTTTTATAAACATAGTGAGTAAAACACAACGCAATGCTATGGACTAATTTCCTCTCGGGGAACAGAGAGATGGGTCTTCCCTCCAGAAAGGATCTCATCCTTTGAGACTAGAATAAGCGTCCAGAAGGGAGGCCGTAGCTAATGATGGAAAAATCAGTGAAGTTATAGCTTTCACAGGCCCCTTACTGGCTGCCACAGCAAGGAGATTAGATTTCAGTGTGCATGGTGGCTGAACCACTCCTGGCACTTGGGTCTCCTCCACCTCGGTCTGGCTGGGGATCCTTTTTTATTGCGGACCACGCTGAAGCTGTTTTGTGAGTAGTCTTTTCAGTCACCTTACTAACCATTCCCTTCAAGTTTCTGTAAATGAGCCTATGCCAAGCCAAATGGCACGATATTAAAGCACAAGGGGCATATGAAACGCAACGGTCCAAAATCTCCGTGCATTGTGCCGGTCAGGACAGGTCATAATTCCCAGCAAGTTGCACATCTGGAAACATCTGCGGTTGCAGGGCAGAATTTAAAGTGAACAACTTCTCGGAGTGACTGAGCCTAAATTTACCCCAGCTGAGGCCTGTTGGCCATTGCGGGACTATTTCAGCTGGCCAGGGACAGCCATAGATTCCCCTGCCATGCACCACTTGCAGCTGGGAGCAGGAAGTCTGACTAGAGCTGCAGCCTGCCGGGAAGGCCAGGTACTGGCAAAGCAAGACTGCTGGCTCGGGGTCATGCTTACGGGTGTCTAGTGGAAGCTTCCTCTTCAACCTGGAAAACACCCAACCAAACAATGAAGAACAAGAGGTCAGAAACACCGACTCAAAAGCCCTACCCCAATAAAGTAGCTATCCAACCCCAGGACAAAAAAAAAAAAAAAAAAAAA
>VZSC01005641.1:95475-121711 GCA_013398225.1 Steatornis caripensis
AAAAAAAAAAAAAAAAAAAAAAAAAATCCCTTTCTAGAAGAGCCTGAGCAATTCCTTGTAGTTTCTCCACTCTCCAGCAGATGACATTACCCGAGCCCACCATTACCTTCCCTCCACGCAAGGGCTGCAGCGTTGTGGAGGTGGCCTGGCAGGGGCGCAGGTGCAGGCTCAGTAGCTGATGACAATACAGCAGTCCTAATCTGACCCACACGTGTTGCACACGGAGGTGGCTTATTGCCCCTGTGCTCAGTTAAGCAAAAGTCTCTTAAACATACAGCTGGAATCAATAAAATGAAAACAATACTGGAGGTGGTTCCAGGTATATCTTGTGCTACAATTTCGAGATCTAGAGTTGCTGGCTCTGCAAGCCACCGGCTTGGCCTAAGAAACAAGGAATAGCTGCTTTCCACCACAGCCATCCTTGCTAACAACAAGGCTTTTGGTCCCGGCCTGTAGCTGTCTATTTTCCTGCTGCTGAGCCAGGCGGAAGAGGCCCCGCTCGCTCCCCTGCAGGTGTGGTGCCTCTGCAGCCCCAGCTGTAATCACACTTGCGCAGTGCCCTAGCTAAATACCACCTGCCAAAAGCAATGTCAGTTGAGACTGCAGGCGGGGCTGATCAGAACGGCAGGTTCACACATATTAATGGTCAGAGCAGCGTTGACGATACCATCTTTTCCATGCCTACTTCTTACCCGGTGCAGAGCAAACGCTGAGGTTCATTTACAAACACCTATCCGTTCAGCATGCTTATGAAGGAGCGACCTCCAGCAATGGTGGTGGAGCTGGTGTACTTCCCACACAGTAAGCCTGTGTGGGAGGATAGGCATCTTGGCCCCTTTTCATAGACAAGGCACTTGAAGTTTGCTGGAGCTGCAGCAGGATGGTTGGGGAAAAGCACAACAGGATTGCTCTCCAGCCTCCAAAATTGGCACAAAAGCATGAGAATAGTTTTCTCACATAAGATATCTTGCCTTCACCAGCTTTTCCTCCCGGACTTTCAGCAATGATAAATGCAGAGAATATTGCTGCGGGCACGTCTGCACCGCGTTATTTATCCTTTGGATTTGCACTTAGGGTTTTATTTGTAGAAGGAAAGCGGGACCATAAATCTGCTCTGCAAGGAGCCAAGGGAAGAGAATATAGAAATTGTCAACAAGTTGCACGGAAGGAGATGATGCCAAGGACAGGTTTCCCATGGAAAGAAATGCCAGTCTTGATATTGCCCAGGCACACACCATGTGTAGTGGCAGCAGCTAAGAGTGTCAGCCTTTTTCTTGCAGGTGCAGGAATTCATTACTCCTTGCACGGGTAGCTTTGGGGTCACTTCAGCAAGGATGGCCTTCCTGTGGAACATTTTTAATTCACTGCCTTTGCCCTTTTTTTCCTTATTAAAAAAAAAGAAAAAGAAAAAAATCTGAACTTGGAACAGAACAGACCACAAAGCTGAAAAAAGAAGTGTCACCAAGACTAACTTGTCAGGGTTGAGCACCAAGCCACTCGACAAGACTAAGTGGCCCACATTCCAGAGCAACCATTTTGTTCACTGCCTTCAGCGTACACATGACTGCTATTTGGGTACAGCGCTCTAAGTAACACTCAGCACCTGGAGGCAAGCAGTCTTACAGGCAGATGCCCTCGTTCTGCATTACACTGGCCTGTTCCACTTTAGCCAGTGGCTCCCAGTTCTGCTTTAACTTTGGCACTGCCCACCAAGACCAGGCGACTTTCTTCTGCATAACCCTGATGTCTAGATCAGATCTGCCCAGCTCCTGCCAGCACCTCCAGAACTGCAAAGCACTATCAGGTCCACTTGCCAGACGCTATCCTCCTCCCATTACTTTTTGTCTTGTATTTTCCTGATAACAAGTCTGAGCTACATGTTACTGTGGAGAGGGGCTTCAAAATAGCTTGTGCTTTGCAAATTTACCTCATAGTCTATGGTTCAAAGAGTATACGCAGCTCCTGAAGCCAAGTCAAACAGGAATCTAGGGCCCACAAGGCTTTCAACAGTTAAGTTTCCTTTAGGCTACAATTATTTTGCTTAGAAACTAGACCCTTGATCTGTTGCAGGAGGCTGTAGTTTAATAAAGTCAAACAATTTGCTCCTTGCAATGTACTATTTGCGGTACAAGTATCATTGAGTTACATTGCTCCCCCTCACCGCTGCCTCCTGGAACCTCGTCTGTTTATATACACAAAGCACTCTTAGGAGGCACTCCTAAAAATACCCAGTGATGTTAGCTGAGGATCTGACACTCTCTCCTCCTCCTGCCTCTGTAACATCCTTCCATCATCTTCATGCTCAACAACCCAGGCTGCTCAAGCAAACTTATTTCTGCCTCACCCTTAAAAAAATCATCCTTTTCCTTTCCTCTCTGCCAGTAGCCTGTCACAGAGCAGCTCCCATGATGTTGCCATGCCATGTCCCATCTAGTGTTTTCTCACTTGATCACTAAATTACAGTGAAGCCCACATCACCTTTATCAAATCCTTGAGTAAACCTACACGGCTCTGCCCATATAGGCATATTTTCAGACAATAAGAAGGTGCCAATTTGGGGCAGAAACATTATCAGAAAAAGAATAACATCTTTTACTTCACTTTATAAAAGGGCATTTGAAGACTGCAAAACAAGATGCAGTGCTCTCCACAGACTAACTTTTGAAACAACTCTCAGGGAAGTTACCCTGGATGCAAAGCATCTCCCAACAGAAACAGCACTGCAAATAAAAATATTTTCACAGTAGTACAAATAGAAAATCTGCACAGCAAAAATCCAGCCAGCTGACAGAAACATCCGTTATTAAACTTCAGGTAAAAATTGAAAAGCAGGTCTACAATTCAGCTCACACTTCCAATCTGTCTGTTGCCCAAGACGTGGGCAGAGCCTCCCCTCGCACAAAACTGGCAAGCGATAAGGTCTTCCAGTTGTTGCAGTCTGATCCTGCTTGTTGCCAATCATCTTCACGACCACAAAACTCCTCCAGTGCATTCCAGCACAGATTGAGATTCAGAGCAGCACAAAAGATCTTTGGTGCTTCAGTCTGTCCACGTACCACCAACTGACTTGACTGTTTCTCTCTGGTAGGTGTTCAGCAGACAGAACCCTAAAAATGAAAGCTCAACAACTCTGCTGTTGTAGTAGACAAGACCTACCCCCGTGGTTATTCCCAGGGTGAAACTCTTCTGAAAGGCAGTTGCTGCTCTACGAACCGCTTTCTGTGAAAACAAAGCATCTAATTAATCTAATTCCTCCTAATTCCATAATAATTATAATTCATCAATTCATCTAATACTAAATATCAACAATGAAATATTCACAAGAATTTACAACCAAAACGATTTGTCAAAGCCCTTGAGATTGCTTTTGGAGGACCAACAGTTCTCAGACAAAAACTCCCAAAACCCGAGAAGCACAGAACTGTAAGTAGTGAGACATTGACAATTTTTGCACCAAAGGCATTTAGGATTTCTTACGATAAATAAATAAAGCAGTCCTTTACAAAAATCCCACCCATCATTGGAAAGCCACCAGCCAGCGAAGAGCGAGCAAGGAATTATTTGCTCAGCTCTGGTGACAACTGGCTGTTACTAGAGTTATTCTGACACATTGTTTTGGAGAACATCTGTTTCCACTCTGACTCCTTTAACTTTCAGATGTGAAAAACAAAAGCTCGTTTTCATGCCATGTCTCCCATCTTCAGTTGGCAGCAGTTCTGTGATTATGAAGTTATTGTTATGCTGGATGATCTGTTTTTCAGTTTATATTTTCCTATCATATCTATTTTTAGCTCCTCATTAGTATTATTTGGAGCCTCTCCCATAAATCTTAAGCATTTATAGCACATCTCGACAATTCATCAAATGGAGCCAACCTCCAAGGAAAGGAAACCCAAACCACTTCCCCCTGCTCAGCTGAATGAGATTCAGATCCTTGTCTTTTAAACTTCAAACTCAACATTTTCCCATCTGCTCTTTATACACAACAGCCCTTTTGCTCTGCACCAATATTTTATTCTCCATTCATAACTTTTTACTTCCCTCCAGAGGTTTCCTGATGCTTTTAGTCTGCTGGACTCATAGAAGACTTGGGTTTTGAAGGGTTTCCCCCCCCCCCCCCCCCATTGAAGGGGAAAAATAATCATTCAGCAATGAATGGCCACTTTTCATTACTCATTCACAAGAGGGACACAGCAGGATCCCAGGGCTGGACTCAAAGACACTTTTCTTTGCCACTCTCACAAGAGGGAAACAGCATTTTATCAGAGACTATAAGGATATTTGGAAAATTAAATTTACTTTTTACTCGCTGTTCTAGTCACTGACTTGCATTTCTAATCGTCTGTGTGTGCATGTATAACTATCAATCAGCTGCACAGTTTTTGTAGCTATGACCGTGCCTGGAGGTACCAGTACATATCATTTGGCCAAGTCACCCATGCAAGAAACATTTCTAAAGGGTTCGGTCTATAACGGCCAACAACAAGATCATTTAAAGACATAATAACCAGCAGATATTGCCTGGCCAAGAGTTTTGCAGAAAAATCTCCACTCGTGAAGAAACGCCGGCTGCCGTAAGAGGCCGTGCAGCAGCTCCTGGCTAGGCCATGGGAGATTGCTCTCCTCCTCCTCCACTGTCCTGGGGAAATCCCAGCCTTGCGCACTCCATGCATTTGAGCAACGCATTTCTCAGATGCAACTGTTAATTGCTTGTTTGTAATTAGCTGATACCTGACCGGAACACACAACCGATTAAAAAAAATCAGACTGACCATCTTTTTCATTCCCTACATATTTGAAATAATCAAAGGAGACCTCATATAACAAGAAATTAAAACTTTACCAAGGAAAACAGTCCTGGTATCCGTCTTAGTCTTACACAGTGGTTTTAATTTAAACAGCTCATCTGATCAGGCAGAATAGCTGTATGTTGCTTTTTGGGGAGGTAGGGAGTGCCTGGAGAAGGCAGTAACAGAAAGGAGTATTTAGATTTTTACAGCCCAAGTTGCTTTCCATCAATTCACACAATTCTTCAAATCACCTAGTGTCTTTTCCTACTGTCAACTTTCAGGGAAGAAAAAAAAAAAATTAGTTTAGACTCTGTTACACCTTCATGTGGTTACATCCTGATCACAACCTCCAGCAAGTTCTCCAGTTTCTAACCTATCCTGCTTCACATCAGACATATGTCAGCTTACCTGCATCTCTGCTATCCCAGATCCTTTTGGTCAGATGTCAAGTATCAGTGCCATAGCAGCCCGTCTGGCCAGTCATCCAAAAGCATTTCAACAGATTAGTCATGTTGACGACAGTCATCCCAAGGCTCAGAAATGCCTGTCTGACAATAAAGGTGCTGGTTTGCTAAAAAATAAATAAGTAAGTTTTGGGCTACTTGGAAAAAACATCCCGGGAGGCTAAAAATTCAGTACATTCTAGTAGTTATCCCATGCAGTGTACTGCAAGAGCACTTCTGGAACGCTGTGATTGTACTGACAGAATATTGCACCATGGAATATCAGGTCACAATGTGGAGCAGACATTTTGGGGGAAAAAAAAGCAAACTGTGCAGGCACAATGACTCAAAAAGATGAGAGATTACGGCAGTAAACCCAAGCAAGTCAAAGAAAGCACCATCATATCAGGATCCCCTCCTCATCCCAACCACTTTTCCTATGAAAAGAAGTATGCCAAATCCCTTACAATTCTTTCAAATTAAAATACAAGATTAAACTGAAGGTTGACGCAAATTACAAGTTCAAATCTTATCCAGATTTCCCTTAGCACTAGACACTTACAGACCTGGGATCTTACAGTTTATTATGGCAATAGCAGCCTTAGATCCAGAATCAGAGCTAGACTCAGACACACATACATATCACTCCTGTATCTACCTAAGCAAGAACTGTATTTCTGCCAGCCCCAGATGCTCACTACTCCTGTATCACCCCTCCACCTTCCCCTTGTGGGAATGTCTTTATAAAGCATGGGATTTTATTATTATTTGTCTTAAGGTTCATTGTTTTCATTATTTTCTTGACAAGGGCAATAAACTTATATTCCTCTTCCTCTCCCCTGCCAAGGAAAGCTGAGATTCTCTGGTAGATTTAGGAGTGCATACCGTGTTATGAGACATGGAAAAAGCTATGAGAGCTAGAGTACTGCCACCTGGTACACCACAGCAGTGTCCTAGGGCTAAAGCAGCTGGGAGCACATGCTGCTTCGTTTACTTGGCTATGCCTTAAACTGAGCAGTGCCAGGGAAGGATGTATATGTACATATACGTTACGGCATCATCAACATCCATGACATTGGGACATTTAACAAATCTCTTCGCTCACCAGCAGCTCCAAGCCCTGCTCTGTCAGTTTTGGGAAGGAGCTGTCCTTTGCAAGCTGTCAGTCACGCTAAGATCCCTACTCCAACCGAGACCATTCCCACCAGAAAGTGGAAATTTGAGCAGGCCCTGTGTTATCACGTACAAGCTGATGGAACCAATCTGTGCCTCACTTTGAAAGTGATAATTTCCTAACGGTGCCATAACCAATCAATTTATTTATTTATTTAAACATCTGGAAAGACCACATAATAACACAATTTATACAAGGCTTTAGTCTTTCGAAGGAAGATTTAGCTACATTAGCCCATAAGATGCGTGAATTGCCCAGTTTTGAAGCCATCCTTTTAGCATAGTCGTACACACATACTTAGATGAGAGCTTGGCTGCAAAAGCAGGGAAAAGAGTTGTGTGTCACTAAAAAGTAAAGGTTCTAAAATGAACCACTGCGTAGTCCAAAGGAACACATCTGTAACAATGAAAATACCATTATTTGGCTTAGTAACTAACGGTATAAATATTCCATAGCATCAAGAAACGTAACTCAGAAACAGACAACACTTGCAATCCACACTTAACACTAGCAGGATGCAAGAGACAGGCCCCGCATCACGGCTGGGACCACGAGCTTGCAGGAGCCTGGAGTGGCAGGCAGCCTGGTGCGTGCCAAGCCACCATTCCCTCTGTGCTTGTCTTTAGACCTTCCTGAGATGCTATTGCTCACCCCTGCGGGGGCTGAGGGATGCTTCGGTCCTGAGCACAACCATTACACGACTGCGGGCTGGCTAAAGAGAGGAGAAAGGGGCAGGACGTAGCAAGGACTGCAGGAGGACAGGCACCCCGAGCCACTCCCATGAGCCGCAGCTCATCTTGCCCAAAGGCCTGAACACACACCAGACCGCGGTGATGCTTCGCCCAGGGTGTTTCTGGGCACATTAGTATGGGCTTGACGTTTCCACTGTCCTGTCATGGCTGCCTGAAGGATTTAGAGTTCAGGCTGAAGACTTTTAGTAATTTCTGCCGCAGCAGCATAGCAGGGCTCTGGGGACACTGATGGTATTTATAGCAGCCTGAAAATTGTACCTCTTCTCACCAACTGAACCAGTTCCCTGAGCTGAATGCTGCAGCTAATTGAGAGAAGACTGTCATATACCATCAGCTAAATATACTGCTGGTCCTCAAGATCAGGTTGTGCTGACTGCATTGTGACAGCAGTGTCTAAAGGGAGGTCATCTTCATTTCTAAATTTTCCCTCTAGGAACAAGAGTTTCTTCTGCATCTGCACTGCTAGGTTTCTATTTATAGGCTTGAATCCTGTGATGTAATCTTCCTTTTTGTTTCCAAGGAAACAATATTTGATGTATTCTACTTCCAAGTTTTTCTTCCTTTAGGTTTTTCCCCCTCCCCTGCTCTCTCCCTCTCTTTTTAAAGAGATAAGTCAATAGGTAAAACCTGTACTTACTTATCTCTGGCATGCAGCATAGTTCTCTCTCTCTCTCTCTCTCTCTAAAATCAGGCTTATTCATATCACTAAATATTTCAAGACATTCCAAAAATATGCTTAGCAGTAATTTTATGCACTGTTTATACATATTACTTTTCTGATAGTAAATGAGCTATAATTGCAATAGGCAGCAACTCCTGTTGATAGCTCATTTTTCTCAAAAACTTCTGTTCTGCATCTCAGCCCCAAGTCCTCTTTTCCTGGAAACATTTTTTAAAATCCTCTCGCTGACCACCCATCCAGCCTTCCCACAGTATTAGTCCTCAAGCCAGGGCTTCTGACAGCCAGTCCTGTCCCCTGGCACTCCCTTTCTGGTGGCAGGGCATCTCCTGACACCTCTCTGCATGCTCCCCTCTGGCACAGAGCAGTGTTCTCAGGTCTGTTGTAGCTCTGAGTTCATTTTCAGTCACGTGAAAATCCTCTACATTAATGTTCTTTTAAAACAATTGGTTGTCACTTCACTGTCTGTAAGTTAGGAAAATGCAGGGGACTGAATCCATAATTTATACTGAAATCAGCATCTGTGACATCCGGAATAAAGCATGTTGAATGGGTTCTTAGAGAAATGCAGGTGCTTTGGAGTCTTAATGGAAAAGCAATGAGTCAAAAATTCTCAGTGCGAGCGTGGATGGGTTGAAAGGTGTGGGAGAGACTGGCTGGTTTCACAAAAAGAGACTATTTTAACACTGCATAAAAATTAAGAGTAGCAATGCTCGTAAACAGAGTTGATTAATTCTGACTGGGAAACATGCATTCATTTTTATTACTCCACCCTTATGCTCTGTGATATAAAACAATAAATGAGCTGGACTGAAGAACTTCCGCTCTACGTACAATGAAGTTACAGCCAGATTTTTTTTTTAGGACTATCCATTTTGGAACATAAAAGGGCGGGTAAAATCCCAACCTAAAGAAGATTATGTGGACCAAGAGTGTTCTTGAACTCGAACTGAGAGTTTGTGTGGTGAAGAGGAGAAAAGGAGTTAAAGCACATGCTATATATACATGATATAAAGTCGGCAAGTCATACAAGTTTTACGCTATCAAAGAAACTATCAAAGTGAATATGGAAATTATCTGCAGTCAGCATCTTCCATTTTGGGTCATATGGGTTGTAGACCAACACCCATCGATTCGTGTGTCAGCTCCAAAAAAACGCCAGGCTCTTTTTTTAAGGTATCTGGATCTTGATTCGGATGCTCCAAGTCATTCCGCAAAAAATCTCTGACTTGGCAACAGGAAGGGACTTGGGATGGGAAGACTTACATGATCTAGGCCTCTGCCAACATCTCTGGATCTTTTTCAAAAATTCATCATATTTTTTCTTCAAACGCCTAAACTCTGCATTCCTCATAGGAACTGCTCCAGGAAGCTACTTCTCTCCTCCTTCCACCTCGAAAGCATTCATAGTCGGTTTTGCCCTAGACGATCACAGTTGTTATCAAGCCTTCACGTCTCCCAGTCCAACCAGGGCTTAACGACTTGACAACACTGTCTCCTTCCTAGTGGTTACTCAGTCTCTGGGAGAACCTCGGCAAAAATCATGTTTGACAGGAAAGGGAACAGTAGCAAGCTTCAAGTATTTGTCACTAAGTTTTGTTAGTCTATTTCCGAAGTAAAACATTTCTGGTAGCTAACGCGCAGAGCACATTTCATGGTCTGGCAATGCGCTGCTTTAGAGATTGTGGTTCTGCAAAGAAAGAGCTTTATCAATTTTGTTTTGTTCTCAGAGACACTCCCTGGCACTGCGCAGGTCCAGTTGGGTCCCAGTAAATCAAATGCTTATTTGATGTCACTGAAACTAAGATGCAACTGCTGTTTCGCTCAAGGTTGTCAGAAAGCTTTTCAGTAATCACTTTCAGCCAGAATAGATGCTCAATTGTTCTTCTTTCCTGCTGCAAGGGGGAAAAAACAGCAGCTTGCTCTTCCTCAATAATTCCTTCATATTTCATTTTTAATCTCTTAAGCAAATTACAAGTGAAGACCTTTGATGTATGTGCCAGCCAAACTCATTCATTTCTCAATACTTGCTGGACTAGAGAGGATCTCCTGTTCTTATGCATGTGGATGATAATAACAACTTCAAAGCCCCCAGGCATGTGTTAGCTGTCCCTGATTTCCTTTCTAAGTATGCATTTCGTGGGCCAACACCAGTTAAGACCCATAAACAGCTGCACTTGAATGCCATCTATTAAGGCAGTCTTGCTATCTTTCAAAGTGTAACAACTCTATTTCCACTTCACAGAACTACTCAGTCTGGCTTTTGTATTTTTCCTGAAACGGAGTACCTCCTTTCCAACATTTATGGTGTTCTCAGCTTAAAAGAGTCTGGAACCCGGTCAAACTCAGAGCAAAAAGCCATTAAAAGGCACTTGCCCTGAGGTGATGTGAAGCATTCCTGCTGGATTCTAAGGCATTGTTTTGCTGTCCGGAGGTTTTACAACGCAAAGTGTACCTGATCACTTCTAGGAGGACGGTAGGTTGTAGCCATAAGGTACCACAGGACCAGATGTTCTGAGTACAGGAGAACAGCTGCACCTGAGCAGTGGTCGGGCAAGCTTGCTTAGGAAAAATGAAAAAGGGACATATTTCAAACCAGTTAATGTTGTAAGTTATAGTTATCATCATTATTTAGTCTATTGAACTCATTATCAGAACACTTGGAGACAAAGAGCACAGAAGAGTTAAAGAGAATTTCAGATAGTCACATAAATAAGAATAACCACCACCAGAGACAATTTACATTGGAAGAAAAGAAATAGTTTTGGAAAAGCTGTAAAACTTCATGCTTCAGGCTCCCAGCCAAGCTTTATCTAAGGAGGTGGAGCGGGGAGATTACACATATTTTCTGTGGGGCAGAAAATTTATCCCAGAAGTGGGGAGCACAGATTTCATGTACTTTCCTTTAAGGCATTTGTTACTGACTATGGTCAGTGGTACAGACACCGGACTAATGGCAACAGCATGGCAACTCTGGCTTTTCTCCATCTGCAGTGAGCAAGAGGAGAGCAAACTTCAATTCAATTTCTGGCTCTCAGCTCTATTTAAGTCTAGATTTGGCACTCTGTATAGCCTGAGATTACTCTGACCTGAAACCTGCTCTCAGCATGTCCGGACAAAACTTTCTGATCAGAGTTACATACCAAGTATCTATTATTTTTGTTTGTTTTTAAAAACATGCTATGCTTAGGGAATAGGCTGGACCAAACATTTCTGGAATCTCTGCAGCGATATATTATTAAGGATCTAGAGAAGTAGAAGAAAAAACCTTCTTATCCTAACGAACAATAACAGTAGAAACAGACTGCGGCAGTTTCCCAACGGGTCATCAAGAGAACTTAAAAGTGCAATCCTGTATGTGTGATACTGCGGGGACAAAACCACTTTGAATTTTCAGCAATGCCATTTTCTTTGTAGGGCAGTTTCTATGCTATGACCAATCGGAGGTGCCCGATTTTTGGACCTCCAGAGCACGTCAGGATGCCCTGCACAGCACAGGACAATGTACTCACTGGTTAATGCTCTGGCATTTTTCTGGTAGGTGCTCTTCTTGCAGGGCTTCCTCTTAGCACCGACTGAGAAACAGTGGGGTAAGCAGTTTGGGGCCCCAGGCTCTTCCTGTTCCCAGCATTCTTCAGTGAAGGGAGGTTATAAGAAAGCCCTCATCCCTTATTTTCCACATTACTGTGCCTTGGGATCTATACTCCATTTCAACAGAAATCTCCCAGAACGTTTTTTCTGCTGACAGCGAGAGAAAAAGCAGAGCAGTGAACAAAACGCCTTTCAGAGTCCTGGCCGCAGCCTTCCCCCACAAGCCCAGGGAAGGCCAGGGAACCTTGTTCAGGACTGGGGTCCTTCCTTCCTAGTTCCTGGGGAGATTGCTTCGTCCCTAGCCTCAAATACTGCCTTATAAACACAGCCCCTAGTGCTGGGCTATTAAGTCCTGTCAGAGACATAGCAAGAGACGCACCAGCCAGCAAATTTGACTCCTACCAGGTCAAATCCAAGTTATCTTCCTGACAATACTGCCTAAGAAGCTCATCAACCAGTATTTCTACCTGTTCTACTACTTGGACAAACAACATCAACTGTTATCTGCAAGAACACTTGCTTATTGACTAAAAAAAAAAAACCCAACATAAAGAAGTAACGTACTGTGAGTCTATCATTTCTGATAGACTGATTTCTGATCTTTCACTTCCCCCTGTTTTCAAAATTTCAGAAATGCTCCTGATGTGTTGACTTTAAAACATTCAGACACTGAAATCCTTGCCCTGTGAAGCAAAGCTGCCCCTTTGATTTGATTTGCAGAATAGTCTCACAAGTCAACATGATTCTGAGTCCCCTGCTGACAGAAGCTAGCACAACCGACATCTAGCTGAAATGAAGTAACAACGAACACAACGGACAATGCCTATTAAAGGATCAAATAAAACCCCGAATACATCAGTCAAAAACAAGCATACGACCAAGACTTTCTGGTAATCCTTAACTAGGAGATGAAGAGGGAAGAACAAACCCAAGCTCAAATGGTAGGTTACATCGGGCAGCAAGTGTCCTTTTTGTTTTATGGGTCTGTGGCGCCTGCCTCAGCAGAGCCTCAACCCCTGATGGGGGCCATTAAGCAATACTTCAGCATAAAGAGAAATTAAACAGCTAACACCCAACTAGATACTCATGCACGCGAGGTATCGTCAAACAAGTTTTACATAGTGCTGTGTAAATGCCAGTTGACTTCAGTAAGAATCAAGGGCACGCAGCATTTTGTGAGGAGGGTGCACACACATTTAAAACATTTCTCTCTATCTGCAGTAATCAAAACAAGTTATAGCCGGCCTACAGCTATATGTCTAGTTTGAAGACTGCTTGTCTGTGCAAGGCAGAGCCATCTGGATTTACTTTATGGTTAACTTAAAAATATATATATAAGGTTTCTTAACTTTTGCCAAACAACTGGAAACATAATGGTTTCTGCATGCTGTTAGCATCCCAGTACAGCTGCAAATGTCCATTAGGACAATCTATATAATTATATACTTATTCTTCCCATTCAATTGTTAAAAACCCAGCTTTTCCAAATAATAGCATATTTTGTAGCAAAGCGGAAATCTTTCAGTCCACCAGGTTGGAATAGGGGAGAGAAGTCTTCTGAAGCAGACCTTTACTAAAAGCTTTTATTTTAAACTACCAAAATTTGCAAGCCTTAGAAAACAGTGTGTCAGATTTTTCCAGCTGCACCTCTAGTGTGGTCTGGCCAGAAATCTATCATTTCTCTCCCTTCTCCTTTTCTTTACCTAGTGTTTGTGAAAGACATTTAGTCCTTCTAAGAAATTGTCATTTTATTAAAATATTTTCAGTTTTTACTCCCTTCTCACTCACTCCCCCCCCCTTAATGGGACTTGAGCTTTCATCCTTCCCACGGCTCCATGCTCTGTGCCACAGAAGCACCCACCTACAAAACTGGTCGGTGACCTTTTTTTGGCCACAGACTCGCTCATTCTGCTTGGGTGTCATCCTTTTTCCCACCCAAGCCTTTGTCTCTTCTATGTAGAACATCAGCTCTCAAGGCTAAGAATTTTATCACGTATCTGAACAGTGCCTAGCGCTGCTCTTGGTTGGCCCTTTGACACTTTCGGCATACACATGAAAAATGAAGGGGTAAGGAATTTTGCCCAGGGTCATGTTCTGGGGCCGAGGCTGGTGCAGTTGCTTTGCTAAGACGGGCATGTGGGGTGACCACAAGAGCCACCAGCACAAGAGCCGACCACCGAAAGCAGGGATCTGCAGGCTGAACAAGAGCCAGCTGAATGCATGCAAGGCTCCAGGAAGGACGAGTGATCTGCATGTTCAAAGCACCATCATCAGCTTAGGCAAGATTTTCAGAAATTACCAATAACATGGCAAACACCTGCTTTTAGGAGTCCAAGGCAACTATTCAACTCTTCAGAGAGCAGGTGCTTACCTCGTCCAAAATAAGAGCCTTCCTGCTGTGCTTCCCACGTGTCCAGGCTCCAAAGCACTCTAAGTCACTGGCCACTCTAAAACCATCTCAGCAGCTAGCATTTTTCACTTAACAAAAAGCAAACCTAATGGAAATACACACAACTGGTCCTCAAAATAGAACATTTTTCCAGGAGGTGAACAACCCTTCCTTACACGTTCTCGGGACCCTACGGAGAGAGGGGCACAAGGGCTCCTATTGTTTTGACACCCAGGCAGACAAACAAATACTTCTGTTTCAGCTTAATATTCCCGGAACTCAAACTGCCAGCCTGAAAAAACAATACCACAAAACATTGTCATGCCATCAATCTGACATCAGAAAGACAACCTTGGGGAGTGACAGCCCAAGAGAAGCAACAGACCACTGCCCATCCCCACGCCGTGCCACCCGGGGCACACAGACCTTCCATTGCACCCCTTACATAGCCTCCTCTCACCAGCACTGCTGGTCTGCCGTATCATCTTACCCATATTCCCCCATACTGGGTCGCCTGCAGGGTTAAAAATAAAACAACCGCTGCTAGTTCCTCTTATATGGGGTCTGTATCTCCTCCTCCACAAAGTTTCTCTGTTATCAGTATAGAATTAATTCGCACAACAACCTTCCAAGGTAACTTAGAAGGCACAGCAGGTTTCCAACGTCCAAGCTCTTTCTCATTTTAAGAGCGACTATCTGAATAACTGGCAGGGAGGAGCTTGGCTGCTCTGTATTACAGAAACTTGGCTAGAGCGATGCCGTTAGCATGAAACGGCAGCAGATCCAATGCCCAGAACTTGAACTGAAACTGTTTGTTATTACTTCATATTTGTACTGCAGTATTAGCCACGGGCTATGACCAAGTCTGGTCCTCGTCCTTCTGGGATCAACTTTTATCTTTTAAACAGACAGGGGATGACAAAAGTGGTTGGAAGAATCTGAAGTAACATTCAAAGTCACTGACCTAGTCAGGGACTTGTGCACCTCTGAAAATTAATGGCCCCTACCGTGGGACTTGGATACTTTAGAAAAAACACTTGGGCAACCTGAAACTTTGGTTAGACACAGGCACTGGCAGCCACAGAAGACTGTTTCTGTTTTTGCAAGAGATGAAAAAAAGTTCCACAGTGGGTATACATCAACAGCTGGCTGCTTTTTGCATGCCAGCAAAAAGTGAGAGTAGGCAGCACTGTGAGCCAGGCAGGCAGGCAAGCAGCGCACACGGGTCTGCTCCGAGAGATCGTTTCCAGGATGGCCATCGCAACAGAAGGGGCTGGGAGGCCCCAACAAGCAGGCGCAGAGACCGATGGCTCCTTCCCGGTATCACGCGCTTGTCCTGACTGGTCGCTCTGCCTCCCTTGCCCACTCCCAGGCAGAAAGCAACGGATCTGAAGAATTTCCCCTGAGAAATATGAATATCCATGTGACAGCTGGAGCTTCTTAGGGCATTACATGCCCGGCTCCAGCAGCACCGAAATCTCATTACTCCTGATGAAGTTGTCTGAGTTGGCAACACTCAGGAATGGTTTGCTGCAGAACAAACACTCGGGGAGAGGATGTTGTGTACCAGCTCCTCGCACGTGATCGCTGATCCCTCTAGCAGGCAGCCCCGTGGGCCATGAAGGTCACCGCTCTCGCAGCGGACGAAGTGCTGGAGTGGGAGACGTGTGGCTCTGACACCAGGGAATCCAGATTCCATCTTTGATGAATCTGGCTGGGGCTTACTATAGAAAGTTTTAGACTTTCTGCAATAGGAAGGCACGGAGCTTTTCAGGAAAACTTCTTATGAAAGTACGGATATTTTCAAAGGCCGGAGAGTGTTTTTGGCAAGCTGTGCCCACGTCACCATTGCCGAGCACCACAGCACCTTCTCAGCAGAGAACGGAATTTCAGAAGTCTGGTGGATACTGAGAGTGGCAACACTGGAGAAAACCAAGACAGTAGGTGGGGAAGGTGGCTTTCTGGTGGTGCACAGGCAAGAGACGAGGATCTTGTCAGGATGCCACCTCTCCCACTGCCCACTGTGCCAGTGCCAAATCACTTGGGCACAGCATGACAGAAAACAGCAGTGCAGTGCTCCCAACCCACACAGCACTGGGCTTGACGAGGGGATAAGAAGATAAAAGATGGGCTTTGTTTTATTATAGTCGACATGCAGGCATCACATTATCTTAGTCATACTGAGGCTAGGTAGCTAAATTGCCAGGTTTAATGTTTCAGGTCACATCAGGGAATAGTTTTACCAGCAGATGTAAAGATTGTCCTTTGGAGTGGGTAGCACTCAAGGTCAGAGTCAGCAAATCCTCCTCTAAAAATAGACTCTAGTTGCAAAGTTGGTAAGATATCTTTTGTCATTCTGCTGCACTTCACAAGACCCAGCTACCTAGAGCACCCGCATAAGCTTACAGGTAAGCCTAAGCAATACAATTTTTCTGTGCTCCTTTTCTTCCTTTTATAACTTAGTTTGGTAAACCAAGGACGGAGAGCTGGCAAGCTTTCCAAGGTAACTGATAACTTCATCAACTTGTTGCAGGAAAAAAAAAAAGCTGAGAACTATTGCAGAGTCAAAGAGGTTTTGAAAGTATGATTTACAATTTTTTAAAAAACAAATTGGTCACGTTACAGAAACAACTTTAGAAAATAGGAAAGGAGGTGCCACATCTGTATTTATCTTAGAGATAATTTTAATTTAAGTTTTAAAAGTTAGGAATAAAAATGCAATTTCTCAAGCTTTTGTAACATCCATCCCAGAATATTTTGCTTATTCTTTGATAATTGCTCCACCCTCCAGTCAAATCTAACTTTTCCAACTGAATTACAATTCTCTCAGATGACGCAGTGCCTCGCAAGCCCTCTTTGGGCGCTCTCATAATATTTAATGAAATCTCAGCTTAATCTGTTTTAAATTAACCAGTTCAGTCAACAATAAAGAATGAGGGCAAAAATAAGTTTTTAAAGTCATCAGTGGCTTAGAAATTCATTGAAATAGCTGGTTAGTTTTGAATATTCACAGCAGGAGGGTCTGGGAAATAATTGCACAGAGGCTATGGTTCTTCTAGTTTTAAAGTGTTTAAAGATGAATGCATCGGATGAACTATTTTACAGTCCCTGAACGCTTCAAGCATAAGAATGCGGGAGTAAAAGAAAGGAACTGAAGTAAATGACAGGTTTTGGTGATGACTAGGACAGGAATAAGGAACACAGGGTTGTGTTATTCTTTACTTAAGTATACTGCAGGTACCCTGAGGATTTCCAGTTTTGGATGTACAACACTTTGCTTAATTCTTTTAGGACCCTTTCTCTAAAAGATTTTTTGAAGGACTTACTCCTCCTCCCTCCCAAGAAATATTTGAACTTTTTTTTTTTGGTGCGGTATTAGGGGAAAAAAACCACCCAAGGAACCTTTGCAGCACGGTACTTCATTGCAGTACCTTGGGGCGCAGCAAGTGCCCGGTTACCCCGGAAAGCATATAGCTCTTCATGGCTACTGCCAGCGCTTGGAGTCTGAGCAGAATCTCACGGGGACAGCATCTCAGGGAGCACCATTTTAAATTCATTTAGTTAACTCATCCAACAAAGCAAGTTTTTGTTGCTGCAGCTAACCAACTCTCAGCTCAACCGATGTCGAGTCATGAACAGCTTAGAAGCGAAAGCACTGTTTACCCTCCTCCCAAGTGCAAACACTGCACTCCAGACAGCATGCGCCTTGGCTTCTGCAAGGAGAACTTTCCAGTTTACAAAACAGCCCTCTGCTTAGTCATACTTGAAAAGGGTAAGTACTTTTTCACCCTGAAGGGAGGTATGTACCTGGCATGCTGGCTGGAAATGGAAGAACAAAACATTTCTTAAGAATTCAGGAGCTTGCTCAACAGATCCTCGCTCACTACTTCTGAAGACCCTTAGTCATGAGATATGATTTTTGTCTGCCTTCAGCACTGAGAGACTGCTTACCTGGAGACCGGTTACTAAAATGCCTTCAAGCCTTTCACACATTTTTTTGAAAGTGCAGGAGAACAGGTATTCTCCTTCCTTACCTTCTCTCAGGTACTTCCCTCTCTTGTACACACTTGTCACAGATGGTCTTTGCTCCTTCTTAGGTCTTACCTAAGGTAGTTATTAAATTGAAAGAAATAAGTAAATAAAAATAAAAGCATTATTTTTGCAGTTTTCTGGAAGCCAGAAGCCAAGAAGGTCTCAGGTTTGGACCCCCTGGAAGACAGATGTCCTCTGATTTCAGTGGCATTGAATTCCACCTGATAAATAAAAACATTCAAGGAAGTCAGCTCTCCGTACAACATCAGAAAAGAATATGGGAATAATTTCTCAGTAAAAAGCACTTCCTGCACAAAGATGATTTCTTAACCATAATTACAGCGGGGTTTTTTTCCCACTTTATTGTTCTTCTTTCAAATCTAGTGTTCATGGCAGTAGATAAATTCAGTCCCTGGATTTCAGGGTCAAACCACCGACTTATTTCAAGGGCACCATGTCTATCTCCTACTGCACTGGTGTGAGCATAAAGTCTACTGGAAATGTCATTATTTCTGCAGACTTCTCATGAAAGGCCCAGAACTGACCGACAGATAGTCTGCTTTAGTTCTTTTCTTTCCCTCCCTTGGCATCTGGAAAAAAAGCCTTAAGATATCACAGCTCCACTCCTTTTTCAGAGCTGTCGCGAGGAAAGAGGTAGGAAGCAAAATCTGAAAGCATCAAACCAGGAACAAGATCAAAATCTGCCTTCGCATTTATGAATAGGTTATACAGTTGGGTGTTTGCTGGATGCTGAAAACCTTTCATTCCCAGCTAAACCAGAAGAATTTGCAAATGGTTGGATTTTCAGGGAGAAGGAGCTTTTAGACAACTCTGAGTGAAAAAACACGGCTGGTACACTTGTGTACACCAAACTAAATTTAATAAATCCAGCATCAGAGCCCCACTAGCACAGGTGACTGATGTCACCGAGAGAACTCCTAAGAGCAGGAAACATGGGTGGTAAAGAACGTAAACTATTCTGCTATATAAAGATGGACTGAAGCAGGCATTAAAGCAAGGAAGCCCTGTGCCCTACGTCAGGCAGGACAGAACAGCTAACAGGATTACAGTTATTCCTTCTGAAGGAAAGAGTGAGGAAAATTGTCTTGTGCCTCCATTTTTGTTCCCACCTCTTATTTGCTTAGCCTCTCTCGTTGCATGCTTGTAGACCACGCCAACACGACTGGGCTCTGACCTCACTGGGGATCTGTAGCTTCAGGCACACAAACACAGCTACAAATTGGCAGCCACAGTACACACGCTTAGGGCAACCGCAGTGATGGAGGAACCCCCCTGCGTCAGGGAGGGGCGCAGAAAAGAATGGGAGAGGGTACGTAGGTCTCTGCAAAGGACAAAGGCAAATGCAATCCTTTTCTGTTCATGTCTGCTTTTCTTCTTTTCTTTTTCTTTCTTTTTTTTAAAAGAAAAAAAAAATCTCTGCAGCTGACTTGGATCTTAACTCCCAGGCATAAATCTTGCAAAATTGTTTGGCATCTTTATACACAGCACTAAGGCTTGCACAGCACGTGGAGCCAAAAAAATTAAGAAACATCGTATTTTGTTATGTAGATAATGACTTATAGCTCTCAGTCTCAAAGTACTCAGAAACTCCCACCACATCTGGAAAACCACCACCATTAGAAATGTATACACCACCACTGAAGCTCTGACATTCACCTCTAGCCATGAATCTCAGTTTTTTTCCCCCACTGTCTGTGGGATAATCGAACTGTAGAGCTCATGACTGATGTTTCCAAAAGCATTAACTAAGCCCCTACAAATTTTGGGGTGGGGGAGGCACATCCTTCCAGTTGAACCAATCTGGAAATGGGCCACTATGTTTTGTGACTTCTCAGCGCTTTGCTGGAAGTTTTTTGGTAAATTTGAGTCGTTCAAGGGACTCAGAACAAGGTGCAGAAAGGAAATCTTCCACTGCCACATCACTGCTCCAGCCACTAGACTGTGTTCACACTCTGAATTAAACAGCAGATAGACTGGCAGATTTTCCTTTTCTTCCCTTGCAATTTCCTTCCTCCCTCCCCGTTTTGTTAAAAATAAAATAAAAAAGCTAAAGAGCACTACAAGATATTCCATTTGGCAGCTGTAGAGTGGATAGTGAACATAAAGAAGAGATTCTTTTGCTGTGCCTAATGCATGCTGCTTATCCAAATTAGCCACACAATTACTTCTATCAATGCAAAAATAGTTTAATGTTTTTTTCTAGTGCACAGCACTCAAGAATGACTTAAAATGCAGTGTAATTTGCCACAGTGTATGTCCTGAAGTGGCTCGCTAATGAAAAGAGGATTAACTCTCCATTATACTGAATTACCATTTTGTGAAATCACTAACAATATTTTCATTTATATACATATAACCCAAGGGGGAGAAATATTCCAGCCATCCAAGTGATTAACAAATAAAATTCATTAGATAACATGCACTTCGGTCTTATTTATGAAGAGAGAGATTAGGGTATAAAAATGCAGATGACTGAATTTTTATCATCCTTGTTCTGATAATACACTTAAGTCCATGACAGCATAATTGGTGAGCACTGGCAGTTTAGTCACACGCCGGATTGAGAAGCAGAACCCGCAGGATGTCAGGCTTGGCAGACCAAATCTCACAGGCTTGAGCATCGGACCCTGGTCCCGCTGAGGCGGACCCGGCCCTCGGCTGCTGACCACCCACTGCACGGTGGGTGCGGGGCGGGAACGGGAAGGTCTCGGCAGCTCACACTGCCTGGCCTCGGCACAGCGCGGCACAGAGCAAGAGAGGAGCCATGGCTTGGGCATGGGGGAAGAGTGGGACAAGCGGCAGATTGCCCTGCCTTGCTGTAAGGGAACTCCTGACCCCCGAGGCAGGGCTCCGTTCCCCCCTACGCCTCGAAGTTGGGCTCAAAGCTTCCTGCCGAGGAGAACCTCTCTGGGACAACGGCAGCTCCTGCAAGCTGACTCTTCTCTTCATCCCTCCCCCATAAAATAAGAAAGGCTGTCCTGGGCTGCAGCAGCACTTCCAGGAGCAAGCAGGGTTCAGAGTCCCTTATGCAAAGCACATGAGGACTGTCCCTGCTCCAGAGAGCTTTCACATCCAACGTTCTGTGTCCCCAGCACAGTGCGGTGCCACGAAGTGACCTCCAAGCCGGTACAGGAAAGTTGCGCTGGTACAGCATTCATCCTGCGCTGACTAGTCTATAAGGCAAAGTGTTTTAGCCCAAACGAAGCACCACAAGGGATGCGAGACTGCTCCGACGAGCCTGTGCAGGGGTAACCCTGCAATGTGTCTGCCATCCGACTTCACCGGGTGAAAACCCTGCAAGGGACTGTCTCCCCTCCCAAGAGGTCTGCAAAAGCAATCTGAGCTTTCCTTGCCTGGGCTTGTGCTGGACAGTCACGCTTACAGCTGCAACAGCGTTAAGAAATACCACAAAAAAAAAATCCGATCCACTTTTCACTTTTTAGTCTAAAAGGTCAGGCCTAGGGAACAGTCTTCCCTCAGCTCCTTTTGGCGTACACAGAACAGGCAATAAGAGATGAGGTTAGCCATCTTTGTCTCCTGGAAAGACACAAGCCTTTCCATCCTTCTCCCCCCAACCAAAAGCTTCACGGCAATTAATTCCAGAGCTCAAGTAGCAAACGAGTCCCTTTTCCCCCCTTTCCCATCCTCCGAGTTAAACTCTGTTACTTCTTACTTAGTCTAGAGTCAAATCTGAAATACACATTTTATTAGAGGAATTTCAACTGATGCTTTCCTGTGCTCTAATTCAATTTAAAAATCCCTGCAGCAGATAACATTGGCAAAGCATAAAAGAACATAGCTTACTTGAAAGTTCGGGGAGCATATGGTTTCCCAGGACAGACAGAAATGAGTATTTCTCAGCAGAGGTCTAACTTTCAGAGTGCTAACCAAGCTTCAAACTGAGACGGTGTTACAGTACCACAAACGATCATTTGCAGATGTAATTGCCCCGCTTTGAGGTCTACAGCCTACGAGCAGGACTACTGGTGTAACAAATCAATGCACTGCGGCCACATGTGTGATTACTGATTACACTGCTTTCTCTTCTTCCCTTTGTTTCCTCTCCTCCCATTTTATGGAGCCGTGAATAAAAAGCACAGTTAGTCCTTCAGCATCAAGGCAAAAGGCTCTCAGTTAAGATAATTCCTTACTAGACAAGTAGCAGTTCTTATCAAGTTCTAGATAACGGCCTATTCACTCTCAAAGTCAGACTGTATTAGATTTGTATCTCTGACAGCCTAACATTATCTGCACTGTTGAGTCTGCATGCAGAATTAGCATAATTCTGGCACGGGGAAGGAAAAAAGGCTCTCCGGAGGAATGGCTACTGGGGGCACAGAGATGGGAGTTGGTGCTACTCAGAGGCATGCAAGACTGAGCCCGAGGTAAATTTGCTAGCAGCCGGAATTCTCAGAGCCCTTTACAGGTCTCAACAGAGGACCACTTAGGTAAACATCATCATCGTGTTTTAGGAAGCTTGGCTGAAAGATAGATCTCCTTGCAGTGAAAGCGAGCCAATTTTTGAACAAAGGTATACACATGCCAAAGAAAAACTGACTCCACACTCTTGCCTAGCTTTGGAGTAGGAAAACAGGAATCATTTGGCTTTTTCAAGTTTTGCGGAGAAACAGAACATGACAGGCACAAAAAAGCCCAAACTGAGGAAACAAACCCCATGGGTGCACAGGATGTCAGTGAAAAATGGTCAGACTGCTTGCAGGAGAGCTCTACAACAGCTGCATGAAGGCACTAGCCAGATTTTTGTAATTAACTGGACACAAACGTCACTAGCGGTCAACACAAAAAAATTGTGGGAGCCACTACTGGATTTGTCGCCTGCAAGAAGGGTGGATTTTTGGCAGGCTGTATTTGCACACTTCATAAGGTCGAGCCCAACTCCATCTCTTCTTGTTAAGAGTCTCCTACAGAACTGCAAGGGTCACCTTCTCCCTTCGAGGGGATGAGAGAAAGGAGCAACGGCTGCCCTGAGGCATCAGGCAGTCCAGCAGGAGAACCAAAACAGACCCGACAGGGAGATGGAGCAGCCATGAAATTCTGCTGCACAAGGCTGGCAACGTGGAAAAAGGGAAACTTGTTTTCAGGGGACAAGAGGGGAAGCTGGTTAAGTGACAAGCGGCAACAGGGTAAATAGGAGATCAGGCATGCGGCCAGCCCCTGACTTTAGTTCCTAGAGGTTTGTTGTAGTGTAGAGATCAGCTGCATGAGCAGTTAAACTTCCTGCTGACAACTTGCAGAACAAAACGTGCTTTGCCTTCAGAAACGTGCAAATCCACAGAAGAAAGCCAAAGGACACATTACAACGCCCATGTCCCTCACAATAATCCTGCTCTGATATTGTGCCTGGATCTATAACACGAGTACTTGTCTGGTAGTGGGCAGTTTCCAGTGCTTTTTATTTGGACTGAAAAGCTCTCACGTACCCCTTATCACTTGTCAATCACTCCCTTGTTTCTTCTTTACTGAGAATACATGGATGTACTGTGCCTTAGCTCTCCCCCTGCAAAATCTTCTTTAAGTAATAATAATAAAAAAATAAATCTGAAAATCCCTTGACCTAAATACACCCAACACTGTGCATGGGGATACCAGCTGACTTCTCTGGAGGTCAGTGCAGTGCCACACCTGAGCTAAGGAGCTCCGCATTGCACTCTTGCAGCTGCACTGCACCTGCAGTGCCTGGTACAGTTGCTGGTGCAAGGGTTTCTGCATCGCACATATTTCACTGGACTTTCACCCGAGATACTTCAGCTGCAGGGGATTAGGAAAGCTCCACATGGATGCAAAAACCAGATCCGTCCAAGAGACAAGAATATTCTTGCAAACGCGTAGTTACCGCTGTGTCCTGAGGCAGTGCCTTCATAAAGCGATGGATGAGCGAGGCGCCAAATTAGTCTCTGGCCTTTAACTCCACTCACCAGCTCTATGAAAACTTTAGGCTGCCCTCTGAGTTCTTGCCGCTTGTGGGGTCAAATCCCAGCTCCTAAGGCACAGCCTTGGGGAAGTGGGGAAGGAGGGAGACCGCCTAACTGGGCTGTAACTGTTGACTCCAGAGCTGAGGGAGGCAAACTCCACAGGGGGAAGTCTAAATCAGGACAGCAGCCAAGGAAATCACAGCAAGCAGGAGAGAATCTAATTAAGATCTTGAAAGAGTGGAACAGGTACATCCAACATTCACCTGAATGGACACAATTTCCCTGAGCTGCTGAAAATCACACAAAGAAGCTTTCAGGAGATTCACAATTAATGATAAAAGAAACATCTTAAATTTCTCCCCATGCAGTTCCCCTAGGTGCTCTAGATCCCTTGGATCAGGCTGCTAGACCTACCAAAGTCTTACCAGTGGATCTTCTAGGAAACAAATTCACAGTAGTGATCGAACTTCAGTGATCACAAACCTTGGGCTTTTGTTCCCATTGCAGGTGAGCTCATCCAACGGAGTACTCCTCACCTAATTCAGGGGAAGCAGAAATCCAGGTGCAAATCTGCATCCGCCACAGAGCGGGTACACCCATCTCACACCATACGAAATCACACCTGGCCAGCGCTACTCCCAGTATCCCACAACCAGAGCAGAACTCGCTTGCTTTGTGCTTAACATTCTGTTTTGGTTGCATTCCAGTTTCTTGCACGTCCTGAGCACACTACTCCATGGACAAGATGTCATCGGCAGGTTCGAACGCTGGGAAGAAAAATGCATACACAGCAATTAAAGTAGATCCTGACGAGGATTACTGTACCCCAGGGGCATTTGAACTGGAGCGACTCTTCTGGAAAGGATGCCCGAAGTACACTCATGTCAACGAAGTCTGGCCCAACCTCTACATAGGAGATGAGTAAGTGCGTACCTAGTACCTCTACATAGCAGATGAGTAAGTGTACGTAGTACCTCTCTTCTACATAGGAGATGACTAAGCTGTACCAAGTACAGCTCACCAACAGAGCAGGGTGTTTCTTTCCTCCTCCTACCCATTTGCCACTGTTTAGTGGTGATGATGTGATTTGATGAGCTATAGGCAGATGCCAGAGTTCAATGCAGCAATCGGAGCCCCTTACAGACGCAGACACACAGTTTCAGTTGCTGCCACTTCAGGAAAGTTCTGGGTAAGTGCGGCGGGGTCTACTGTTAAAGACTGAGTAACAGGAGCAATGGCGGCACCAGTGTAGGCTGCAGAGGTTGAAGCTAGTCACGATCTATTTTTAAGTGCCTCATGTCAAGGAGGAATTTGTCATTCACCTCCGAGTGAAAGTCCTGCCACAGTTACACTGAAAGAAGAGCACGGCCTACATGTGCAGGACCACAACTTAGGTTGGTTTAAATATAAAATGTAACTCTTGAAAAAGTGACTGAAGAGATAGTTCAACCAACCAGTGGTATTTCTGCATTTCCAAGCCTGTGCTTGTGTATATGGAGTACTCTGCATTTCCAAATTGCTCAAGAGATTAAAACAAACAGAACCCTGTAGAAGGCAAAGCTGCGGAGATGTGTCTCACTGATCAGCCCAAGTGTGATTTGGAAGAAAACCAAACCCACAAAACAGACTTGGCTCTGCTGAGCACAGGACTAAGCTAGAAGCAGCCTATTCTAACAAGANATTTCCAAATTGCTCAAGAGATTAAAACAAACAGAACCCTGTAGAAGGCAAAGCTGCGGAGATGTGTCTCACTGATCAGCCCAAGTGTGATTTGGAAGAAAACCAAACCCACAAAACAGACTTGGCTCTGCTGAGCACAGGACTAAGCTAGAAGCAGCCTATTCTAACAAGAAGAGATGACTGCTGCAGCAGGGAGACATGCCTGCCATCAGAAAATCCCCCAACGCAAAAACTCTGAGCAGAGCAAGAGAGCTTTTCTTACCCCCTAGGCACTATTGGTCCCCTTCCCCTCTTCCTCCACACCCTTCATTAACATGACATTTCTTTTACATCATCACTGTAAGGCACAAGCAGGAGCCCCGCTGGCTCCAAAGTTCTCAATAATTTTTTTAAAAGGTCCTAAAATTCTGTTGCCAGCTTATAAAAGAGGAAAGATAGACAGCCCGGAAAGTTATAAGACTCCTAATATCATTGACCAAGCACTTCTGTGGCGCCAGAGGCAACAGAAAGACACATGAGTTCTGGGCTTTAACCAAGCCAGGGCTCCCACTTTTAGAGACAGGAAAGAAAAAAAAAAAAATTAAGCCATGGGAAGAGCCTGGACAAACAACTCGGGAACAAAGGAAAAGAAGGTTGAGTTGTCCTCTCCCCATGCCACCCTGCCCCTCTCGTTCGATATTTCTAACTCAAGATTCAGTGTAAAGAACAGCATCTTCTGGCTGCTATTTCATAGAATCATAGAATCATAGAAT
>VZSC01005642.1:0-82768 GCA_013398225.1 Steatornis caripensis
CTGCGTAGCAGCTCCATGCCAAGCCAGCCCATCAGCTTCCCGGTGGTTTCCTGGGAAGCCAAGGGGGCTGCAGGAGAAGGGGCGGCCGCTCTGCGGTGCCGAGGGCTGGGCATCATCTCCCCTTGTCTGGACCTGGAAGCCCCCAGCACAGGGACCTTGCTTCAGGCCCCGCCGCTGACATCTCCCCAGGCAGGGCTGGAGCTGGCCGGGCTCCCTGCACTGCCACGAGCCCTTGCACCTCAGAGCTATGGGAGGGCTCTACATGGTCCCAGGCGGCTACGCAGGGTCCAGCCGGACATCACGCAGAAACAGCTCGGGCCTCCCCAAATCTCTGTGCAGCCAGGCAGCCTGACCTCCCCACTTCGGGCTCCCCACCCCAGAGCTCCGACACAGAGGAGCCCCGGGCTTGCATTCACTTGCCTTTCAGCTCGGGTGGGCTGCAGGTTATTAGAGGGGTTGTTTTATTGATGGGTGGGGCTGGTTATAGTTGGAGGTTCGTCTACCCGCTCCCTTTGATCCCCCGACTCATCTCCCTACCCTGTCTCCTCTCCTTACACCTCCACGGAATTTAACTCCATCTTTTCCTCCAACATGGCATCTTGTCTTGCTGTAAGCCAGGCTTGCACTAGGGAAGATGTTTAAACCCTCAGAGGTGATGTGGGCTGTAGGTTAATTCATTCACCCAGCTCCAAGAAAGGAGCCACCACCCAGCAGCAACCCTGGTGAGCTGCTCACGAGACGGACCCTGCTGCTGAGAAGTTTTAAAAATACATCGGCGGACCAGCACGTGGGTAGCAGGGCTCCTTGTGCATCTCCTGCGCAAATCCTGCATCTCTGCAAGGGCCACACTGCCGCCGCCGCCCCGGTGAGACCCTCACCGCAGCCCTTCTGCTCCTGGCTGCCTGTGGCCATGGAAAATGTCAGAATATAACTTCATAACTTTAGGGGCTTTGTTCTGATGAGGCTGGAACTGGTCGCTGGTTCCAAAAGTTGTGAGCAGGCAGAACACGGTCCGAGACGTGCACACACCCAGCGTGATTGTCCAAACTTCATTTAATTTGGAGATGTCACAAAAGAGTAACGACAGCCTGACAAGTGCCGTGAGCCCAGACTGCGCGTGCGTGGGAGGACGTCTCCATGCTCATCGTTTGAGCCACATCAGAGAAAAAAATCCCCTCCGCACGACCTAGGAAGGAGCTCTCAGCCTCCAGCTCTGCATCAAGGAGATCAGCCCAGAGAGTGTGCGTTTGCTTTCTTCGCCTTAAATCACGCAAAAGCCCAACAAAGCACACTTTGTTTACTGCTCGTCCCGTAAACCGCTTAGGCAGTCAGAGATGAGCTGAAGGCTTAGACAAGCTGCAGAGTTACAGCCAGATGTGGTTTTGAATGGCCGAGTTAGGCACCTCTGAAACCTGAGGTTTATTAATGAAGGTGCCCGCTGAACCATAACGGGCTGTTGTAATTACCTCCGCCGCAGCATCCCCTGCTCCTGGCAGAGGGCGGCTGGGTCCTGCTGCCGCAGCCCCGCTGCGAGCGCCCGGCCGAGCGGACACGGCATCTTGGGGAGGTGAGTAAATAGGTTAAGGTCATTCCCCACGATGACAGGTCTATGGCTCCGTTGGATGGCTGGGGAGAGATAACAAACCTACAGGGGGCACCACCGATAAGAGACGAAAAGGCTCCAGAGGTGAGGAATAATTACTTGTGAAGGGCGATGTTTTCCTCCCAACGACAAGTTCTTTGTCAGAGCCCTCCAGCACCGAGGATGCTCCACCGAGGGACCGGCCACGGCCAGGCAGCACTGAGCTGCGTGTCTGCAAGGTGAGCACTGGGCAGGAGGCTCCTTCCCTGCAGCCGGGTAGTACCTTCCCAGTTCAGACCAGTGCAAGGAGCAGAGAGGAGGGGTGCCCTCCTTGATCCCAACACCCACCCCACCACCCACCCCGAGATGAGCTCCGGCTTGCTCAGCAAGCGATGCTGGGCTGTGCTCGGGCATGAGCAGCTGAAGCTGCGTGCAACCAAGAGCCCACAGCAGAGGGAGTGGGAAAGCCACCACGGCTGAGGACCAGAGAGGAGTCCACACCAGGCCAGCGGGCTCATGGCAACGAGGACCAAGGAAAATGAAGCTGAGCATCCAGGAGGGAGGGTCCCGAAGCAGGGGAACCGCAGTGCCTCTGCAGGGGATGGGCTGTCCCTCCCCAGCGGGAGCAGGGACACGTCCTCCTCCTCCTCCTCTTTCCCCGAAGCGCAGCCCTCATGGATGGAAGTCAACACCTTGCCAAGGAAACGCAGGCTGGGAGCTTTTCACACCTGGTTTTGTCTCTTCAAGTTTCACACCAATAAGTAACTGCGACCTCAGGAGGGGAGTGTATCAGCTATATTTCCCAAATATCAGCAAATTGTGTGAGAGAAAGAGATATGCTAAGGGGGCAGACTGCTCAAACCATTACCATCCTTCTTAGTACCACTTAGCTGAACCGTTAAAAAGATCCAGGGCTCCCAAAGACAATTAAGCTCAAGGGAAGCCATAAATCTCAATAAACATCAGACCAAGTTTTCTTCACTGCTTGAAACAACAGATATAATTTCATTGGTTACTGAGCTCATGCTCCCAAAGGGATTCCAGATAAAAAGCCACTTATTCAAAACACCAAGCCCAGGCTTCTCCTGTCTCTCAGGCTACCGAGGGGTCAGATTTCCCAGCATGGGAACATGTGCCCTGCGGTCTGCAGAGGTGGAGCTTGACTGGAGAAAACCTTTGCAGATTTACGATGTCTGCGGCACAGCGCTGCGACCTGCCACCAAGGTCGGGCGGCCGGCACCTGCGTGTAAAGGTGGCCCTTCCCGACGGGAGGCAGCCGTCTGGCAAGAGGGGACCCAACTGCTGCAGACAGCCTTGTGTCCTCGGCTGTTGTGGTGGGCAAGCACAGAAGCTTGGCAGGACATGGACCTGGTGGAGGTGGACCTCTGCTCTGGGTCTGTGTACACGTTCCCAGGGTCCAAGGCTGGAGGGAGCACGTCCTGTATCTCAAAGCCAGGTGCCACCCTCGCCTCCTTATCTCCAATCTACTAGAGGAGCCTAAAGAGGCAACGTGGAGTACATCAGCTCTCCTTGCTGTCCAAGGAGCAACCTGGCAGCTTGCCCTTGTGCTGTTTACCCAGCCCATGACCAGCCCACCCTGTCCACGTGCTTTCCACTGCGGAGGTCAGAGCGTTTCCCAGCGCAAACCCCATGCCAAGGCAGCGCATGCCAGCCTGAAGTCTGCACGCCAGACTGGCAGGGGTTTTTTCTGGCATTCGCAGGGCTGAGGCCCTGGTTCTGACAGCTCTCTGCAAGGTCGCTCCGTTCACCAAGTGCTGCTTCCTTGTGCTTTGATTTAAGTTCTTGCATGCTTCTCGTATTGATTTCTCTCAGATGTATTTTATGGGGAATAAGCACTCAAACCAGAAGGCCGAGACCTCCTGCCTTGTGCACAGCACAGTAATGGATGAGCTGCTTCTCTCACTCCCTCCCTCACTCTCCCTCCCCCTTCTCCCCACTTCTCTCACCTTTTATTTAATCCAATTCCAAACGCGTGGGGGTGAAGGATGGCAAACGCACAAACGCGTGAGGCTTCTCTGCTCTGGGTGCTTGACTCGGTGAGCCAAGCAGGGGATGGCTTCACGAGGGCTGCGTTTGGATGCGAGTAGAAAGACTTCTCCCAGCTGTTGTCAGGAGCTTCAGCTGCAAAACTATTTCCCAGCTTGCAGAGATGACAGGAAGCACCCGCTGGCTCTGGGCACCCCAAGTCTCAGGAGCCCCGCTCGGCTCTCCTGCCCGCTCAGCCTCTGAAGCCCTGAGGATTCATCCATCATCTGCCTCTGGGGTCTCCTTGACCACCGGGCAATGCTTTGAGAGCCTCAGAAAGCATTAAGTGCATTCAGTTTTTACTCATGATAAACACCCATTGTCATTATTTAGAGCCTAAAAGCTGAAGATAGTAGAACCAACTCAAGCCTAAACTTTTCTCCCCAAGCTATACTCATCTTTACAATTCAGAAACGCTCCAGTAAGATGGTAGGGATTTTGCCCTCATGCTTCTTTTGCTGTCTGCGCAGTCCATCTGGGGCCAAACGCATCCAAATGTCCCGGGCAAGGCTCTTCCGCCAGCTGCAAATCTTCTGACCTCAGAAGAAGCGGAGACGCGCGGGGTCTCGGGGGACTGCCTGATCTACCGAGGTTTCCAGCCCAGTGGTTTATCAGCATCCAAGGCGTGTGCTCTGGGTTTGCTGCATCCAGCACAGTGAGAGGTGACCTTGGCCCTGCGCTGCTGATGTCCTGGTTAAGCCCCAGACTTAGGAGAGACCTAAGGTAAACCTCCGTCAGAAAGAGCAGCATGTTTGAGGGAAGAAAACCTCAACAGGCTCGAGGGATGGTTTGTTCCCGTATTAGTAAACAAACTATCTGTGATCACAGTTGCTAGCCTCTGGTTTCCCAAAATCCTGAGTCCAGACTGCTGAAATAAGGACACTGTCATAAAAACGAGGAATCCAAAACCCCCGTGCAATGTATTTTCATCTGATGACGTAAGCTTAGCTAAGGAGTCAGAATTTGGAAGGCAGCCCTTTCTCTGTACGCAGGAGGAATAAAAACATTATCATTGTTTTTCTCAGTGAACTGCAAAGCCTGTTTTTAAGTGAAACCTGAGCTTCCCATCTCATCACGTGCTTCCAGGAGCTAGAGCTTTCGGAAGACCCAATACTTTGAAACTCTGGATAAGACCATTAGAGTTGCTTAATTTCCTTTATGTCCATCTGTTTCAGTTCAGCTCAGTTGCTTCTGTCCCAGACAAGACATTTGGCTCTTCTAAATAAATCTTATAGCCCATTTGGATTAAAGACTTTCTGATGCAGCCTCTGAATATAATCCCTCTGATTTGCATCTCAAAGAAATCGAGTTAAAACCAAGTAAGAACCATACACGGAGTGCTTGGAATTGCTCGGGTATGTGAGCCACTCACGAGGTCCCATATGGATAATGGTGCTTTTGTTTTTAATTTATCATGAACTCCTGCGTTCCTGTGGCTGTGCTCGCACCAGGCACACTCCGGGGCTTTCAAAGCAGACAGGGTGAAAACATAATTGACTGGTTTTGCTGTTGTCCAAGGCTTGAGCCTTGCACTCGAGAAGCTGAGAACGTTGCAGAGAAAGTGAGAGACGCACTTAGAAAGTCTGGGGCAAGAGATGCCACTGCGGTGATAGCGGAGGATGAATGACAAATAACATCCGAGCTCAATCAGGTTCTGTGTTATTCTGCTCATTAGCTCTTAATAGGTATTTTTCACTTCAAGGGAGATCTGAGAGTCTGTGCTCAGACAACAGTGCAGCACGCTCGCGAGCGGCGACTCCAGCACATTGATCATCCTCCGCGGCAGCGCTCGCAGGGGTCTTTGCGGTGCTTTCCCAAGGCCGCTCAGCGCCTGTCACTGGAAACGTTATCTCAGTTTTTGCAGGAGAGCCTGGGTCACGGGACACCGGGGTGCTATTCCTGGCAGCGGCACAGTCTCCTTCCTTCCCAGGCAAATGCTTTTACCCTTTCCATGTCCCAGGGTACCTGTCTATGAAACATGCCTTGCGAAACGGTTGAAACATGCTCTGAGATTCCCTAGATAAGAGGCTCCATTCGAGGGTTACTGTTGTCATAATTTTGGCAGCAGCCCAGGTGCTCCCTAGCTGTGCTGTGGGTGTCCCACCGATTCTTCTCATAAGCATTTTTAAGAAGGTGGAGGCATTTGTGCTGGTAGAGTGTGGGAACAGCCGCCTCCCATTTTCTCACCTTCAGAGAAGTAAAATCCTGAAAAAGAGAAAAAAAACTTAGATAACATTTTTTAAAAATGAGAAAGAAAAGCCTTGCTCCACCACCAGTGCTGCCCGCTGCGTAGCTGGGATCCAAGAGGAGGTTTCCTGCGCCAGCGGAGCCCATTGCAGCCTCCTTCAGTAACATAATCGTAAGGGCAAAGGACACAGACACATTGGCAAACCTCTGAAGATCCTCCCAGAGGCCCCCAATATTATCACCTCCTCTGTATGATGGGAAACTGAGTCGTGGAGCAGGGAGGTGGTTTGGATATCAGCCCTATAGCTTACAGGGTTACATCAGAGGATTAGATCTACAGCACACAGAGGGGTGCAGGCAGGAATCCCAGCTGCTAGGGCAAAGCAGACACCCACACTCCTAATAATGATAATAATTAATTACAGGGGAGGAAGCAGGGACAGAGCAGAACTGCCCCAGCCTGAACCCTTACCCAGAAAAACCTCATTTTCTATGGGCGAGAAGAGCCTCGGTCGTTTACCTTTGAAGAGCAAGGGGAAGAGGCAAGCTGGACCCAGCACAGCCCATCGCTGCCTTTGCCTCTGCCGTTGCCTCGGCTCCAGCTGAAGCAGCTCCAGGGCCATTACAGAACCATTAAAAGCCAAATTCATTTCCACGGCTGAAACCAACTACCCGTAATACAGTATCTTTTGCAGCTGTGGTTCAGTGTGGCACCTGAGAGCTGTGAGGTTAATGACACAGGGCTGTCAGCAGCCTTAATTATATTCCCATTTTTCCAGCCCCTGATTAGCTTTAGAGCTCATCTGGTGTCAGAAATTTGGTGCCTAAGCTTTGACAAAAGTGTTTCATTATTACTTAATAAATGGGCAAAAAGGGAGGGCACGTCTGTAAGCTCTGGCTTGTAAAATCTCCCTTTTTTTTAATTTATTTTTTATTTAACCTCACAAAAGCTGCCCTGCCTCAGCCACTTCAGGCTGACCCCGTTCTCAGTGCCCAGCCGGGATCCCCCAATTGCCGGGAGCCCCCGCGCAGGGGTGCTGGCCGGGCTCACCCTCCTGGCACCTCCAAACCCGACCCCGATTCCCCCATAAGCGTATTCTGTTCAGCTGGCAGCCTGCTGCTCCCTGTCAGCTGATGAGCAATTAATAAGAATCACCTATTACTGTTATATCGCCTCTAAAGTGGGCCAGGTGTTTGCAGCGGGGAAAAAAAAAAGGAAATTTAAAAATAATAATAATAATAATAATAATAAAAGCACAAGCTTCAAATCAAAAGCTCCAAATGGCTTAAAGCAGAGCTTAGGTTCTTCTTGAGATTCAATTTCCTCCAGCCCTCAGTGAAGTTAATTAGCTTGAATATTAATGAAAATGGTGAGAAAGAGCCTGGTATCTCTTAGCTCCTTCTCTAAAAGCGCTGCGATCCCCGCGCTCCGTCACAAACCTCGCTGTGACGATGAACCGCCAGCAGCGCCCTGCCCTCGCTCAGACCCTCAACGGCAGGTTGGTGCTCAATTCCCGGTTACTTCCCCCAAAACCTTTGCAGCTCTCAACCTTTGGCTTTTTGACTTTTGCAGGAAATTCCTGGAGCAAAATCGGGGCGGATAATCGCAAAATATTATACTCGTGCTTGGGACATAAGTAGCTGGCACTGCCTAGATGGCTGCACGAGATTTTTAAAACCAACGGGTAGCTCTTCAGCATCATGAGTGGGATGCTCCCTTCCACCTGACCCCGCGGTCAGCCCCCCAAATCCCTCCTGTATTTGTGAGCATCAGTAGCGGCGTTTTCCCTTTTTCTGCGAAGTCAGCATGGGGCCTGCCCAGAGGAGCAGTCACGTGCGGTCGGGTTTATGGCGCGGGTTTGTTGCCAGTCGCTCTCTGGGCTTGGCCATTTTCATGGCGGTTGCTTGGGATGAAGGACGCTCTCGAGGACTTTACCCTTGACCTGTGATCAGTCGGAAACCCTTGGAAGTTTCCAGCAGCTTCACCCATTTAATGTTTAACTTTGGGGGTAGCTTCTGGAGACTGATATGACATAATTTTGGCTTTGCAAAGACAACTTGGCTCTAAGGAGCTGACTGCAAATCGTTAGCAGGACTGTTCTCACCCTGGTTCTTTGCTTTTTAATTGCCAAGCAGAGCGGCATGAAACATTCATAGCAAAAAGCTGCAACCACATGAAATTTGCTTCATTTGAGCTTTCGTTCCGGCAGAGCAGCGGGTGACGGAAACCAGGCTGATAGTAACAGAGCCACTTCCAGTGTCTCTAGTGGTGACAGGGCTGGAGTCTGGCTCAGAAGTCTTCCAGAGTCTGGAGATGGACAAGGAACAACAATTGCTTTTAATTAATGGCCTCCGTTCAGCAGAAAGCATCGAAGCAGGCGGGACTGGATATTTTCGGCACAGTCCCCACTGCCCTATCGAAAGCTCTTCGTGTATCTGTCGTGTTTGGCCCCTGTCCCCGTAGGCTGAGTGCGCTAAAACAGGCTCCGTTCAAAGGGGACTGCGGCGAAGCTTCATGACTTCTGTTTGTGTCCAGCTTTCAAATTAATCCTGTGTCCAGGAATACCCGGAACCATCGAAAATCATGCATCTCCTTCCATTTCTCTCCCACCTGAAGGAAATATCATTTACTTTGAGGGAAACAACCAGCCGGAGCAGAAACTATCTTCGTCGGCCTCACAAGGACAGCCAATGTGGTGCGTCATGATGTCCGGCTCCGAGGTGGCCGAATCCACAGTGTGTCCCTCTGAAAGGGGAAGGACTTTGGTCCCTCACCTCCCAGCCACCTCCCAGCAAGGCGCCGGTAACGTCAGCCCTGCCGTGCCAAAACGAGCCCGTCCCCATCTCATTTCCAGGGCTGGGTAACGAGGGGCAAATCTCAAGGTTGGCGGCAGTGCCGCCATGCTGCTCGTTGCATCGAACCCACCCAGGCCAATAACAGTATTAATTACAGCACACGGCCCCTTCTTCCCACTGTAAATCTCTATTAGCAATAAACTGGAAGGGCCGTAAAAGGGAGTTTACAATGAACCCACAAGGCGATATGTGTCTGAATCCTTGGCTTTGTTGCAGCTGGCAATAAAGCCGTCTTTTATTATAGCATATACCCTGCCCTCGAGATAACGTACAAGGCCCAGGACTCCTCGAAGAAATGATGCAAAGCCATTTGTTGCACTTTGATTTGCTGCAAAGCCATGCAGAGGTGGGAAAGCAGAGGGATCCGGCTAACAGGCTCTAGTTGTTCCCTTGATCCCAGCCCGACGCTGAATCACCACGGTGTGCGGCACTGCGGAGTAATGGCCTCTGTAATTTCACATCGTAAATGTTACTCTGCCCTGCAGGGGGGAAAACTCGAGTAAACACAAATTAAAAAAAAAAAAAAAGTTTGAGGTTGATTAAGAAACACAAGGAAATCTCTCATACGAGAAGGCAGTTCTCGGGTAGTAAAACGCTGTGGTGGTGGTGTGATGGGTGGGGGTTAATATTTAAGCTTATGTTTTTGTTTATAATAGACAGGAGCAAATAATACTGAATATCTTAGAAATAGGCACGGATCCATCCAGGGGCAGGAGGTCCAGGCCTGGAAGAGGTTTATCGGCTTCAAAGTCCCAGGCAGGCTGATCCAAAAAGAGAAAAGAAGAAGAAAAAAAAAAACGACACGCAAGATAAGATTGATATGTGCAACTTGCGGGACACGAGAGAACCGGCCAGCCCAGCACACCGGTCCCAGTAAAGCTGTCTCACTCTCTGCTTGCCTCCCCAGCACGCAGCAAAGTTTTTTTCGCTGGAAGGCAAACGTCTCCGCTGCTTAGCATCCCTGGTCGGCACGATGTTGACCCTCCACCCCGCTCCGGGTCCCAGGGTGAGGTGCATTCAAGCCCTAAAAAAGGGACCTGAAATCCTCAGGCTTGCAAGACGCTTTGAGAGGCAACAACACGCTCATTAATTCAAGCTCAGTCGAAGGCTGCTGTAGACACCGGTATGAAATCATCGGTTTTATTTAGTTCAGTGGTTAGGTATGATTGTTCTGAACTGCGATTCAACCCTGTTCTCTTATATACCTCGCAGTGTTAAAAGTAACAAGTCTATCACCTCTGGAGCCATTTCTCCGTCGCTTGTACCCTTGCTGAAACTGCGGTGTTTAGCTGGAGGGCTTCATCTCTTTTAGACAGCCACCTGTCAATTATCTGTCTCCTCCATAAATAAAATAAATGGCTGGTGACTTTTTTTCCATCTATAAAAAGTAGCTCTCCCTCTGTGTTTGCAGCAAAGCTGGTGGCACCGTGTTAGGAGGCGGCAAAGAGATTTTTCCAGGGAGCTTCGTACCTGGCTCCAACGCTGTGGTCTGGACTTTCTTTTAAGTTGAAATTCAACTGCGCGGCGGCCCTGGGTACTACTACACTGCTGCCTTTATCCTGGCTGGAGCTGCTATGAGACATGTTTCCATTTTTGCTGTAAACACTCACAGTTTTGGAGCTGTTGCTGGTCCGGTGTCTGCTCTCCTGTACGATGGTGAAAACCCGTGGTGGTTGCTGGATGAGCGGGACGAGGGATCCCCCCCGAGCGATGTGCTTGTCCCCAGCGTGGCATTTTTTAAATGCTGGCATCAGCGCGTTCTGCACACCAGCTCTTCTCCTCACTCCCAGGACAGCTCAGCCCCAAACCCTGGACCCAATACCTCCCATGAGGAGCTCCAAAACCAGACCCACCCCAGGCTCCTCTCTCCATACAGCGGTGCCAGGCGCAGGCAAGCATGGGACGCTCACACCCATGGGCAGCATCACCATCCTCTCCCAAACGCTGCTGGCCACGAGCACCGCTGGCACATGGGCCACAGCCGGTGGGAGCAGAGAGGGATGCCCAGTGCCTCCTAGACTCTGGCCCAGCCCAAAACCAAGGCAGGTGCCACCTGATTTCCCTGAGTGACAGAAATAGGTAGCTGGAATGTGAGCTTTGGATTGAAAAAAAGGCGCCATCCACCACCCAGGATGTGACCAGTGGACCTGGTTCTCCCTTCACTGTCTGTATTTTTGCCATCGGAAAAGATGCGTGTTTGATAACCCCTACCTCTAATGAGGAGATCAATACCAGTGCAGGTAATGAGGATGGGGAGACGGGAGAGTCAAGCGCAAGGCAGAAGGGATGCTTAACCCTCCTCTCTAAAGGGTCAAAGGAGGTAACTGGAGAACTTGCATTCGGGATGAAAGGGTTTGCATCCATTGCAAACAGCAGCGCTGCCGGCAGCACCAGTCTCTGTGCAATGCTGCCCACTGTGCATTAACCTGCCGGCTCCCGGCCGCGACCAGCCCCAGCGCCTTCGGAGAACCCGCTCATCCCAGCCTGGGAGATCCTCTCCTGCACCCTTCTCTCTCCCAGTCACTTTTCCTGGTTGGGTTTGCATGTCAGATGCGCTCTCAAAGTCAAGGTGAAAAAAATAATGTGCTGGAAGCGCTGAAGCACTGGGTCTGGCTTTTTAAAGACGAATATTCCGCAGAGAAATTACTCATTGTTTTTTGTGGCTCTCTTACAGAGACAGAGAAAGAAAAGAAACTGATGTAATAGGAGAAATTAGCCAAGCCATCTGACTAATGCACCTCGCTCCTGATCTGTGACATCCACCCCACTCTCTCTGATTTCTCCAGCCAGCCCCAGCCCGTGCTCCGCTCTCGGTGCCTGACCCGCTCAGCAAAGGGATCTGCGAGAAACACACTGAGATCAGCCTCTGCAACAGCCTCTGAACCCACCCCGCCTCCCCCCAGGGAAACCACGGCTCCGAGGAAGATGGGAAGCCCTGGCGACGTCGCCCCACCAGCCCGCAGCCGGGCTTGGAAGGGACCTTGGGTTCTCCTGGGCCCTTTGCCCACCGGACGGTCCTTCCCACCGGGCTGCTCGTGCTCTCTACAGCTTCTGCTACCGAGAGTGCCCAGTAGCCAGCGGGGCCATAACAAACATTACTCATCCACATCCAGCACTTCCCAGCTCCAGCTTCTATCAGTTTTGCATGACGCATATGTTTACCACCAGTGGGAGGGTTTTTTATTTTTTTTATATATACTTTTTTTTTTAACTGCGGTGAGTGTCCCTGTTTCTGGGGACAGAGGAATTATTACCCACTGCTTTCATGGTATAATAAAGAGCATGTGTTGTACCCTGCATAAATTTAGCTTCTGATCTGATGAGCAGATTATTTTTTCCCTTCTCTGTATAGACGAGTGCTTACATTCATCCATAAAGTAAGCAGGAAAGGGACCGCTTGGTGAAAAGTGAGAATAAGGCACACATGCGCACGCATGCGGACACGGGCACCCATGCATATTGAGCTAGAAAAACACTGAAGTTTTCTAAATCTGCCCAGCAATCCTGCACTAATCTGCTCAGTCGCAGTCACAAATATAACTCAGGGACAATAAATAAGCTAACAGGAGTTAAATAAGTTCAGCTTCTTAACCTTTGGACAGATCAATCCCCGCGTTATCTCATTTCTCCCTTGTCTCTCTCCATCCCCCACGTCTTGTTCCCGTCTTCTCTCCCCTGCACTGTTTGTTAGCGCCGGGCAGAGTGGCAGCAGGGCAAACACAGCGATAGGAAGCAGGTAGCTGGAAGCACAGGCGGAAGACCCAGCTCTGTAAAAAAAAAAAAATTAAAAATCGTTAACCACTTCCTGTCCAAAACGTGGGTTTGGGTGTGCATGTGTAGTGATGGGCTTCTTTGCCTGCTGTACATCCCGAATCTCGCAAGGTCCTGTCTCCTCAAGAGGACAGACACCCCCAGGGCGCTTGTTTTTAAAAGTTCCGGGTTAAAAAGTGCTGGCCGTGGCTCCTGCCCGTCTCTGCCTGTATTTCCCACTCTGAAAAATGGGAATGAAACCGCCCAGGTGGCTGGGAGTTGAGATCTGGAAGATGCCTGGTGCTGTGTGTGCTAGAAGGAGGTTCATCGTGAGTTCCTGCCCCCCGCAATGACTCACTTGCTGCTGTGAAACACACTCATCTGGAAAGTATGATGTGGCCGGGAGCATCTTAGCAGGCTGCTACCCAGCAGATGCCGTGCTGGAAGGGGCCAGTCCCATGAACCTGCACTTCTTGGTGCACCCTCCCGGCATACGCACCTATCCGAGTGGGAACAAGTCTTCCCTCCCAGCTGGATTCTCAGTTCCCTCAAGGACGATGCATCTCCGGCCTTGCTGGTGGTGCCATCTCAAGGTGCAGACCACGGACTTTTCAGCTCTTTTCCAAGGTCGGCAGTATACACAGCCACCATCTCCCTTTCCTGAGGTCCAGGGAGGGCTGTTTTCTCCGAGCTGGGAAAAGACACTGCTTTCCAGACCCCCGCCCTCGGAAGACGGCTTGGAGGAAATTAGCAATGATGCACAACTGAAAAAATTGAATTGTTTGAGCAAGTTCAAAGCTGAGCCAGTGTGGAGACATCTGCACACCACATGCCAGGTTCGGCGAAACACTAAGTCTTCCCAGACTGGCACCGGCATAAGGAAGCTCGAGTGCTGCTCAACCCAACTGGGAAAGCTCCCAGTGCTTCTGTTTCTGAGGTTGCTGAAGGGAGGAAAGGGGAGTTAAGGCACAAGCGAGGGAAGAAAAGCAACTGTGTGGAAAATGTTGAGGCACCCAAGTTGTCTTCATTTCGGAGATGGTTGTTGCTCTAATTACCAGAGCGTGGTGTCCATTGGAAAGTGCGTTTTCTGATTCAAACTCAGATCTTCAGAATTGTTAGGACAAATACGATGAAAACCTTTATAAAACTGGAAGGCAACTACGAATTAAAATGACAGAGAATAATGGAGATGAAAGCCCGATTTTATTTCCGGAGAAAAGGCCATTTTTTCAATAAAAATAAAAGAACCTTCCCAGGTGAAAAATGTCAATCCCCTTTAACAGAGATCAATAATGCAATACAATCAGTCTGCTCATGCCGGCTGCCGCTGATCTATTGCTGTTTGCAAAAGGCTTTCATTCTGCCTATCTTTACAATTTAGCTAATAGTAAAAAACTTCATAGTGTTAAAAAGAAAAGTGAGTAAACAACACAGAATCAAAGGTCCAGGAGCTCTGCACCCGAACGGCCTCAGCATCCTGCATGCTCGGGAAGAGATGCCAACCAGAGGGGTAAAATCCTGGCTTAACTGAGCTCAGCGGGAGAATTGCCAACTCCAACAGAGGCAGGATTTTACCCGCTGTATTTTTCTGAATTTCTGTGTCATCCTCAACTCCACCCCACTGAATTTTGTGGTTGGGAAAATGCCATGCCTGGAGCAAGGTCGTTCTAGGAAACTTTTAGGGTCCACATTTCATAAGCACAAATATCCCTGTGGGAAAATACAGACACATGTCAATGAGATAGATGGAGACCTCCACCACCTTCAAGACCTTCTCCAGGCTGGGATGCCAGGTATGCTGTTGATGGGTTACCTTGCCGGGGAATGCCATACGGACAGAGTGACGCATCTCACCCCCGGTGCTCAGCAAACCACGCTAAAGCCCCATCTCCTCACCCAGGCCCGGTTGTGTCATGGCCACCGTGCCTTTGGCAGCACACCCTCGCAGCAGACATCACCTTCTCCTAGGAGAAACTGAGGGCGGCCCGCATGCCGTCACCAGCCCCATGTCTGCCACATGGCCGCTCTGCTGGTCTTTACATGTGGAAACGGCTCCTGGCCTTTCAGGCACGATGGGAAGGTGCCAAGAGCCCCTATACGAGGAACAGCACGGGAACGGTCATTGATTTCTCTGAAGTAACAACCCTCTAAGGACAGCAAACAGGCCTTTGGTAAGGGAGCTACCCCCCATAATCCCCGGTCGTGATCCCCTCTGCTCTGCTGGGTGGTTCCTCGTGTCCCATCTCACCAGCCCTGGCCTCTNAGCTCCTGGCCTTTCAGGTACGATGGGAAGGTGCCAAGAGCCCCTATATGAGGAACAGCACGGGAACGGTCATTGATTTCTCTGAAGTAACAACCCTCTAGGGACAGCAAACAGGCCTTTGGTAAGGGAGCTACCCCCCATAATCCCCGGTCGTGATCCCCTCTGCTCTGCTGGGTGGTTCCTCGTGTCCCATCTCACCAGCCCTGGCCTCTGGCTAGCTCCTGGAAGAGAATCTCCCGAGAAAGCACGAATAATACCAAAGAAACTCAAATGAATCAAAATCTGTTCTCAACATCTGAGGTATCTGCCACTTTCTGGAGACGAGAGACAGAAGCAAGAAGCACGGTGAGGGCTGGCCCATGAGCAGAGGAGCCGAGACGAGAGAACCGAGCCCCGTGCCTCCAGGTGTGCTGCCTCTCCTCCGAGAGAGGATTTTCACACAGACCCGAAACCAGATTGTCAGAGCAGGCGGTTTGCAGAAGTGCTTCAGCGCTGCGGGACTCCCACGGGGATGCTCGAGACCAGACTTTCCTAAAGTGCTCGCCTCACACCTAATACGCTCTGCTTTTTGGAAACTCTGACACGCACAGCAGATAGCTCTAGACACTGCTGTCTCATCTATGTATGGCTGACTCAGATACATATATACATATATATATATATATATATGTGACTGGCTTAACATACTTCCCTTTCTTCCTCCCCTTCCCCCCCCAAGTTTTGCATGTCTGAGGCAGTTTCAGATAAAAGACACCAAAAATGAGAATGCATTTGGGATGTCTGGGAACTGAGAAGTCAGACTGCAAGATAACCAGACAGGGTCAGAGCCCCAAAATCCCTGTCTTCTGCCAGAAATCTAAACCTGCTGATGGCTTCAAGTTCTGAGGCTCCGTGTGCTCAGCGGCAGCAGCGGCCGTCGCCGAGGCTATTTCGAAAGTGTATTCCATCAGCAGTAATGGGTCTTTCCTCATAAGCTGTGTTTTCATAGTAAATCTTCAGTCTTACATTGCATTACAGAGTTCAGCTGCCGCTAATCCTTAAAAACAATTCATTTCCAACTGCAAAGTGCAATAAAGAAAGGATAATCACTATTAATATTAGTTATTGTTATTGATTTCAGCTTTAAAGAATTGATTTTCAGTCCTGGCTGCATTTATGAGTCTCTTTGCTGAAGATGCATATACAGGGCCCACCACTATTTTTAGATCCTTGTCCCAGCTCCTGCCACACACCCGGGAAGAAGAGGATGGTGGAGGCAGGGCAGGGACCTTGTGGGGAAGATCCTGCTGGGTGAGGGAGGGCACCTCCATGTGGCTTCGCCCCTCTCCGTCCCCAGGGTTGCTCGTCTTCCCAGCGCACTGGCTCAGCTCCAGCTGGTCACCCGCTGGAGCACCTTCGGGCAGCGGCCTGCGAACGCGCCCGGCTTGGGTGCCTTCACCCCGAGGCAACCCTGGCGTTTCAGCCCCAAACCGCCCCACCCCTCCGCCTGATCGTCCGCAGCAGCACCTCGAGACGTCAAGAGCAACGGCTGTCACTGGTGTCTCCATGACCGTCATTCACACCCACACCATCGCTGTCCGGCATCAAGGGGGGTTGCGTGCCGGTCCGGGGAGCAAGGACAAAGCACCTCGCAGGCTCACGCACCTCCACCCTTGTCTTCAGACCCCGCTGCTCCTTTGCAGGCACCGAGGTGTCTCAGCCCCTTGGCTGAGCCCATCCTAATTCTACACCGGACAAAGCAACAGCTAAGCGGGAGTGACCTTCCTGCAAGAGAGGCACAAGTTATCCTTCTCCTCAAAGCCGCGACAGCTTCCCGCACGTGTGCGTACGCGCACTCAGAGGAAAACGTGGCGATTAAAAGGGAAAGTATTCTTGCTTTCCGCCAGCGTGTCCCTACGATATCTGTGAGTCTTCCCAACCCTTCGTGAGCCATAAATTCAGCTTTAACCTCTGCTGATGAAGGCTCCTTTGCCTGGAGTTTTCCTGCGTGACATCTCCTCCCCACTCCGCCCACGGTTTGCTTGCTAAATAGAACACTAAAATATAAATAAAATGATCTTAGCGCAGGCGATCCGCTCATGTCCGATGGGCTCGTCCCTCTGAGCATGCAGAGCATCCCTGCACCCAGCAAATCTGCGCGAACGCGCCCCAAACAGCCTCCTGGTGCGGGAGGGGAGGCGGGGGGGATCGTTTGGGCAGGGGATGCGGACGGGCAGGTGGGAAATGTTTTGCCACTTTGTGGTCGAAGCAGACGCCCGGGGGAGGGATGCTGAGAGGAAAAGAGATAAAGGTTTCACTTCTCTGCTTTTAAGGCGAAAAGGGGGATTTGTTTGGGGGGTTTTTTAGAGCCCGCAAAATGTTTTGGTGGGCTTGAAATTTAAAGGTTTTTAACATATTGCTAGCGAAGAAATTTTGGAAATTTTTTCAAGGCCAGTCAACCTGCTGCTTCTTCCCAGTTGTTTGGAAATGGCAACATGTAAAAAAAAAAGCACATATAGCTTTATTTTCTCCTAGCTTTAAAAAATCTCCCTCTAGACACTTTGAATATAATCTTGTGAGGACACGGGAATGGGACTGGGATAAAAAACCTCAGCCAAGACTGCGAAAGAATTAAATGAGCGTTTAACCAAGATCATTATTTTCCACAATTTTTATTTATATGCTAGATTGGATACAACGGTCTTGAATATTGTTCCACACTATTACTGCGCTATAAATTATTTGAGCAAAGCACAGCAAGGCATCATAATGTAATATATTTTTATAGTGCCATAAAGTAATTACGCACCAGACAACAAAATCCTACAGAACTGACATATTTTATGCCTAAATTGTAATTACATTAAAAGTGCCTCTTCCATTCGATGTTTATAGAGCGCACAGGGCTGCTGTTGGTCAGCCTGCAAACGAAGGGGATCTCTCGTCAAGAGCAGGGCTGGGCCGGGGAGGTGCAGCTAGGAAATACTCACGGAGTTTTGGTGTTTTCAGAACGTTTCTGACAATCTTTGCTACCTGTCAGTAGCCAAGCTCACAGTAACGTAACTCTTGGTTCTTGGGTTTGTTTCTCCTGCTGTCTGGTGGGCCCGTAGATACGGTCATGCCTAGGAAAAGCGATGCAATGTAATGGCATCCCAAGAGTTGGGGTGGTTTTTTCCCCCCTTTGGTTCACCTCTCCTTGGCAAGAGGAATGGGTGAATTACCCAAATTAACATTTGCACTCCTGTGGCCTCAGCTACGAGGAAACACAACAACCTCCCTCAACAGCGACCTCAAGCCATCTTCTTCCGATACCATTTTTTCTACTAACCTGGCAATGTTCTGGGGACTAATTCAGTCCAGAAGAGAGAATAACATCCTAAAATATGCACTTGGAGCCAAAGATGTCTGTTCTTTGGCGGGAAAAGCCTGGAGCCATGGATTTTTTGCCTTGAAGCTGGAGGGGTTGCAGCCCGCAGGAAAGGTCTACACCTCTCCAAATGGGGCACAGCGATTTTTCTTAGTGCAGGGTGTCTGGTTTTGGTTAAAACTGACTGAGAAGCTTAGGGCAGCGATGTAGAGCGGGGTCGTTAATCTAGGGAAGCTGCAGAAGGAGCGAAGCAAGCAGTGAGGCAGCAATGGTGCCATGGTCGTCCTTCTGGGAGCAGCCCAGAGGGTGGGCAAGCAGCAGCTCTGCGGTGAGGACGTGTGGGTGCAAATCTCAACCTCAGGAGGGCTCAGCATGTGCAAAGCAGTTGTTTCTGGCAGGGGGACGATGGCTCAAGTCTGCAAGGAAATGGCTTCCGTGGTTTCAGCCCAGCTTTTCCTGGAAAGTGCCCAGCTCCCACCTCGCGACTCTCGGCTCTTCCTGCATGAGTCACGCACGCACGCAGGCTCCCGAAGGTGGGTGCGCACCTTGCTTTGAAGGGGGTGACAGCTTCTCAGAGGTGTGGTGGGGATCATAACTCGAGCAACACAGCGAGAGGCCACAGTCAGAAGAGGGGATGGAGGACTGGGCTCCTGGGACTGCCGTGCCTGGCTTTGCTTCCCGCATGTCAAGGGACCTTAGAAGCTACTTTGCTGCTATGTGCCTCAGTTTCCCCATCCAAGTGGGAGCTATGCATGAAGGGAAGGAGCACAGGATCAGACCTGAGACATTAACACTGTGCAAATACTGCCACACTCAGGAATGGTGTGAAGATACATGAAGTCCCCTTCCGAAGGCATCAATAAATAAATACATGAGGGCAGTTAAAACGGGGTTTTGTGAAGGCTGCATATGTGTGCCTCTATTTCTCTCTCTGCCCCACACACTATCCATCTATCCGTCTATTTATCTATCTATCCCCCTTTGCATCTCCTGCCGGTGAAATGGCTGCACTCTTCCAGAGTTGCCAACCCTTTTAGAACAAATCCATACTATGATAGTTGGCGTTTTGCTAGAGAAACATCACTTAAGCTATTTGTACGACAGAGCCGAAGCCAACTCAATATCCTTCCTGTCTTGACATCCTTTCTCAGGCTGAAGTCCTTTCTGGAAGCCCACAGAGGAAAAGCACAGAACAATCACTAGGAATATCTGCCTTTACTTCCCCTCCTTGCCGTATCCTTCAGTGTCCCACCGACCAGGGGTTACACATGCTGGACTCCATGCTGAAAGAAGAAGAACCAGCTCTTAAATCATCTCTGCACATCGCCGTTCTCTGGGTTTACGCAGCAAACGGCAATGTCTCCCGGCGTGCGAGCGCACTCCTGCAGAAGTCGGCCGACCTGGGGAGCTGAGAGCAGAGCAGCGATGGTTTTAAATTCTTGCCTGGCTGCTGCAGTTTCCTTTCTCTCGGGTCTTTGCTGCGGCACGCCTGGGCGAGGTGACGCACACCTGCGCAAACTGGGAGTCAACCTCCTTGTGCTTCCTCCGGCATCGAGCTCTTCTCGGGAACTTTCACTGAGAGCAAGAGCAGCGATGCTGCACGCCCTGCTGGAAGAGGCGGGAGGGAGGAGAGGGCAGGGGGTAAATTCAGGCCTTGGAGAGCTGAAATATTCCAAACATAAGGCAGATGTGGCACTTCCCAGACTGCATGTAAATCAGAGACACAGGCTCCCTCCAGCATTGTAGCATATGTGCACGGTTTATTTGGATGACCCGCATTGTCTTTTTTTTTCCGTTTCAACCCACCAGGACTGAGAAGAGTTTGTTCCAGCTCTACACTGCATCATAATACGGGGCCTCTCTCCCCCAAGGACTGAAGGCATGAAAGCTACCTTCAATTTTTTGACCGAAAGGACTCAACGATGCCCTTTTGAAATGAGCTCCAGATCTTCCACCGGCCCCGGAGCTTTCTCTCCCTCTGAACCCTGCCAGGAGCAACTCAACATCAGGAAACTATTCAAGGAACCGTTCCACATTAGCCGCAATCCAATTATTAGCCACAGCTTGACGGTGTCTTCCCGCATCCCTTCCCAGGCCGTGACGGTGCTGTCTGTGGCACTGGGCAGGTTGGAGGTGACCAGGCGTTCCCCGGCCCCGGGGACAGCCCGGTTGGTGGGCAGCACTTGAAGGGTCATGTGCTGAGGTGCGTGCCCCCGGCTGTTTGCACGAGCCCAAGTTTGCATCGTCTCGCTGGCAGCGATGTCCTCAGGGTGAAGTCCGGTCCAGTCAGTGGGCAACGGGCACGGCCACTGGGGAGTGCTTTAAGCAGCCAGACGATCAAACGGGGACAGACATCCAGGGAGGACAGACTTACACGGCCAAGGCAGAGAAAGGGCTTTCATGCACCGGACACGATTAGCTCCCTTGAAAAGCTCCGCAGTGCAGTGATGCGCAGGGCTGGGGGCAAGGCTGGCCTAGCTTCCCTCTTGGGTGTCTGCTCTGGGTATTTCGCAAGCAGATACTCTTTGCTGGCTTGAGCCAGCCCTGGCTTCATGCCGGGACCTGTGGCTGTGGTCAGTGTGGTGCTGAGCCACCACTAACAAACCCAGCCTTCCGAGCATCTGCCCCCACGCAGCCTCCAGCAGCTCAGCGTGACTTGCAGGGCACCTCACCCACCGTGCAGCTCTCACTCTCTTCCTCCACACTGCCCTGGGTCCTTTCTTGCCTGACTACAATTTAGCTCTTGCTGAAATCTTCCCTTCTGCTCAGCACCCAGCCCAGCGAGGAGGCAGGCCCTCTGGCAGGGACCACGAATCAGATGACGACAATCGGTAAGTGGGATTTGGGGTCCTGGGGAAAGTCCTCCCTGCCGTTCTGCCTTGCATCTTTACTCTGAGTTTTGCATCGGTAAGGCAGGAAAACAACACTGCAGGCGGTGCCTTTCTGCAGGGTTACCGGTCTGCTCAGCTCGTTATAGTCACTTGGCTCCGAACCTCCACCGTCACAGCGGCACTCAAGGCATGCAATAATCCGTCAGGAGTGCAACATCTGCCACCTCACCCTGGAAGCACATATTTTTGACTAACATCTACCGTACGACCACAGCAGAGAGTAAGGACTGGGCCAGCTCTGCGCTGAAATGACCTTGTGTCACCCAGGGCTGTGTTTCTGTCCCCATTCGCAGAGCCGTCAGCCAGATGTGACTTGTCCGGTGATGCATAAGCACCTACGCTTAAGCTTTCTTGGTTTTCCTTCCTTCCCAGTGCCCTCAGCCTAGCCAAGCCGATGGCGGGGATGAAGGAGGTGGCTGAGATGCTGGGGATGAAACCTGCTGTCTCCTGGCACGCGAGCCCTGGGTCCCCAGTGACCGATTCACCCTGCCCCAGGGCAGCCCTGTGACACTGGAGGCTGCCGGGCTGATGGACCTCCCGGGAAGGTTTGGTGCCCAGCCGCGCACAAACATCCTCCTCCGTTGGAAGGAGAAGGGTGGGAAGACAGGAAACGGACCTGGATCAGGCAGCCAATTCCCACCAGGCCAGGAGGGGCAAAGGGACTGGGGTAACTGGCCAACTTAACAAGTGATGTGAGGAGGCTCACGCTGGACCGGCATGGGTAGCAAAAGCCATCCTAGAAAGGATGCAAGAAGGCTGTTTGCAGCCATACACCAGCTTGCTTTCCTCTGCTGGATTCAGGCTGAGGGTTTGCTCCCCGTTGAACCCAGGACTGATAGAAAAGGACCCACCCAGAGCAGCCCCCACTGCATTTTTTGGCTCTGTGATGCCCATGCCTGTCCCACAGCCGAAGCCCACAGACAAACCCAAGGAGTTTGGAGCCGTCGGGGCTTGCTGAGCTGGAGGAGATGTTTCTGAACCCACTCACAGCATCGTGCTGGGGGAAAAACCGCCGANGCAGCGATGCGCAGGGCTGGGGGCAAGGCTGGCCTAGCTTCCCTCTTGGGTGTCTGCTCTGGGTATTTCGCAAGCAGATACTCTTTGCTGGCTTGAGCCAGCCCTGGCTTCATGCCGGGACCTGTGGCTGTGGTCAGTGTGGTGCTGAGCCACCACTAACAAACCCAGCCTTCCGAGCATCTGCCCCCACGCAGCCTCCAGCAGCTCAGCGTGACTTGCAGGGCACCTCACCCACCGTGCAGCTCTCACTCTCTTCCTCCACACTGCCCTGGGTCCTTTCTTGCCTGACTACAATTTAGCTCTTGCTGAAATCTTCCCTTCTGCTCAGCACCCAGCCCAGCGAGGAGGCAGGCCCTCTGGCAGGGACCACGAATCAGATGACGACAATCGGTAAGTGGGATTTGGGGTCCTGGGGAAAGTCCTCCCTGCCGTTCTGCCTTGCATCTTTACTCTGAGTTTTGCATCGGTAAGGCAGGAAAACAACACTGCAGGCGGTGCCTTTCTGCAGGGTTACCGGTCTGCTCAGCTCGTTATAGTCACTTGGCTCCGAACCTCCACCGTCACAGCGGCACTCAAGGCATGCAATAATCCGTCAGGAGTGCAACATCTGCCACCTCACCCTGGAAGCACATATTTTTGACTAACATCTACCGTACGACCACAGCAGAGAGTAAGGACTGGGCCAGCTCTGCGCTGAAATGACCTTGTGTCACCCAGGGCTGTGTTTCTGTCCCCACTCGCAGAGCCGTCAGCCAGATGTGACTTGTCCAGTGATGCATAAGCACCTACGCTTAAGCTTTCTTGGTTTTCCTTCCTTCCCAGTGCCCTCAGCCTAGCCAAGCCGATGGCGGGGATGAAGGAGGTGGCTGAGATGCTGGGGATGAAACCTGCTGTCTCCTGGCACGCGAGCCCTGGGTCCCCAGTGACCGATTCACCCTGCCCCAGGGCAGCCCTGTGACACTGGAGGCTGCCGGGCTGATGGACCTCCCGGGAAGGTTTGGTGCCCAGCCGCGCACAAACATCCTCCTCCGTTGGAAGGAGAAGGGTGGGAAGACAGGAAACGGACCTGGATCAGGCAGCCAATTCCCACCAGGCCAGGAGGGGCAAAGGGACTGGGGTAACTGGCCAACTTAACAAGTGATGTGAGGAGGCTCACGCTGGACCGGCATGGGTAGCAAAAGCCATCCTAGAAAGGATGCAAGAAGGCTGTTTGCAGCCATACACCAGTTTGCTTTCCCCTGCTGGATTCAGGCTGAGGGTTTGCTCCCCGTTGAACCCAGGACTGATAGAAAAGGACCCACCCAGAGCAGCCCCCACTGCATTTTTTGGCTCTGTGATGCCCATGCCTGTCCCACAGCCGAAGCCCACAGACAAACCCAAGGAGTTTGGAGCGGTCGGGGCTTGCTGAGCTGGAGGGGATGTTTCTGAACCCACTCACAGCATCGTGCTGGGGGAAAAACCGCCGAGGAGGGCAGGGACGGAGGGGGCTGGGGGAGGCAAGAAAACCAAAACAGAAACAGAGCTTGGAGGGAGGGAGGGGGTCCTTGTTTTTCATCCTCAGGTGAGGCAAGGCGGGGAGGAGGAATGCNCCTGGGTCCCCAGTGACCGATTCACCCTGCCCCAGGGCAGCCCTGTGACACTGGAGGCTGCCGGGCTGATGGACCTCCCGGGAAGGTTTGGTGCCCAGCCGCGCACAAACATCCTCCTCCGTTGGAAGGAGAAGGGTGGGAAGACAGGAAACGGACCTGGATCAGGCAGCCAATTCCCACCAGGCCAGGAGGGGCAAAGGGACTGGGGTAACTGGCCAACTTAACAAGTGATGTGAGGAGGCTCACGCTGGACCGGCATGGGTAGCAAAAGCCATCCTAGAAAGGATGCAAGAAGGCTATTTGCAGCCATACACCAGCTTGCTTTCCTCTGCTGGATTCAGGCTGAGGGTTTGCTCCCCGTTGAACCCAGGACTGATAGAAAAGGACCCACCCAGAGCAGCCCCCACTGCATTTTTTGGCTCTGTGATGCCCATGCCTGTCCCACAGCCGAAGCCCACAGACAAACCCAAGGAGTTTGGAGCCGTCGGGGCTTGCTGAGCTGGAGGAGATGTTTCTGAACCCACTCACAGCATCGTGCTGGGGGAAAAACCGCCGAGGAGGGCAGGGACAGAGGGGGCTGGGGGAGGCAAGAAAACCAAAACAGAAACAGAGCTTGGAGGGAGGGAGGGGGTCCTTGTTTTTCATCCTCAGGTGAGGCAAGGCGGGGAGGAGGAATGCTTTCCTCTGAATCCACCGGGCTCCAAGCCACGAATGCACCCACCGCCTGAGCCGCCGGGGCGGCTGCCTTCGCCCCCGAGAGCACGGGCTTGTACCATCAAAGCCAGCTCAGCAGCTGTGCCATATCGCATTGATCCCCACTCAGCAGGCAGCTCAAAATGCAGAAGATTTGGAGGGAGATGAGCAAGGAGGTGGGGAGGAGGGAGCAGGGGGTCCCCACTCTGGAGCCTCCGCCGTCCTGGGGAGCTCTGCAAATTTGCCTGCCCCAGCCCAGCAGCAGCAGCGAAAGCAGGCGACCACGCACCACGAAACCTGGCAGCAGCACGCCCAATGCTTTCCTCCCACTCAAGACATATCAGCCTTTATCTCCCAGCTAAGTGGGCAAGAGGTGCCTCTTCCGACGATGAGTGTGCTCGCTGCCTAGAGCTGGGAGCGGGACGCATGCCACGGGCAGGACCTACAATGGCTCTTTGTAATGGGTTTCAAGGAAGCTGCAACCCCAGGGAAGCAGAACAGGTTTGGCTTACAGGCTGAGCAAAGACCAAAATCCTCCCAGGAGCAATTATCAGGGGATCTGAGCGTAAGAAAATCCCCAGCTCCCCCTGGCCCCTGTAATTTGCATGTGAGGACAGCTTCACCCACGAGAACACAGGTAAAAGAGCGAGAACCGTTCAGTGAGCGCTCCTGGGGACGCTGCCAGTGGCAGATCAGTTGATCGAAAGTCCTGCCAGCACGACCTTTCGGCTTCCTACAGCAACACAAAAACATGTTGCAGGGAAGGACTAACCTCTACTTAATTTGGAGCTGGAAAAGATCACACTCCTTCAGATGGCTTGGAAGCATATTGATTTGACTGTCATGGTCCTAGACTGTCATGCTGTGTCAAAGAAAGATATTCTGATAAGGCTGAAGCAAAGGAATCGTTGAATTTTCCCTTCAGGAGAAGAATTCCCAGGACGATGATTTTCAGCCCAGCTCGGGAGCAAAGGAGTCTGCCCTGCCTCAGCCTTTCCCATGGGACAGGGACCTTTTATTCCCTTTTCCAAGCCCTTGGCCTCAATAGCTTACTTCTGAAATTCTGGATGAAGTCTTCCCACAGGGGCCAGGTTTATTCGTAACCAGGGATGCCAGAAGGCCTTTTTACTAGTATTGCAATTATAATTGAAACGTCCATAGAATTAAGACACCAGAAAGTAGAAACTAAAGACGATCACCAAATGCCTCGGGACCCCTGAGGAAATGGGGAGCTCTGGCACACGCGTTTGGAGAGCCATGGACAAGCTGTGAAAGCCTTCGTTAGAGCTATTCTGCATCATGCATATGACCGTAATTCCAAACCAGAGCTCCCCCAGGGAGGCTGTGCGGGACCATCAAAACCAATGGTGGTGAATCGAGAAACATCCCCCACCTGCTGCCCCCAAAGGCTTTTTCTCCTGTAAGTGCAGCAATACGGACCCAGAGACTGAGTCCAGTCACTGCAGCTTTAGCTACACGCACATCTTGAGTCGCAGGATGGCTTTCTATTTCTATTTTCTGTTTCTTTGCAGACCACTTTGTATTGGTCCAAGCTTTTGCCACGCACGCTCTTTAACAGATGTCTGTGTCGAGGCACTTCACGGCCGCGCCACCCACATCTCCTGCTGCGCAGGAGGTTTCCACCCCGTCCAGCTGCGTGCACGAGCGACGAAGCAGGAGGACACGCACAGCCACGTCCAAGGCTCCCTCAGGTTGGTGCCAGGCTGCAAGAACGGGCTCTGAAGCGTGGCGTCCCTGGATGGAAATCCAAAGCAGACTATTTCCAGAGCACGCCTGCCTGTTTCAGCATCAGTACCCAAACTTTGTCCTTCAGCCACCCTTTTCAATCCCACGCTCGGATCTACAACACCATGTGCAATCGTTGACCTAAATGGTCGTGAAGGGCTTAGAGATATTTGGACACAAGCTACATCGCGGCAGTGCCAAGAGCTAGCTTCACTCTGAAATCTGAAAAACCTACTTCTGCGTGACTCCTGCCAAGAGAGCAATAATCCCATCTGCAAAGCCAGGGCCAAGCCAGCCCAAGCCAGGGAAGTCATGGCCCTGTTTCATTTCAGAGCAGCACGAAGGTTTTGCATTAAAGAAGCAGCAGATTTCAAAATGAATATATCCAGAAAAAAGAATACACCGTCACGGGAACCCGCTGCTCAGGGCAGGTGAAATTTGCCCACGTGGCTGCCCAAAAGGAGCACAGTGCCAAAATGGAGAAAGATTTAAAATTACTTCTTTAGAAATTAAGGCACTGAAGGTGATCCTTGGTAAAAGCAACCCAGGCTTCTGTGTGTGTTGCTTCCATTCTCAGTAGAAAAAAAAAAAAATGCAGCAAATTAGGGGTTTATTTTAAACCTTACCTCCTGGCACTTCTGTTTGTCGTTCAACGGAGTCACGCTCCTGTTTTACACCATTTCAGAGATAGCCTTGCTCTTGGAAATGGGTCTGGAGAAGCTCTTTCAGATACCCAGGTGGATTGGGTCCTCCAGCAGGGACGAAGCCGCCTCTTTCCAGAGACAAAGTGCACATCTGGGGCTAGGGCTGGGAGGTGGGCCTGGGGTTTGGTTGTGAAATGGATGCAGGACTTGCACACGGGGCTTACTCCCTGCTCCCTGCCTGGCTCCTGCCCGGAAACGAGCTGGATCCATGCACACAGAGACTGCAGAACTTCCCCAATGCAAGGAAAAGGATTCAAAAGGAGAGAAATACCGGGTTTAAAACGGTCTGAAAATAAAGAGCTGTGCTGAGATCAGGTTAAATCTGTATTTCAGGCTCAGTCCTTCTCCCTCCCCCAGAATCAGCAGAAGGGGTCCCGTTTTGGTGCTCAGCACAGGGGGAGAATTACCCTGACATGCAAACACATTCATTTCAGAGACCTCCTTTTGCTGGTCCTTCCTTCCACAGCTCCAAGGCTGCCTGCATGGAAACTGCCATTATACTGATGTTGCCTGGATTAGAAATCTACTCAGCTACTGCAAGGCTGCTGCCAGTCCCGCCGCATGGGAGAGTTGAAGTGTCCTCAGGAGGCAGAGCCCTGGCCTAGGACGCGGGGACGGCCTTTCCCACCACCTTGCTGGGCCTTGCTGACCCTTTGCAACTCATTTTTCCCCACCTACAAGAAGTCAGCTTTGACGCTTAGGTCGTTGCAAAGCACTTTGAGTTCTACAAACCGACAAGTGTCGGTGCAAAAGCAGATACTATTAATAGTAAGCAGAGCTACTTTTGGACAAGAACCGCAGCTGAACGTTTGGCTTTTGATGCAGCCACTCGTGCAACCATCAGTTAAACTTTAAGCGATGTACAGAAGTCCTGTTGGCTTCCGGGGGACCAAAGGACACATCTGAAGTGGAGTGTGGGGTTAAACCAGGCTTCCCAAAGGAGTCTAAGTGAGTTAAACATTCAGCTCTCGATGAAACAGGATGTGGGCACCTGCCCTAATCCCTAAACCTTTTCCGAAAACAGGATGTGAAAATAACATTGCTTCGCCTGCATAAATGACTTGAAGAGCTTTTTGCCCAGCTTGGCCCGGTATCTTTCTCAAAACGTCATCTTTTCCATTAAAGGGAGCCATTCGGGGAATGAATGACTCTGAGCCTTCACAACGGTTGAAGCCATGTAAATAAGGACGGGTGCCAGACGGTGCCAGCAGTTTCGTGTTAGTGGCTCACCCCTCAGTGGTGCAGGGGCTCCTGATCCCACGGTGACATCGGAAGTGCCTCGTGATTTTGCAGAGCGCTTGAGAACTTGAGTTCTATTCTGCTTAAGCAATCCTCGTCTTGAAAATGAGGTTATGGAGAATCCACCGACAATCCCTTCATGTTTCCTTAGCGCTGAGGAAATGAGTGAGATCAACTGCAAACTCTTGCAGCGAGCGTGCCCTGCCAGAAATATTTGTACTTGGATCAGCAAAGCCAACCTTCCCAGGCTGGCTTGGGAGACCAGACGCTTTGCTGTTTGACTCCAAGGGAAAATATTGCCAGCTGCCAGCATTTAAACCAGCAACGCTGCTTCTGAGCACAAAATCATCCGGGCAAGACATTGTGATGGAGAGACAGAAGGGGACAAAAGAGGGCACGGACACGGTACAGAAACCACCACGCTGAGAAACTCATCTGCGGCATAGAGCTAGAACACGCCCGGGGCGAAGCCAGATGATAGCAAGTGATTGGGGCTACTCCCTTCACATTACTGCCATCCTTCACCCGTTACTTGTCCTAGGAAAGGGGACAGGAGCTTCTGAAAACGTGCTAATGCCATTGCTTGTGGTTGCCTGACCCCGCTCCTGGTCCGACAGCCTGGAGCACACTGAGCCATGGTGTGACCGGGCACCCCACGCTCCGCTCTGGATATTGCACCGGGAAGAAGACTCAGTCTCACCTAGGCACTGAGGATGAACTCAGGTTGAATTACTTTGAAAGACGATTATTTTTTTTTTACAGAGTCCATCAGCATGATTGCTCCCGCATCACAAACTCCTCCTGTCTCTGCCTTTCCCCCACTCCCCTCAGCACTTCCACAAGCAGCAAGATGAAAGCAGATGTTGGCAGCTTGCAAGATTTTTCTTCCTGAGCCAGGCAAATGTGACTTTGATTTTCCGCGCTGTTCTAGCAGACTTCTCTGGCTGAGTGCATGAGTGGGTATGGCTAATGGTGAATTTACCAAATGAGTTGGGAGCTATAGAGCAGTATGTATGGATATCAAATGCCTGCTTCAAACATATATCCCATGACAGTTCTTTATAAAAGCAAGAATTTATATATGAAAAAATGCTAACACCAGTATGTTTCCTACAAAGATAAAGTTTCATAGAGGTTGGCTTTCACGGGCATTCATTGCCTACATTTCAAAATCCGCCCACAAATGTTTTCTGTCTTAAACACATCAAAAACTTGCCAGCAAAAAGTGAGAGAGTGTATCTCTCTACGGTCAGAATTGTGGTTGCATCATACGTAGACATATCCAGGCTAGCTTTAAGCTAATTAGCTCCAATCCCAATAGCAGCATCACTTGAACAAAGCTGTGGGAGACCCAGGGCACGTATCCTGGTAGTTTCACGATGCGGAGGTCCAGAGGCTGGGGTTCCCTGGCAGGCCATGCTGCTGCCACCTTGAACATTTCCATGTGCTTCAGGGAAAATTCTTCCAGTTCCTCAAGCACTGAAGTATCAGCTGGGAAAATATTCCTAATTTAGTTTCAAAAGTGAAAAAAAAGATAATTAGAAACTGATATCTAGAATGTCTTCCAAAATAAAAAATAATAGCTTTAAATATTTTATTTTAGAGGATGTCTCAATTTAGTATTTTTTTACATTACTCAATAACATGTCAGAAATTGTAGTGCACAATAAAAGCATCATTGCTAACAAACCTGTCGTAACACAACGCGGCTTGTCAGCTTATACCTGCCAAGGAACCGAGCCCTGGGTGTCCGTCCTTCCAACCAAGCGCTCTTGGTCGCGACAGCAGCTTAAAGCTGTGAGTTTTGGGCTGCAGCCTGGGACAGGTCGCGGGGTTGCCGCTTGCATGCGCAGCGCCGTTAAACGCCTGCTCTCGTGCTGTGTTATCGCTCTGGCATTCCAGAGCGCTGAGCCCTGGCCTCAAGTAGCCGGAGGAATTTGCTCCCCAAGCACTAATTCCTTCTTTTTCCCCAGAAGAAGCCCATGGGAAGGCTCCTGTTGTGCAACGAGGATGGGCTGGTCTTCTGCCAGTCTCCAGATCCAGGCTCTGGGCTCGGTCCCCCAGCGCACCCACCTCCGCAGCGTGAGCTGGGTGATGGGGCCATCGTACTCCAGCCGCGAGGGGACCGGGATGAGCCCAGAGCAAAGACGGGCTGGAGGACCGGGCTCTGCTGGAGGGCAGCAGCCTCACCCATCTCTTCCACCCCATGGGTGCCCAGATTTGCACCAGCTCATCCAGAGGCAGAATCAGGGCCTGACCCAGAGGAGATGTGCCATGTCTCGAGTCTTCGCTCCTATTGCTCCCACTGCTTTTGAGGACAAAAGGGAAGGTTTCTCCACACGGAGGGGATCTCAGCTGTGGGACTCCTCGCTGCAAGGCGAAGCTGCAGCAGAGTTTCAGCACAGACTATATTCAGGGAGGGTAGTAAGAAATTGCACACGTACAAGGGCAGGTACTTTGAAAAACAAAGATGCAGGGGAGAGATAGAAAAGCTTCAGAAACAAAACCAGGCTAATTGCTTGGGTTAGGAGGAGGCTCAACCACATCTGCTTACTGCAGGGGTTTTTTTGCCACTTCTGCTGCAATCGCTGTTGGTGGAGAGAGGCTTTGGGACTAACTGGGCTGTGGGGCTGCTGAATCATCCCGGGTGAGCTATGAAGGAGCCAGCAAGCTTTTCCGGAATCTTTTTGTTGACAAGAACATTGTGCTGACAAAACAGCCCATTTTCCCCAGTCTAACCTCCTCCTTGTCAGCCATTCGTTACAGGAGTGTTGGCTGACACGGGATCGTGGCAGACGCAGATTATTAAGTTGTTGACAGAAAGCTCATCTCCGTTGAAGAGTTATCATCGCAGGGAGCATCCACCACGCAGGCTGCTCCTGACAGACTCTCTCATCTGCCAGGTGCCATGAGTCCGGGAGCCTCCTTGAGACACACGCCCCCGTTTTCCCTCTTAATGTATTTAAATGAGTTTCCCAGCATTGCCACGGTTGATTAGCCCTGCAGAGCAACTTATGACAGGACACAGCTACAAAATGGCCTGGAAACACTTCTTACCTGTCCCTCCAGACAAGAACATCTCTGCAGGGGAATGGGTATGGAGGTAGGAGGGGGTGAATTTGGGTGAATGCTGTTGCGATGGTTGTCCTAATGAATGGCGAGAGGAAGGAGGAGCACTGAGCCATGTCTTCACGGACGGAGAAAACCCGCTGGGCCAGACCTACTCCTTGACAAGACCTCCATGGCTTTACTGATTTTGGGGTAATGCTACTGATTGCACAAAGTGGCTGAAAGCTATGCTAAAGGCTGGGATTAGACAGCCAAAGCGTAATTCGGTGCTTTTTTCCTGAGCTCACTAAATTGGTCCCCTCCTGGAAACGATGCTCAATGATAACAGCTTTAGTGGATGCGCTTGGCCATCTGGGCAACCTCTCAGAGCAGAGTAGGAAGGAAGGAGGTAGGAGTGGTAGAAAACAGCAGGGCAGGGGGAGGAAGACTTTGGTGAAATGTCCTCATTCCCGCTCCTCTGCCTGCTGGGGCACAGCGATCCCTCCCCGCTGCTTTGCCGTCCGGGCAGCTCATCTCCTAATCGCAAGGAAGCAGCAAGAACAACCAGAGCCCATGATGCGGTGCTGGAAAACTCAAGGTTTCACTTTGATGTCTGCCTGAAAGATGAAAAGTCTTAATCAAAGCCAAGAGCAGGTAAAACGGCAGACTCTAATATAATTGGGCACTCCAGCCTTCTTAGGTAAGTGCAAATGGGAGGATTATTGTGGCATGGGTAGTCAAACCTGTACAAGCTTTAATCTAACTGGACTAGGACACAGGCAGCGAGAGCACAGTGATGCAGGCTTGAGCACACATCGTACAAGACTCGCCAGAAAGTCCTGCCCAGGGATCGCGCTGCTCTCTGCTCTTCCCCCCGTGCTGGCTGCATTACAGCTGCGTGGGGCAGGGCTGCCAGCTTTGGCTGGCGCTTTGCTCGCAAGCGCCAGGAGCCGCTGGTTTTGCAGCGGGGATTTGTCTACCCAGGGAGTCCAAGTCCTTTGCTTCGTTTCGCTGTGTTAAAGGGTTTCAAAAGGCTTCTGCCTGCGAGGCTGAAGGAGACTTTTGAAAGGTTTTAGACTGGTGGGATGGGGACAGGACTGGACATAGGCTTCATAAGGGAATCGTCTTCCCGATGCTCTTGGTTCAACAAGCCAGGGAACTAGGGACAGCCACAATGTCCAGATGGGCCAGACCACTGCAAAGGGCTGCGGAAATCAGGAGGGATGGAGAGGACTTGCTTGCTGCAGACCGAGCTCTCGCTGGGCTCCAGTGATGTGCTTGCTCCTGGCGCTCGGCGCTTGAAGAGAAAACGTCAGAACTGGCCTGGCAAAGGGTGGCATGGGCCACGGGCTCAGATGACGATGTGGGGACGCTGAAGCAGAACCCAAACATCCCCATTTCACGTAGCAGCGTTTGTGTCACGTTGGCTCCCAGCACTTCACAACCACGCTCCACGTGCAGCGACGCACACACGCGAGTGAGCCCTTCCGGCGCAGGGAGGCTTCTGCCATTGAAAAGGTGCTTTTTCCCTGATTGGAAAAGCTAATTAGTAATTAGAGAGGAAAGAAGCATCACATCAAGCAGATTTGCAGGTTCTTTTCTAGCCCATTGGGTTTGCAGAGAGCAAGGGGGAGGCTTCTCCTGCGAGCCGGTGGAAGGAAGCAGGGGGGGAAGGATGGCAGAGAGGATCGTCTTTAAGAATGAAGAGGACATGAGACAAAATGTTCTTGCTCAATGTTGTAAACAACCCTAAAGTGTTTTGAAAGACTCTGTCAATATAAATTACTGAGAAACAAGACGCTGGGATTGCAAAAGAGGAACCCAGCTGGAGAAAGGCTGCTTGTAGAGTGCCTCGCTGTTGTCCACCTCAGACACTCAGCGACACTGGCACAGCTCTTCTCTGCCCTCACACATTCTTCTCTATTCTTTCTCCTCTCGCATGGAGCAGACGCATCGAGTGCTCTGTGCGAGACGAGTGCATTAAAGCATCCTCCAGTCCCAGCTCCTGCGGCCTTGCGAGCAGTGGGAATTTACCAGCAGAGCTCTTGGAGCAGCGTTTTCCTGCTGTAAATGTTTCAGGATAATTCCCTGTGCAAGCCCTCCCCGTGTACGGCCACATGAGCACGCTGACACGAGCTGCACCCGGCGTGTGGGTTTGCAAGGTCTGCTCAGCGGTGTCTGTGTCCCTGCTCCTTCCCTGCGGGCAGCTCATCTCCATCCCTGCAGGGCAGCACACCACTGAGCTCTTTGCATTCGCCGCGGGGTAAACGCGCACTCAGGCCGTGGCCAGGGAGCAGCTGCCTTGCTGTAAATTCGCACCCTAGGTTACCTCGTGTTAACTTTCTCATGTGGCCATAGCTTCTCCTGGGACGGCAGCCAGAGCTCTGCGAGAAACAGCCATGGCAGAGCCTCCCTGACGTAGCTCGGGTAGCAGTCGGCCCAGGCCATAACACTGGCAAAAAAAACCCTGAACTAGAGTAACGCTGTTCTCTCGACCATGGCCTGGGGAGATTCGAGCTTGCGGGAAAGGTCGCGCACACTCCCAAGTGCATCGGGATGCAGTGATGGGGAGAAGTCAAGTCATGCTTTGGTACAGGTTGGGGCCAAAAGTCCCTTTTCTGGAGTGCATTAACCCTCTCTCAAAGAGATCAATTGCTAAAACCCCTTGCAGGGGCTGTTGGTGTGGTGAGCTCCCAGTCCAGCCCCAGCACCAGCCCTCTTCCCATCAGAGCTCTGGTGGTGAATCTCAGGAGGATTTTAATTATACCAGCAGGAGTTACATCTTTGAAACCTCTCTTCATCTGAGCTTAAATTACCAAAACAAAGGCTCCAAAGCCCACTGCAGCGCCTCAAATTGTCTGTTTGCACCTCTGACATTTTAATCTGTTACCTAATGAGTAAGACAGATGAAACGGATGAAACTTCTGCGCCCAAAGCGTGTCTACCAATTCCCAAAACCTCCCTGTGAACGGCATGAATTAGGGCTCTGCGCTTTTTCTTTGCTGTTTAAAGGACAGCTCCAGGAATAGAGCTCTGCCTGCTGCAGAGCCACAGCATGCACATGGTGATGGTTTAAAGCCATGTGGGATTTCCACCGGGTCTTACTGTACTTGGGTCCAGAGTTCAGAGCAAGGGGAGTCCTGCCGCGTCCCTTGTCCGGAGGGGTGGCTTTACCAGCTACGTAAATAAACTGGAGCAGCTTCACCCGCCGCTGAAATACAAACACGGCCGGCATGGCAGCAAACCAAGCAGAGAGATAATATTTTTCTTAGATATTAGCCGAGTATGAAATCAGAGCAGAAGCATACTCAAAGAAAGTCTTGACAGGGAATAATGAGAGTTTCAGGTGGGCTTTTAAAATTTAACTAGAAAGCTGAGAAAATAATGAATTCTAAGAATCCTCCCTATGATTAAAGGGGCTCAGCGCTACCCCCCAGAGCGGCACTGGTAAGAAGTGCTCTTCAGAAGGATTTAGTGGTTATCTCTGCTTCTGCTGACTTTACGTGAGGCTCCAAGAGAGCCAGCCCGGAGCTCGCTGGTCCTTCAGCAGCGGTGAGCCTGGCTCTGCCGATGGCACCGGTGCCCACCGAGCCCTGCCCTGGCACGGAGGTCTCTGTGTGGCTGGGGGAGCAGGCAGAACTGCGCTTGGACCAGAGCTCCTGCTGCTTGCCGGAGCTGCAGGGCTTTGGGACAGAGCCTCTCCAAGGAAAAGAAATCAAAGACAGCCCAGGATGCAAGCAAGGACCGGGGAGAAGGTCTTCAAGTGCGTATTGCTGTTGCTCAGTTGGATCTGCCTCCCCTTGGGGCTAAATATACCTCGGCAAGTGTCACGGTTTGGGCCCAAACCAGGACACCAAGAGACCAGCGGGGATCCCGGAGCAGAGCTGGGGTGACAGCCTGACGGGGCGCTGGGTGAGGCAAAGGGAAAACAAGGAGAAACCACTCATTTTTGCTTCCACCGAGATGCCAGCAATGATCCCGTGCAAGGGCATCGCTCCGCAGCCAGCCCACGAGGAGCGTTTTGGCTGCCGCGTCTCCCTGTCAGCCCGCAGAAACATGAGACGATGGACGGTTCGCAGGAGCAGAACTAACAAGCCAACAAATCAGGCCGCTGCCATCTCCTCCGCCCCTCTCTGTCTGGTTCAATAACAGCCGATGGGGGAGGCTCCCAGAACTGCTGAATGGCTCGATAACCAGGAGCCAAAAACATTCAAAACCACACGTCTAAATTAATTCATCCCAAAGCATCCACAGACAGCAAAGGGGGGGGGGGGGGGGGGGGGGGGGAGGAGGTGGAGGAGAAGAAACAGAAGAAGGAGGAACGACTTGGCCGCTTTTCAAGCCCTTTCTAAAAACGCTGAAAGAGTTTGGCAATACTAATAAAACCCCTCTAAAAACCCCTCTACAGCAGTTGCCCTAATTTCTCCGAGCAACACCACTGGGCTTCAGGCGACAGGATGGCTGTGGCATGTAAAATAAGGGCTGAAAAGGATGAGGAAAGGGTTTCGAAGTGTTGGATGTCAAAATGATGGAGGCAGGCTGGAGTCTGGCAGGATGGAAGGAGAGACCTGAGGCGGCCGAGCTGCTAGAGCCCTGCTCGGGTGACTCCCGGCTCCATTTCTGGTCCCCCACAGCTCACCCCAAGCCCCCTCCCAGGCTTTCATGCCATAAGTCGTTCCCCATGCACGTGGCTCAGCCCAGCGCGCTCATCCAACCCCCTCAAGAACAGCAGAGACGGATTCTGACATCATATAAAGGAAGCGTATGATGTAAGACTGTCTGCTGGAATGAAATTCAACAGCGCCTCGACGAGAGGCGAGCGAGCACAAAAGCAAAGCGTTAGTATTCAGACTGAGCCAGGCAAACCGCTTGCCTGTAATGAGGTGTGGAAAACATTTTTTTTTTCTTCAAACAGTGTGAAATCCTGCAGGAGAAAAGTTTGAGAACGCACCAGCTCAGCCTTCGAACCGCCCCTGAAGGAGGTGACGGCTGAGGAAGCACTGTGAGATCCCTGCAGGCACAGGCAGCGTGGCCAAGGTTTTCAGAAGTGCCACCAAAGCGGTATTTTGGGTTTAATTCCTATGAAGAAATGTTCGTCACCTCCAGAGCAGCACCGGCAGCATGCCGTGCAGTCATACCCAGCTCATCATGGCCAAAGCGGGATGCTTTGGGTGTCTTTGAAGTTGACTTCATCAATTAGAAGCTCTGGAAACAAGGTGCCTTAGGCATTTCAGGCTCAATACTTTACATTTTAGGTTTCCAACATTAAAGACCATGTTAGTAATGGAGTTTAGATGAATGCATTTCTAGAGGTGGAATCTCAGACTGCTGCCTGGTTTTCCCAGCTATCGAACGATGGCATTTCTAGGGCAGTGGTAGACCCAGGTACATGTTAGGTGTTGCTAGTCTGAAAGGCTAGCATTGATGTTAGCAATACAACATTTAAGGACCGCAGCCCATTAAACCGCTGGAACAACCAAGGTCAAAACCATTTTTGAGTCATCCCATCGAGTCTTACAGGGTTATATATAAATAATTGTACAGGCTAAAGCTAACGACTGAATGCAAACACTCCCACTGCTGCAGAACTTGGTGACATTCAGCCAAAAGGTCATTTTTTCTCATGATGGTATTTGCATTCTCCATCTACATACATTAGAAGGAAAGCAAAGGAACTGAAAGACGCAGATGAATGGCCTAGAAATGCTGACAGGTCTCTGGTTCGAATAGGACCTTGCATTTATTTTCACTCCTTTATGTAGGCTGAGCAACAAAGCACCTCCCAGGCTGTTGGGTTTTTTACTCCCTCTGACCAAGAGTGCCGCAGGGTGAGGACAACACACCTGCGTGGGGCCAGGAGCCCCAGCAGAGCAAGCTGGGACATTGAGGCTGCTATATAAGACCGTGCCCCGCTCCAGCTGGGGCTTGCTTTCTGGGAAGGTGCCGGGGGCTCTTCTAGGGACCAGTAGAGAATGGGTTTGCTCAGTCAGGGCTACTTTAACTCAAGAGAGGGGGATTTGGAAGAAGAAAACTGTGAACTCAAACTCTATTAGGGTATGTAGTAATTTTAGAGTGCCCCTCAACTCAGTAGTAGTTGAGAGCAATTAAACATTGCAGAGGGAAACTCGCAGCCTTTGGGCAGGGACCGCTGAATCCCCATCTGACCCCAGGCCAGCCGTCTCCAGTCGGGATGAGCTAGAAACAGGGCCTTTTTGTCTTTCGGAGCTGATGTCGGTTATCTGGGGAGTATGGGGAGGAAAGAGGTGTTAGGAAATCTCTCTGACTCAGTCTTAAAACTCGCTCCATCAAAACGTCCGCTGCATGTAGTGTGCTACATCTGAGGGATTTATTCCTCTGAGCCCTACCCGAGTCGCAGAAGAAGATACAGCTCCACAAGTTTAAACCTCCAGCTAATTTTAGATGGACTATCCTATTAGGCTTCAAGCTTGGATCAGTCAAACGTTGTTTCTCTGTGATATTGGACATAGGAGACAACCGCACCAGTGAAGATAGGCTTAGCCTGAGCATTTCTGAAGCCCGAGGCTTGCTGTACTAAATGGCTGCTCTTAATGTCGTCTCTGCTGATGTCTTAAGCATCTCAGACAGACGAATGCATCTTTTACTCAAAAAGAAAAGCTGCAGTGCACATGAACCTTGTGAACCATGTCCTCAACATCTGGTGAAGGAACAAAGTCAGATAACCCTCCTCCTTTCTCCCCAGAACAGGCTGGCGCGCTGGCTCGTTGCACTGACTGTACATGACTTTGAGGTCCCAGTTAGGATTTTAACCACACCAGATGACTGAGAAGAAAGCAAAGACCTTCCTGAGCAGCCAAACCTGGAACATGGGCTGTGCTATAGCAGAGGAGACTGATGGTGGGCTCTGGCTTGCTCTTCTCACAGACACCAGAGGCTTTGAAGCACCTCCGAATGCATCTTTACGAGAGCGTGTGCATGGGGGTGGTCTTCCACCCTGGCTTTGGGAGGTGTCCGCTCTGAACCCTTGGCTGGGGAAAACCATCAGTAAAGACTCAAAATAGGAAATGCCTTCAAAAAAAATCAGGGGGAAAACTAGTCTTCGCTGATCTTATCAGAGGGGAAACAGGAGTCGGGCTTTTGCAAGGAGACATTTCCCACCCCCGAGGGCTGCCAAGCCACCCCGTGTTGCAGCAGAGCCCTGGCAGCGGCGGTGTGCAGGATGCAGGAGAAGGCCCCCGCGACATTTCTTTCAAAAATAGAGCAAGGGTTACCCTTTCTTTCAAAACCCCTCCCGGGAAGGAGCCGCCCTCTCCCCAGTGCCTCGGGTCCAGTTGCTCCGTGCGCGTTAACCCCAGGCTCAGCTCAGCCGGAGGGTCCAGCCTGCCGCTTCCCTGTGCGTCAGGGCTGCGTTCACGAGGCACTTCTGGGGGAGTGGGTCCAACTTCTCCTGCTGATGGCCTCCCACACGGCCCCAAAAAGTTCAAGGTAACCTTAGGGAAAAGTGGGGACATGGCCATGTAGCTTAATAACAGAGCGCTCCCCCGTGCTCCAGCCCCTGGCAAGGCTGTGAGACGGCCAAGTAGGAGATCGTCCAGAGCATATGGTCGAAGAGGAGCCTCGGCAGAAACTTTAGGAGAAATGCCAGATCCCTGCAAGCCATCAGCATGAGACAACCCCGTGCAGCTCATCTCTCTCAAGACAGATGTTTCCAGGTGTGGGCAGCCCAGACCGTCAGGCAGCTGGGCTACCTTACGGCCAAAGCTTTCAGAGGTTTGGTTCCCAAAGGGTTACACACCAGTTCAGCGGGGAGATGAAGGGCAGCGGTTTGGCAGATTACGAGTGGCAAAGTCCCCCCCTTAACACGCTGAAGATATTTTTGTAGATCCAGGCCGTCTCTGCTCCTGAGTTTGCACCTGTTTAAAAATCAATAAAATAATACTGGGCTTCTGGAGGGTGTTGTGACACTCCGTGGATGTGGCTGGCGTGTTTTTAAGCTCCTTCTCTGAAAAGAGCTGGGCAAGTGCAAATTGAAATTGCTATTAACCTTTCCCTGAGTCGTGTACAGACCAGGTTCGCTCTGCCATCCAGGGATTCAAGCTAAGATCAAGAGGGTCTTTTCCGCAAAGTAATAAAACCTAGTCAAAGGCCATGTTCAGACGGGCTCGTCACCCAAACAAAAAGGAAATGGAGACAGAAGAAATCATGTGTATCGCTGCTGAATGGGTGAGGGGATGGGAGAACAAGCCAAACTGCAGCCAGCCAAGGAGCTGAGATTTCGCCTCCGCTCTCTGGCATCCCAGCCCAGAGCTCTGCTCCCCAGAGCATCCGTCCTGGTGCTGCTGACGCTCCTCGCGCCGTGGGAGGGATTGCATCTACTGCGGCTGCATTACCTGCAGGGCACGCGGGCTAATTACCAGCCACACACTCCAGCAAATGTCTCTGCCACAGAAAAGTGTTATTGACTGAATAAAAGTGCAGGAAAATGGCCCCATCTCTTGCTAAGGTAACCTCCTTTTTCTAAATGGTTAATCTCCAACATTAGAGCTAGTGTGTTAAAGGAGGTTTAGGACAATTTAATAGCTCATAAAACTTTATGGTCCCAGTTGAAATTGGAGTGATAACTCTGGAGTGTAAAGCTATAGTTTGCTAAATGTCTCTGTTAGATTTTTTATTTTATTTTATTATTGGAAACTTAACATCTGCTACAGCAAAATAAAACGGAACAATTTTCACCGTTGAGAGACACGAGCATTCTGCTTCTCTTCATTCTGTTTATATGTTTATTGCTTAAAACTTTAGCGTCGATATTATGCTTGATTATTAAGATTTAAATCACTTCAAGGAAGGGAGAAATAAAATAATCCAAAACGGACCCACGATCAGTTTAACCTGTGAGCAGAATAGAAACAAAGAGGATGCTGAATCGTAGACATCAATATTGTCTGGAGCCTTTTTAAATTTCAGTTAATGATATGGTTCCGTGGCCAAATTTTGCCTGTGACAGTGCTGCATAAAGAAACATGTAAATCATCACGAAAAGGGAAACGGAGAGGATCTGGAAGGTGTTTGACCTCTAACAGTCCCTGTCTTGGTATGAGGTGAGGCAGTGCCTCAGTTTCCCCAAGTGTCAAGTGGCTCCTCTCCTCCCGAGTAGAGCCCTACAGCTGAAAGGCTCGTCCCAAAGGTTAGGTGCCATTGCTGCACTGGGCAGTAAAGCTGGCCGTGGTGAATCCCCATATCTTTGGCAAAACACGTTCTTCATGCGTCCCAGCATTGGGGAGTTCTCTATAATGCCCAAAGTATTATTTTTTCCCCTCCAACAAGTACCTATTTGCTATTCTTTCCCAATTCTTTTCAGCATAAATCTCAGTTCACACTTTCAGGCCGCATATTTAAGGGGAAAAATATGTTTCTAAAAGAGCTGTATGAGAAATGAACTGGTGACTTATGAAGCCAGAGCAGCCAGAGCGTGAGCAGCGATTCACAGGGAAAATGAAATGAAAATGTTAGTGAGCTCCAGCGAAGGGTGCTCCAGCGGGGAGAGGGTCAGCGCAGCCCAGCGCAGGCTCCCGCACGGCTGCTCTTTGGTCCCTGGGGCATAGTAGAGGAAGTTCGGGATTTATTCAAGGTTCTTGTGTAGAAGCCAGCTTAACTCGGTCCAAGTCTCAAAGCACGGCTGCTGAGAGCATGGAGGTCTCTTAAGCCTGGCTCTCGGTGTCCCTTGCTCAGCGCATCACCCAGTGCTTCGTCACGCGGAGTCACTGGTGATCACTGGGTGGCCCTGGAGCACAGAGTGGCAAGCGTTCCCCCTGTTGCCAGCAGTCCCCCAAAGCGCCTTCTCCATAATTTTGTGTATGCAATTACCGCTTGGAACATACGGAAACCATTCTGGCATGGACCTGACAAGAGCAGGACGTCGTGTACAGGCTTGAAAGGGCTCGTCCCTCCCTGACGAGCCCCAGCTCTGGTATGTCCCCGTACAGGCTGGACGCTGCGGTCGGCGGGGCTGCGTGGCTGGGCTGAGCGTCGGAGGACACGAGCGAGCGACCCACTCGTCTTGAAGAGTCGGTTCCGCCGCTTTCCCCTGCCGTGCTTTCCCAGGCAGATGGTGGCGCACACAGATGTCCCCGTTCCATTTAATTCCTCCCCAATTTCTCCTCGCACAGAAGCGTGCGGCTTCCCTGCCTGTCAGCTGCTTCCCACGTGCAGGGCAGCTTTGCACGGGCGCTTTCCCACATAGTCCATGATTCAGCAAATGCGAGGGCAGCGGCTGAAGAGTTAAAGAGCCTCTTGTTAAGTTGCCCCCAGGGATCCCTTCCCAAGCTTCAGTCTTGGCCTTTGCTGAAAGATTTCCTCCTTCCATGCGATGTCATTTAGGCCATTAGGGGACCTTTTGCGGGGAATAATGCCTATCCCTTACATGTGGTCCCCTCAATTAGTAATTAGGATAATGCAATATTGAAAAAGCAAGGCACAAATTTAATTAGTTGTGTTTTATTAGAGTAACTAAGGAGAAGGCCCCTGGACTCCACTGGAGGAAAGAGATCGATACTGAACATCTATTTTCACTAGAAAACAATTGCAGCTGACGGCTGTCTGCGGAGCCCGGCGTGGCGCGATGGAGCGGCTGCCCACCGCAGCGATCCCTGCCCGCCCAAGGGGAAGGGGAAGCACGGGGCCTGGTAAATAAATGATCGATATCTCCAGAGAGTATCTGCGTATTCTCAGCTAAAATTGCAGAGCGGCTAATAGGAGCTGACACATAGCTATAGGGAGATAGCTTCCATTGCTCAATTAACTAATTATCTTTTAAGCTGTTCTGACTCAAATGGGAAATAATGGCAGAGGAGCTCGGCTTTTGCATCCATTTTCCTTTTTCGCGAGTTGGTTGGTCTGTTTTGCAAGCAACCCCCTTCCCACCGCCGCCCTCGCATCCCCCGGCTCGCCCGGCGTGCACCGGCCCGGCGCGGCTGCACCGTGGCACGGCAGTGCACACGCCGTGTCACCCAGCACAGCTGCTGGGAGCAGCCACCATGTGCCTTCCGTGCTCCCTCCGCAGAGGCTCACCGCACACCTGAGCGCAGGCTGCGGCGGCGGGGGGGCTCGGCGTGTCTCCGCGCTGCTGAGATGAAATACCGTGTTTGTTTGTTTGCTCTGCAGACGCTTCTCGTGGAGATGTTGCGAGAGACGTTTCCTCCTTGGCAGGGCTGGCGTGCACACAAACTTGCCGTTATTTATGTGCTTTCTTCTTGCTACAAAAACCTCCCATCTGGGCACACGTACACCACGTTATATCAGTGCCAATGAGTCAGTAAGTGCCGTGACTTTGCATGGATTAATAAAGCCACCAGGCAGTTTCCAGTCTACCTTTGCCTACCTCTGCGTCTGTTCCGTAATTGTTAGCTAGCCTTCCTGCATTTCATCAAGTACGAAGAGCAGGGCCCTGCTGTGCTAGGAACTGTAAGAGTACGCGGTAAGATAAAGGGACGGCATGCAAGCACTTGTAGCTCAGACAAGAAGATAAAGGCTGAAAGAAAAGAGTGATTCTTGTCTGGCTGATGCGAAGGAGAAATAAAGGGGTTGCTGAGGGGTGCAGGGAGCGGTGACAGCCACTGCTTCGAGGGTCTCAGGCCAGCGCAGTGAGCGCGAGGGCAGCCGAGACTCAGCAGCGTGATGCTGAGCTCGGTGAAAATTAGACTCAAAACCACACGGGCTTGAATGGAGGTCAGGCTTCAGAAAAAAAAAAGCCAAAACCAAAACCAATGGCAAAGATAAAAGATGGGGCAAAGATACCTATCTGTCAGCCCGGCTGATTGAATCACCCCAGCCGATGCCGCCCTGGTCCTTGCCGGAGCGGGGAGGCAGCGACACAAAGGGAGACGGGCTGCGAATCCAACCTCCCCACCGGCCGGTGGAAGCGGAGCTTTTCACAGTATTTAATGGTCTCCAGCACGATTTCATGTATAGAGATCAGTCAGGCTTTGATAAGATCATAGCAAGAGGACAGGAGGAAATTGCAGTCTTGGCCAATGCTTGGTCTTATGCTGCTGAACTTGCTGTAGCTGGGACATTATAGTCCAGCCTTAATAGCATCGTATTAAGCTGAGACAATGCAGCCCTGTGACCTTGCGATGCTTGATAGCCATATGTGCTATTTTAATGAAAAATTGGGACTTAAGTAAATGGCCGCCCATCGGCAGAGGGCTGTTAACGGGATCTCGCTCCGAGCAAAGCCCGGGCCGGGGGGAGGGCAGGGGAAGGGAATTGGGATGTAATAGCCATAATCATCCCTCAGTGAATGACCTTCAGCCTCCTCTGATCACGGTCCATGACGCTCGCGGAGAGCCAACCCCGACAGGACCACCAGCCCTCGGGGCTGGACCCGGGGCTGCTGGGTGCTGCCTGCGGCATGTACCCGAATTTGGTGACGAGCCCAGGTTTCCCCTCGCCAGAGCCGAACAAGCTGCTGCCGCCACATCACTTGGATATGTTAAGGACAAAGCACGACTGGATTCCCAGCTGTTCCCCCTTGCTCCCCTGCAACCTCCCCCGTGCCAACACCCACCGCCGGCGAGCAGGGACTCAGGGCGGACACCTTCTCCAGATGCACACACGGGTTTCCTCCCCCAACAAATTGAAGCTGTAAATATTGATAGCCTTCTCTTCCAGGGCTTTTTAATGCCCTCTGATACTTAGAAACTATTACGCGCACCCATCATTACTAACCTGCAAAGTAAATGCGTCCTAATGGGCAGGCGAGCTACGCTGGCCCCAACAAATCATTTCTAATGAATAGCACCTGGCACATCCATCACCCTTAAATGCCAAAGCAAATCCATCTGCGTTAGCCGCTGAAAAGAGCCAGGCAGATCTCGCCCTCCCTTTCTTCCCAAGGTAGCGGAGGGTTTGGCTTGTAACACGTACGTGTGACTGTTTCCAATCTTTCCCCGTTCCTGCAGTCAGGCTCTTCGAGGCGCGTTTCTCAATAGCCGGGGCTGCTCCCGCGCACAATGGCGAGAGGTCTCCGGCAGCGGCATGAAAGGTTTTAAATAGAAACCAGCGTTTCTCCCTCTCGCACACACAATGCTTCCCTGACCCTTTCGCGACCTCACCCTCAAATCTGGGGTTCGCAGCCCCAGCCTTGAACCCGGCTCTGTTTTTTCATGTTTGGCCTCTCTATTTCCTGAGGTCAGGCAGCCCACCGCTCCATTAGCATGAAGCAACTCAGGGCTCATTTGCCAAAACTGACATCCTGGGAAAGTCCTGATGAATTTATGAATTAGAGGCTACAGATGCCAGTAAAAGAATTAAGGAGTTATTTATTTATTATTATTATTACGATGGTTTGCAGGAAATCAGCTGGGACGCTGCTGTTTTCTTTTTCTGAAAAGCGCCATCAGCCTTGAACGCCGCGAAGGCTGCGTCAGCAGCAGTTTTCTTTCAAAGAGGAAAAAACACATTTTTAAAGGTCTGTTGGGGTTTTTTGGGTTGTTGGGGTTTTTGTTGTTTTTTAAAGGAAGGGCCAGAGGAAGAAAGTTTGGCGAGCAGCGGGGCGAGGGAGCCGGCACAGCATCCCGGCAGGGTGAGGTGCTCTCACCTTGCGGAACGTAGCGATTGCAACACCGAAGCCAAGAGGTAAAATTTATATCCCATAAATCACATGTCAAGTGCCTGCAAGGAGAGGTCATTAAACAGATGTATGAGGCAAGAGGCAAAGTCCATCCATTTCAGAAGACGCTCCCAGTGTCAGCAGCTCTCCAGAAGCCTCCAGAGGCAGGGATCCAACCGGCGCAGCACAAGCTTTCCTGATAGTCTTATTTATTTCCTCCTCGATTTATCTGACTGCGTTTCCTTTATTGGAATAACTTCCCGGGCTTTCCCTTGCCAGAGCCGCCCGATGGGGGGGACGCGGGATGGGGGAGCGGAGGGTAGCACATCAAACAGCTCGGGAGGCACGGAGGGATGGAGTGATGGATGGAGGCCGCCCTGTGATTAATAATCAAACCAAGAGCTTTTACTGGGAGTCATGTGGAAAATGTGGCTTTGGAAACATTTGTCTTCATCCCACAAACAACAAGTGGTGCTTCTCCCCCTTTCTTTGTTTCTCATCCCCCTTTCCTCCCTCCCTCTCCCTCTTTTGGCTTTTCTCGCCCAGATTCACTGATTAAAATCTTTTCCATCCTTTACCTGCTCCAAGTGGCTCCCGTTCTGGTTTGATTTATGCTTTGCTTATCTCAGGCTTCAGCGGAAAAATAATGACCAGATAATAAAGAGCACTAAGTAGCTCTTCAAGTGACGTGGCACCCGCTGCGCGGGACTGCGTTGGGCAGGAGCAAGGAGGGAAACGCTGCGATGGCCTTGGGCCAAAGCAGAGGGAGGATAACGGAGAGAAACTCCGCTCCCACTGTGGCCGTGGTCCAGTGGCTCCTCGCCGGGTGAAAGCCGGAGGCACCTTCCGGCGGGTGCCTCAGCCAGCCCCTCCGTGACGGAGGGATGCTCTTTCCCGCCTCCTTGTTCGTCGCCTGGACAAATCCTGCCAGGGAGAGAGGAGACCCTCAGCTCCATCCTTCGGCTGACCCGGGATGCCCGAACCCCACGGCCTCCTGCAGGCTCTGGGTCTTGCTGCTCCCAACAGACCCGCGAGGGCTCCACACCCGTGGGGTTTCACCCACAGCAGTAGGGATCGGACTTCACTACGGGACCTGTCGGTTTCCCGGCCTCATTCCTTGCTCTCTGCAGGGCCACAACTTCACTGTTCCAGCTTTCCCCATTCCCATCCCCTCCACCAGTGTCATCTGGTTAAAGCATCGCCATTAATTTTAGGGTAGGAAGGACCCATTGTTTGCTGTGCGATCAGGGAAAAGGGAACGTTTCTGTTGCCAATAAACTATTTTTAATTGTGATGTAGATCCAGCATGGCCAGCAAGGTAGCTGCTGCGTGGGAATAGCAGGTTGTTTGCAGAACAAGTTGGACGGCAGACTGCAAGGAGAAGCTTTGCAGGGACAAACGCTGCTCGCCGTCCCGCAGCAAGACCTCGAGACGCCTGCCCTGCGCAAGCGTGCGCCCAGCGCGCGGTCGCACACAGCAGCGCTCGCTCGGACCGGGAGGCAGCGGTAGGCAGCCCTGTTCTTTCCAGTACACATTTCCAACAAACGATCCCCAAACAAGCGCTGCTCGGCTCGGTTTAAAGGGGAAAAGAGATATAAGGCAGCACAGGACCTGCAGCGCGAAATTATTGTAGAGGAGGGATAGAAGAGGTCCCTTCTGGCTTTAAATAATCCTAAAAAATAGAGGTCTCTGGATTGCCTCCTGACTCCTTCCGAGGAGTAAGGGGTGCATGTGTGAGTTTGTGGGGAGAGGGGAGGGATGCCTGGTTATTTACCCCTCTGCCCTGGCAGGGAGCCAGCAGCTTACACCTACGGCAGCACCGGAGCCCTCTCCGCCGAGCACACGTTCCCCGCGCTGTACGCTCTATAAATACGTGTGCATGACAGATTTGGCACCGCGTATTCCTGTAAGTGATGTAATCTTTGGGACGTTACTTAGCAACCATGGAAAATGTTTTGGAGGCTCTAATTTTTCAGTATGGTAAAATCGTATATTTATGCAGTGCTGCTAATCAGCTTGCTGGCAAGCCAGCGACGATGATCTCATTTTCTTCATCATTATTTTATGTGAATTGGGCTTTTAGCACTAAAGAGACCACAAAGATTTAATTCAAAAATGTGATTGCTTTATGTTTCCAGGGTATCATTAACATGGCATCTACGCAAATAACCATGGTAACAAACTGGTAATTAGTACATATATGGCACTTATTATTAATACAGAAACAGGACAAGTTCCAAATCAGCGCAGATTACAGTACATTATTACCATAGTAATTACCTGCAGTAACACACACAAATTGAACTAAATGGCCAATTGAACTAGAGTGAATGGCTTTTTATTCCAGTCCCTAAATAATGTGCATTCTTGGCTGAGTAGTTCAAGGTAAATAAAACTGTTTTAAATTTATTGCCAACTTTCCCCCCCCCCTCCTTTGGTGGGGAAGGGTGGGGAATGGCAGGAGTCAAGAACTTTTTTTGCTGTGCGTACAGTATCATTATTGTACAGACTAAGCCGTTCCTGACTCCCATAGAAGCACAAAGAGGGTAAAAGTTATTAGTTTCTATTTTATTAGCAGGTTTATTTCTGTGATTTCAGCCACGAAGTAATGTTCAACATATATAAAAGAGTCGTTGCCAAAAAACATAAGGTCCCAATTCAGACTTTTGGTTTCTGGGGGGTGGTTTTTGAGAGAAAGAAAGAGTATCTGCATTTGGAGGAGGCTAGAAAGCGAAACTTCTTTTTAAATCATCACATTTATTAAAATAATGGAAAAACGGGGTTTTGGCCTAGCCCTTCCCCCCACGATTTGAGGCCTCAATATAAAAGTATTGAACTCACGAAGCCCAAGTCAGACCCAAGAGGTTAAATGCACTGGCCGGAGACGGCGGTGCTGAGATGAAGCCAACCGCTGAAAAAAGATAAAAGCTCCCAATTGCTTCTTATTCTCCCCATTTTGCTAGATGACATCGGTGCCCGGACGCCTACCGCAGCCCCCGGGGAAAGCTGGAAAGCATCTGCTTCGGGGGTGCTAAAAGATGCCGAAGCCCCAGGGCTCGCAGGAGCGGAGGCAGAGCGGGGTGAGCCGGCAGCGGTCCTGCTGGCGGGAAGGAGCCCCTGAAAGGTGAAAGCCATCTATCCACCCTAATTTTTTTCCTTTCTAAATGGAAATAACATTTAGAGAGAGACTTTCAAAAGAAACCTCTGCCTGGCCTCGACGTCTGCGATTTTTTGCAGAGCTGGGAGCAAGCGCTCCGGCTGTGCAGCAGGAGCGCACACGCGCGTGCAAGGCATGCTCCACACGCTCGCGGGCAGCCGGTCCTGCAGGTGCATGGTTCAAGACCTCTTTTTTCTCTTTTTTTTTTCCAGCTTTGCCTCTTGAAACGATTCTCCCGGGTTCTTCGTATGATGATGACATTACCATTCAGTTCTTATTCGGACGGGCTTTCTTCCAGCTGACGTTTTGTTCTGTCCAGAGCCCTGCCAAACAAGTTCTTGGAGCGCAGAAGTGGCCCCAGGTGGAGCAGATGAGGTGTCTCCTGTCTCTTCGGCCCCAGCAAGCAAAAGCAGAATTAAAATTGCAGTTATTCACAGATTTTTTTCCCCCTTTCTTTCCCTTTCCTCTAGATAAGCGTCACTATTTCCACTCACTGCCGGTAATTCAGACGATACCGTTCCTTGAGCTGACTGCGCAGAGCCGCTCTGGAGTGTACGTTCGTGTTTTGTGATGGAGACACACCGTACATGAGGGCTTCGGCAGCCGGTTCAGCCACGGAGGGCATCCTGCGCACGGACCTGCATGAGAGAAAAGGTGAAGAACCTTCCCCACCAAAAAACCTGCTTTACTGAGCTCTTTACCTGGGCCCTTCTGCCAGGTACACCGGAGAATCATTGCTCCTTTATCAGGTCCGTCACTCATTGTACTTTACCCTCCTCAATCCATAAGAAAAGCATTATTTTAGCAGGCGAGCATTTAATTAAGTCTCACTGTATTTGCTTTGGCTCTCCCAGCATGGGAAATCTCCTCCTTTTAACAACGATCCCTCGAATGTGGGCTCTGACAACGCCCGTAAGTCAGCTTTACGCAATCCCCTCTTCACTCCCCACGCAGCTCCCTTTCTCCTTCCGAATCCCAAGCCCACCCAACATCGCTGCGGTGCTCTCGGACGGACCTGCCGTGCCAGAAGCGTACGTAACCCCTTTCAGCAGGGAGCAGAAGCAGCAACGCTTCTCATCCCTGCACCGTTCCGCCTGCCCACTCCTCCCCCTGCACCCCACCGCCTGACTCACAAACTTGCCGCTTCCAATTAACGCCCATTAGGGCTTATTTCCATCACGCTCTTCCCACACACCCACAGCAGAGCATTACCTGGGTTCAAAACAGGGTTTAAGCCTTGTTTTGATGCTGAGTTTATCCCAGTTTTGTTTCCTGGGGAGGGGTTGTCCTCATTGGAGCTGGAAGCACGGTTTTGGAGGGTGGGAGCGCCGCAGGGCTGCCTCTGGGGAACAGCTCTGCTCCTGGGCCCAGTTATTTCATCCAGCAAGTCCACGCACATCAGCCCTGAGGGGTAAAAGGCTCTTTTTCCTCTGCGGTGCCAACAGCCACGAGCAGCTCATCTCCTGCCGCAGGAGCGCACACGCGTGTGCGAGGCACGCTCCACACGCTCACGGGCAGTCGGTCCTGCAGGTGCATGGATCAAGACCTCTTTTTTTCTATTTTTTCCAGCTTTGCCTCTTGAAACGATAAGTTATTGTGCGTTGCTGTTGAGGACTGTTCCTCCTGTGCCGGTCATTTTTTGCTTTAATTTTCTCAATAGCAATTTGGGGGCAGGGGGGGTTGGGAAACACAACGGGCTTGATATCCTCAGCTCCCAGCCGCGCTCCACTGGTGATCATTGGGAGCTGGGACACTTCTCAGCCCAAGCACAGGCTCAGGTACCCCCAGAGAACCACAGCAGTCAGCCCTGCCCTAAGGACAGCGTGGAAAATGCCATCCCCACCGCGCCGTGCCACAGCCCTTCCCGGCTCCGGAGGCCAAACCAGGCATCCCGGGATCCTCCGGCACCGCAGCAGCCGAGAGACCGGTGCACAGGTTGATGCAGGACCACGCAGCCAGCCCCTCGCATCAGCACCCCGACCGCGTACTATCCATCATCTCCCACCGACCTGGGATGCACCGTCCTACTTTCCCTTAAAAACCCCTGAAGGACAATGCAGGGCCTTATTTTCTCTCTCCCCTCCTCTCTTGTTACTGTTTTGTTTTGCAGCAGTTGCTGCTGTTGCCATGCTATCTCCTTTTGTTGCTATGGATTAATCGTGGTTTTTACTTATTTTTATGTATGTCCTGGGAACACGATTGCTTAATTTGCCCGGCAGGTTTGTAGGCCTGACAGGCATTTCCACATCGTCCCAGCGCTCACCTTATCTTAATCCAGTTCTGGGCTGCTTGCAGGGTAAATACCTGCAGAAATGTTCACTCAGAGTCTCGGGACCAGTATTTGCCCCAGCAAGCGGCCAGGGTGTGAGCGGAGGGGACATGCTGTTCCTACGACCCGGGCTGTGCCCTCTCTGCTGTCACGGGGCTGCTTTTCGTCTAACCCAGAATAACAACGCGGAAGCCACCAGCGTAACGATCTACCAAGCCTGGGCAGAAGGACGGACTGCAGCTGTCCTCCACGGACCCGCAGAGCCCAAAGATGACACATCTGAGGGCTTGCATAAAATACGTTCCTTTATGTTATTATAGCAGGCGGCAGGATTTTGCCTCCCTGGAAAATCCTGGTCTCTCGGGAGGGGGCCAGGAGGCCGCGGGGAGCATCTGAGCTGTGCCACGGGAGAGCCTTTTGTCGCCAGCACGTAACGTGGTGATGGGAGCGAGGGTGTCGGAAAGAGAATAGGAACAAAGTGTGTTCCAGTGATCTTACGAGGCTGGTTTGTATGCTGTGGAGCCAGAAGACTCAGCACGAGGAGTGCTGAGTTCCTGACGCCATGCGCTCAGACCCAAGTTCATTCACACCCCACAAACCCCAAGGGCTGGTCCGTCCTTGCCGGCTGCGGCAGCGGTCAGCGTTGCTGCTCTAAGCCCCCCTGGCCACCCCTGCAACGTTACTTGCCACCAGCCTGCCCAAGAGGAGGAGTTGCATAAGGAAACCACTGCAAATTTGTGGTTTCATCGTGTTATACGAATCTGAAAGCACGAGGTGGGGATCGGGAGGGATCTGCTCCGGGTCCGGCCCCACCGCACACCCCTTGTGGGGTAGTCTGCGCTATTATGTTAAGGCAAGCCTTTAATTGCTCTGTGTCTCCGTCCTCCCCACATGAAATGGGGAAAACAATCCATCCTTTTGTCCCGTTATTGAAATCTTCAGGGAAATGACTTTGTCCTATTATTAGTTTTGCATTTGGCTCACCACAGCGGCCACCAAACCCTAACGCACTAATGAATACGGATNTCTGCGTCTCCGTCCTCCCCACATGAAATGGGGAAAACAATCCATCCTTTTGTCCCGTTATTGAAATCTTCAGGGAAATGACTTTGTCCTATTATTAGTTTTGCATTTGGCTCACCACAGCGGCCACCAAACCCTAACGCACTAATGAATACGGATGCAGGGATCGGTCTCTTCCCTTCTGCAATTAATCTTGCCACCATCCTACTGGGTCATCTAATGAGCAATACTCAGACAAATATCCCCCCGGAGCCGTGAGCCTCGGCGGTTCCTCGGTTGCACACATCAAAGGGGAGCTGGTGACATCACGGAGATCACAGAAAACATCAAGTCTGTCTGTCTGGGGGGGGAAAAAATAGCTTCTCGCAGATCCACAGCTGGTGGGGCTTTTAATTACACAAGGGCCGAGGAACATTCCAACCATAACATCCTGCAGCCTCTCCGCCACCAGACAACGCGTCTTTTATTAGCGTAGGAATGTATCTTTAATAAACTGGAGGTTTTTAACTTGTCAGAGGGTGCCGGGGACTGGATCTGCCATGGTCTTTTTTTTGCCTGGCTGTCGCAGCAGCAGCAGCGCAGGTCGTCCCATGGCTGCCCTGGCCCCCTGCCCGTGCTGCTCCCGGGCCGCTGCGATGCTCGTTGCTCTCCATGCACCCTCGGTCCCAGGCACCCCACGCTCTTACAAGGGGGTGACTGTCTGCGGTCATCTCGCAGCGTCTTCCCCGCGGTCCCACCGAAACCCACCCGCACCCCTGCAAGGAGAGGGGCTGGCAGTGCGTGTGAGCTGTAAGCGAGGCTAAAGTCCTCGTGGCAAGGGAGCGAGTCCTTTCTGCAGCCTTGATTATCTCTGCCATCATCAGTGACCACGTATTTGCACAAACTGGGCTTTGGGGTGGAGGGGAGGGGTTCCATGCAGATAAATTTTGTTTCTCCAATTCCAAAACTGTCGTTGCCGCCTTCCTCACCGCTCTGTGTGTGTATATATATGTATAAATGTATGATGCCGTGTAATTCAGCAAGGCTTAGGGCTTTCTTTGAGGTTTTCCTTCATGCTGCTTAAAGCAGCGCTGGAGGGAAGCTGACACTGAGCGGTTGCTCCTCCAAGTAACAAATCTCCCATCTTGTTCCCTCCCGTATTTATCGTGAGCGGGCGGCAGCAAGGCAGTCTGACAAAGCGTGCTGTGTCGGGAGGCGTGCAGCCCTCCAAAGGGCTGTTTGCTTTAATCAATCCTGCAGGAGCCCATGGGGGCCGGGAGAACTGCGACGCCGGCGATTTGTTGTATCGATTAACCCAGCGCCGGGATGGGAGGAATCCCACGAGGGAGTGGATACAAGCCTGGGAGGTGAATAGGGCTATTGTTGGGTTTGGTTTGCGGGTTACTGGGTTTGGGGGAATTTATTTTTTTCCTACCTGCGGGGCTGAGAGAAAGCAGGATAACTTTTCTAATAAACCTCCCCACTCCCCTGTTTCAACTTCCCCCGTTAACACCACACGCCAGAGCCAAAAGTAAGACTTCACGTTATTGCATCTGACAGCTCTCATTCCTCAGGCGCTTTCTTTTTCCTTCCTCAAAGGAGGGGGAAAAAATATCAAAGGTTTCAAAACCTGAGCACCTTCTGAGACTGCAAAATGCGGGCCCTTTGCAGGAGGGATGCTCTGGGCAGGCGAGCAGGAGGGAGAGTCGATGTGATCCTGGGCGGTTTGGAAGGAGTCGTATTTGTTTGACTTTGCGTTTGCCTCGAGCCCTTGGAAGATGTTTGTAGTTTTCAATTAATCTCATTAGTTTGGAAGTAGACGGAGGGGCGGGAAGGCAGGGAGGAGAGGCGGGAAATAAAAATAATTTCATGGGGAATATTCTTTAATGACTTTTTAAAAACATGTAATTGAAATCTGTGCTGGTGGAAAACATTTTAACAGTGCTGAAGCCGGCTGAGGGGAAGCAGGGAGAAAAACCCTTGTAGGAGGGGTCTGCCGGGACAGGGCTGAGCCGTGGGGGCTCAGGGCTGTCGGGGGAGCTGGCGTGGAGACGGCAGCAGGATTGGGACCCACAGTCAGGTCCCCCTGGCCTGGGCACCGCAGGTGAGCCGCCCCGGGTGCTGCAAAGCCCTGGGAGAGCTGCGCTTGCCAAGACCGAGAGAGCATTTAATTTCCTTTTGCTGCTCTCCTGAGGTTGAATTTGCAAGTCTGGAAATAGTCAGGGATTCCTGCAGCTTGGCTTTGCCTCGCTCGCCAACAAGGTGCCAGACCCCATGGGTGCGGGTGGCCACGATTTACCCACTGCGGTGACACTGGGATGCATTGAGGTGAGGATGGGGCACGGTCTGGACAGGCTCCAGCCCCTCTGTCCCTGGAGGGGTGGCCGGACGAGGGATGGAGCCTGCCCATGCACTCAGGGCATACAAACCCCTCTGCCTTGCGGTAACCACCCCCAGCATCACGCCTGCCCACCAGAGGAGAGCCCGGTCCACCCTGGGGGGCACAGGGTGCTCTGAGCACCCATCCCACCGGCTGAATTCTCTGCATCCCAACTAACCACACGTTCACTGGGGAAGGAGAACTGCTCAGTGAGAGAGGCATCGCTCACTTGGGTTTCGAGCAGGATCCTGTGGCAGAGACCCCCACCAGCCCCCCGCACACCCAGAGCTGCCCCGAGCCCCGCACAGACCCCGCACAGCCCTCCCTTCCCAGCCACCTCGCCGGCAGAGGAGCGTCCTCCTCTCCAGCCTCCAGGCTGAGCATTTAATTGATCGGATTATCCCTTATTTACTAATTAGCAGCCTTGTGCTCCGACGGCAGGAGCGGGGGCCAGCAGCGCTTTCCTTTTATGCCAAAGCAGTTGGTGTTTGACCGCGGCAGAGGCTCCATCAGCAATTTGCTGTGATTCGTTTCTGCCGTGTAAAACCGAAACTTGGCACGGCGCTTTCCCGGGAGCAAAGCGATGCCACCAGGAAGAGGCAATGCCAGACTCTGCCCACCTTTTAACTTGCCTTATTTTTCCTTATTCGGCACCAGGGTTTGGTTTTCTGTGTTTAACGAGCTCTGTAATTACTGTAGGAGATAAGGGCTGCTGCTCCTTGTACGTAGCACTAATATCGGTCTAATAGAGAAGATATTAGCCAAGGGAAGGGACGTGACACCGACACCCAGAAGACCTGGCTTTTGTCTCAGAAGAGTTACACACCGCGAGGACACATCGTCTGCTCCATCACCTGCCTCTCTCCGTCCTCCTCCACGCCGCAGTCTCTCGCTCCGGGTGTTCATCCATCCTCCCCCAGACCAACGCTCGCTGGCTAATGCCGCCAGCAATCAGACAAGTAAAATTGTGTCCATGTGCCTGGGGAGAGGCAAACTACAGGATTAGGTGCACTGTGTCACTAGATGGTATTTTTATTCCCCCTAGGTCTTAATTAGTGAGAATTTGGGGACTTTGAGGAAAAAAAACCACCCAGCACTGTAGCGTCCTCCCTTTCCTCCGCTTGTTTGCCATATAACGCCACCAACCACCTCCGCTGAAGGACAGAAAAGAGCAAACTATGACAGAAATATCCATCCATCCATCCTTTGCAGCAGAACCTGTGAGGTCAATGAGAGTGGCCCAAGGGTGTAAGATGCTAAAATAACAGAGTTGAAGGAAAAGGCTTAAGGATGTGCTGCCAGGCTGGATAAACCTGACAACCGGGGAGGAAGGACACTCGAATCCACTGATGATCCATTAGCAGGCTCTGTAAGGAGATGTGAATCTAGCTTCTGAGGCAAAGAGCACACCTTTTGACTTAACAGCAGCCAAAACCTTGCGTGCATTACTTAGAGGTGTCCCAGGAGCATGCACAAACCAACGCCTTTCCCTACCAAAAGCCAGTTACACAAAAAGCAAGTCTGCCGTAGGAGAACATCTCAAAATATATGTCCACGGGTCCAGATTGCTCTGTGCTGGGGCTGTCAAGAATGCAGGGTGCAGGGCAGGGATGCTGGGGCTGCGGGATGCATGTGGTGCCCAGGAAGGAGGACAAGTTGCTGCCATGTGGCTTCATCCCGGCGGTCAGACACCGTGACATGGCCACGGTGCCGCCAGCTCCCAGCTGACCAGGAGGTGATGCCGGTTGGGAGCAGCGGGGCAGGTCCTCCCACCGCCATTGCATTCGCTCTCTTGCCAATGGATCCATTGTGTTCAGAGAGCTCTGGGCTGTATGGAGGTCAGGAGGACTGCCAGGAGGTCATCAAAATGAACAAGGATTCCCCCCTTCTCCCTCCATCCAACCCCCACGATGCCCAGCCCTCAGCAGAGGGCAGTTTCAGCTCCTGTCCTGGAGAAGAAGAGAATTTTGTCGGGGCTTTGGGCTCATTTGAGCAAAGCCAGCGTGTGTGCAGCTCCTGGACCAGTACGGACGCTGTGCCCTGTGCATCCCCCTGAGCCGTGCACTCCCTGCTCGTCTGCCCACGAGGAGAGCTCTGCGCTGGGAGGGNAGAATTTTGTCGAGGCTTTGGGCTCATTTGAGCAAAGCCAGCATGTGTGCAGCTCCTGGACCAGTACGGACGCTGTGCCCTGTGCATCCCCCTGAGCCATGCACTCCCTGCTCATCTGCCCACGAGGAGAGCTCTGCGCTGGGAGGGGAACGGGCAACATGACGCAACTCGTGGTTTTCCGTCAGTATGGCTGGCACTGCTCCCTCTCAGCTCTGTGAAATGGATGGGGCTGAAGCAGCTCTCAGAGAAGGGATTTCTCTGCCAGGGCCCACTGCGGCATTCCCCGGGGCAGGCTGGGCAGCCCCAGGGAGGAGCGAGCTGGATGTCCCACACGCCGTTGCTCCCCTGCTTGTCTCTCCACGGGAGGGGAGCAGATAAGAGACATCCTAACCTTCAACCTTGGGAGCCTCTGGTTTTGGCCACCCAGCTTTGATTCCCCCTAGAAGCCTGTATCACTCAAGGAGGAAATCCAAATCCTCTGGGAACTTGGGCTCGTCCCGGGCTCTCTAGCTGGAGGGGGGAGGAGGCACGGTAAGAGAGAGCGCAAGCAGAGAAGAAACTTCCTCAAATAAAAAATATTCAGTAGTTTAGAGCAAACTTTGCACTAGCTGAAGATTTGACCTTGTGTTCTCTCCTAGCAACAAACAAGAGAAGAACGAGGATCATATTATTTTGCCTGAAATTTGGAGTGGATCAAACCCCTGCTGTTCCGAGCTCCTGCAATGAATGGCTATAAACAACATGCATTTCCGGAGAATGAATTAAACAGCAAGCTTGAGTACTGACTGTATTTTAAGAGATGTTTATTTGTCCTCACTGCCTCTCTATAAAGAGTTGCACAAGGACTTACTAAATTTTAACCCCACATTGTTCTTGGATAAACACTGCCCTTTATCCCATGTGGCGAGTGCTCGCAGACGAGATAAGCACAGGTTAGTTCGTTCTCTCCAGAGCACGCAGCCCCTCAGCAGCGCTCCCGAGACAGCCCTGGGCATCAGCGCTGCACGCAGACCCTGCAGACCCCGGGGCAGCCAGATCATTCCCAATTGCCTGCAGATCTCTGACAGTTTTCTACACTTTTCTGCTAAAAAAGGTTTTTGCAAGAAGGTGGGGAACGACCTTGGCCTGCAGAAGTGTAGCTGAGCCGGTAACTTACATCTCAGCTCATCTCCTTATTTTAAATTATGGAAAGAGGAAGGGTGAGAAACCACGAACGCTGACCAGTGAGCCATGCTGGGACTCCCCACCAAGCCAGGTGCCAGGGACCACCTTGACCCGAGGTTCCCCACCACACGGAGCAAGCACTGCGGCGGGTGCGTGTGCCGTGGTCCGTCCCTCGCGTGCCTTTCCTGCAGCAGCGATGGAGAGAGTGAAGCACGGAGAGCTTCCTCCTCCCGAGTTTGCACTCCGTAACGCCCAGGATCACTGGTGAACACACAAAAAAGGCTGAGGGGGATTAAAACCACTGCATACTTTCTGCCTCCTCTGATCGCTGGGGTCTAAACAGTCTGTGCTTTTGGACCATCCGCCGGCATCCAGCGGGGTGGGGAGTTTGGGCTGCGCAGCCGTCGGCATTCAAGCAAGAGCAGCCTGGAGTGCCGGAGTTTGAGGGGGGAGAAATGGTTTTGCTGTTCACAAGGGAAGGACTGAGTAACCAGCACGACAAGCAAAGCCCAGCACCTCGGCATGAAAGCTGGGCCAGCTCTCCCTGCCTTACTGGGAACCCCCGAGAAGTCCCCACCCACCTGCTTTTGGGGGTGCTTTGGGGTGTTTCGCCCGCTTTGGGGGGACGTTAGCCACAGGACGCGAGATGCTGAAAGTGTTTCTTCAAAAAGAAGAAGGATCTGTGTTTTGTAGAAACATTTCTGAACTCATGTTTTTTCCCTCTCCTGGGTCTGGGCAGAATGTCAAAGCCCGCTCTGAGCTGGAAATATTTTAAGACTAGCACTCGCTGGAGACCGAAACAATGGCAATTCTTCAGCTACTGAGGCTTTTATAAAAAGGGCTTTTGACATAGAGGCTGCTTAGGGTTGGGGGATTTTTTTGTACTTGTTTTTTTCCTCCCAGAAAGCACTCGGCTAGGGTCTGCGCGTGTGTTCGTGCACACGCCTTTGCGTGTGCAAAATGATGTCGTGGCTCTCAGCTGGGCCATTCGTGTGAATGCCCACGACGATGCCCGCAGCCCTGCCGAAATCCGGTGAGGAGGGAAGACGTGCCGCTCGCACGGGATGCCACGCAGCGATGCAGGAAGAAGGCATTTTAGAGTAAATGTCAGCTTTTGCGTTTCTGGGTTTTGGGGCTTTTTTTAAGCATGTGGGTGGGACTTTTAATGCCCACATGAAGCTGAGACGGTTTCAATCTCCAGGGCTTATCCAGAAGATTCACACAAAGGCTATGGAAAGTGTCTCTTTGCTTAGGAGGATGAAATTTGACACTGCAGAGATTTTAAGCCAGTATTCCAGCAAGGAGCCTTGGTGGTTAGTGTGTCATATCTGATAAAGGCTAATCAGCCCTCCTTCAGGCACCATTCAATTCTTATTTTCATCTGCCTCCCATGCGTATTGCGCGGTCTGTGTGTGATGTGTCCTCACACGCAGGCAAACCAGCGCAAATTCTGCTCAGCTCTGGTCCTCCCTCAACACGAGACCAAGAGGCAAGGGACAAGGTGAGGAAGTACGTGACGGACGCCGCCACCTGAGCCTTTACAAACAGCCCATGCGGCTCCCAACCAGGTCTTCAGCATTGCCTGGAAACCAGCAGTATCCAGCACCAGTTTGCACAGGTGTGGGGATGGGATCCCAATGGGGAGCAAGGTTTCCTGCGCTGGCGGCCACCTGCCCAGAGCCTGGCATGCCCTGGCTACGGTGCCTGCCCCGCTTGTGCCGTCCCACAAAGTCTCTTCTCCTTGCTAGGTGTCTGAAGCCTCCTCAACAATTATCCCAGTTGCTGTTTGTTCAGGCGATGTGGATTTAGCTCTCCAGCCTCATGTGTAGTGTGTGTATAGGGAAAGATAGATTGCCGCTACTTTCCAGTATAAATCACATTCCTTACAACACTCCAAAGTAGCATTTTCAACCTCAGGGTGCTAATAGGATCCAGCAGGAGAAAGAAATGTCAGCTAAGTAGCAGGCGCTGTTTGGAGAGTGCAATGGAGCTGATCCACAGCCCCGGGGCAAAAGGAGCAATCCCAGGGCAAAGGTTAAAGAGTTCAGGAGCACTTCAGCCTACTTAATTGCAACAGGCCTCTTACACAGTGCAAGATGGATGACTCAAGCCAGGCAGGGGGGGCAGAGCAGCCCAGGAGCATCACCAGCTTGGAGGCATGCAGGCGGCCGGGGCACCTCGGCAGCTCCTCGCCCCTCGCTTCTCTCCAAGACACTGCTGGAGGGCAAGGTGGCCCATGCCACACCAGGGCCCCCGGCCACCAGCTCTGTCCCCTCTGCGGGGAGCTCGCCCCCAGCATCGGACGATAAATGGGAATTTATAGCAGAGCAGGCTGATGCCGTGGAGGTGTTGTTGCAAGAGCTCGGCACAGCGCTCATCCAGGCAGCCAAATAACCAGTAGCAGGGATAACTCCAGCTGCCAAGGAAATGTTTCTTGCTCCCCTGAAAATCATAAGGAACATTTTAAGGGGAAAGAGAGGGAATTGATTAGCGTTGCTGCTCTTGTCATTTTCACGGGATTTGTTTTCTGGTTTCCTTTTATTTTGAATCTTCAGGATCTGAACACGTATTGTATCAGCCCCAAGGTGCTTCTGCTGGGAAGGTGCCTCAGATAATATTTTTAGTGGAGTTTTGACTCGTTTTCTGACACACATCTAATAAACGTCACCAAAAGCTGATGTTTTGCATGGCAAAGGTCTTTTGCATTAGTTTTTTTTTAATCTAAAGCAAAAAAAATTAGAATAAAAATATTTCATTTGTTTCTCACCAGTGAGGTTTGGGCAGTTTCCCTGGCGATAAAAGCACAAGGCTGGATCTTGAGACATAAGCATTTAATTCCCAGCTCTGCCACAAACCCCCGCGATGACCTCGACCAAGCCACTTGGGCTCCGATCCGCGCGGAATGAGATTTTTCTGGTAAAGCTCGCGTTCGGCCTCTTCAGTCGGGATAACGTCTGAAAAGAAACCCAAAACGTCCCTTTCCCGCGGGCGCCCTGTCCCCCACCCCACGGCCCACCCGTGCCCACGGGACCCCGCCGGCGGTGCCGGGTCCCCGGGGGCTCCCTCCCTGCACGCCGGGGCTCCCGGGCGGCGGAGCGAGGGCCGAGGTTGCCCTCTCGTGGGAAGAGCCGGGCTCGGCCGCGCTCCCCGCGGGGACGTGGGCAGAGCCCCCACGGGCGACCGTGGCTACCCCTGGCCCGGTGCTCCCCCTGCGCCGGGCTGGGGCGGGTACCCCCAGCCCCCCGAGCCCGGGGACGTGTCCCCCATGCTCCCCGGGATGCAGCCCTACCGCTGGGGCATCACCGAAACCTTTCCAGGGCAAAGCGTTGGGCACCTTTTGTTGAGGAGACGGGAGCGGAGGGCGTCCTGCCCACCTGTAAGAGCAGGGATGGGGGCATCCCCGCTCCCAGCACCCTCCAAGGGTCCCACGGCCCCCGCCAGTCCTGGGGGTTCAGGAGAGGAGCAGGGCAGCAAGGACGCAGGGCAGCAGGAGGCAGCTGCCAGCGAGGGCGGGGGGCGGCCGGGGGGCTCTGGGGGAGCCGTTGCAGAGGTCCGTGTCGCAGCAGTGGATGCGGACCCCCGGCAGCTCCTGCTGCTGGCAGTGACGGGAGGTGGCACAGCCGCTGGTCAGCAGGATGCCCAGGACCACTGCAAAGCAAGCACAGTGCGGGACATCAGGGACAGGGGGACGGCGGGGACAGCCGGGGCGGAGGGTAGTGCTCTGCTAGCCTTACACCAGGGCCCCGTTTGCAGGCTGCGCGGTTTGCGAGCATCACCACCTTCATTAGGCACCTGCTGCGACCACGGCCCCTCGGGGCAGACTCACCGCTCTCTGTCTTAATGCAGAACCGGTGTTTGAAACCCTGGTGGGAGTGGGAGCAGGTGATCACCTCTGGGTTAGAGCANAGCATCACCACCTTCACTAGGCACCTGCTGCAACCACGGCCCCTCGGGGCAGACTCACCGCTCTCTGTCTTAATGCAGAACCGGTGTTTGAAACCCTGGTGGGAGTGGGAGCAGGTGATCACCTCTGGGTTAGAGCACCCCATGTCCACGTTTTTAGTGCCAACGATGATGTTGCAGCCATAGCACTGGAGTCCAGACACTAAACAAAAATCACATGAAACACAACTGGATTTTTTTCCAGGGGGGAAATACTTCAACTCCTTCCTAGCTGCTCTCTGAGGACAGCTTTGCAGTGCTCTCTGCCTCGCCAAGTCGCATTAAGCGCTGAGCCAGAGCCCGAAGCTGCCTGCCACTTGTTTACCCAGTGGGCCCAAAAAATACAAAAGCAACTCCCGCTAGAGGTCAGTGCGAAATCAGAGATTAGCCAGAGATTTGAGCTGGGATCAAATGGTGGGAGCAAGGGAGCTTTGAAAGAGGGTTTATATGGAGTAGGCGAAACCTCCCAACCACGGACATCACCGAACTGGTGGTCGGCCACTCTTGGAATCAGCTTTTGCCCGTTTCACCAAATTCCTCCAGTTCCAGCCACACCTGTGCTGGAGTCATTCGCACCGGAAGGATGGTTTCATCGGCGTAGTTTGGTTTGCTCCCTGAATACGATCCTGCTTTTATCATGGAGTCTATCAGGGAGGCAAAACAACTCAGAAACAGAAGGGAAATCCTCTTTCAGAGCAACCACGAGCCAACGTGCCCGTGACCCCGGGACAGTGGCGTTGGCGTGTGTCCCCAGAGCTTTGCACTCTGGTAGCAGCTTGATCCTTCCCTGCAGGGTTACCGGCTGTGTCTGAGAATTGCTTGCCCTAAAACGTAATGGGAATTAAGCCATTTCTCAGCTTTCTTAAAAAAAAAAAAAAAAGCCTTCAAAGGTTATTAATTTACATCACCCAGAGTTTAAGGCAAACGCAGTACCTGATCTCTGTGTTGATTAATCACAGCAACAGAAATCAGATTGCACTCACTGTTGCCGTTACCTTTCCCTGCCTCTGAATGCTGAGCCAGAGCCCTTCCCGAGCCTGTTCTCCTCTGCTCCCAGGGGGGTTTTGGGAGCTGGGTGAGCACCCTCGCACAGCCGGGCACAGTGAGGGGAGTCCTTGCCCCAGTGGCACCAGGGAAGGGGAGCCCGGCTCTTGACCCACGCTCCTTGCCCACATGTCCTCATTCTGTACTAAATGCAATGATGTTAGCTCCATCCCAAAACCAACGCGCAGCTACATTGCTTGGGGCGGGAATGCTCCCTAATTCATCCCAAGGATAAATCCCATTTTAGCAACCCGGGTTTGGGGAGGATGCAAACAACCACAACTCAAAAGCACAGACACGCTCCACACCCCAGGGACAGCGGCACTTACCCTCTGGGAGGACAAAGACCACAGTCATCAGAGAGAGGATCCCATGGGCGCCTCCAGGCATGTGTGCTGAGAGCACGAGGGTCGGCTCCCAGAGCCCACACAGAGCTCGGAGGATGAGTGCAGGTGGCTGTGGGAACAGGCAGAGATCACCTCTCCTCCCGGCTCTTCTCCCCAGGCCGTGCACACCGCTCGCTTTCCACTTGCAAAACCCTCCACCAGAATAAAGGGAGACGCTGTGGTGCAGCAGAGATCCGGCCGCCCCCTGCTTCTCCGGCCAGCCCCGTGGCACCCAGTCTCGTTATGTCGATGCTTAATTTCTCCCTTTTCCTCTCGAGAACTTCTGTGCTTCTTTCAGTTCATGCACAGACGTGAGTGCGTATGTGCTACCCTCGGTTATTTCTGTCCTATTTCCTCTGTCCACGATCACTTCCCATTAATACCACCATGCAGTAGCTCTTGGAGAGAAATTCTCCCTAATCAAGATTTAGTTTTAAATCCACTTCAAAATCCTCTAATTCAGTTGGATTAAGCGGAAAGGGTTTGGGGAGATGTGTGGGTTTACTTTTTTTTTTCCCCTCCTCTTTTTTGTCTCTGAGCTGCCTCATCTTCACGAACGGACCCACCGGCTTTCTGTGACATATTGTGCTATTTAAAGAGGGCAAGAATAATTTTATTAAAGAGAAGCAGTCAACTAGTTTTAAATCCGAGGCTTGAAATTCTCTAACAAAGTAAAGCCCTGGGGATGGCCACGGGGTTAAAGGGAAAAATCTGACAGAGGGAGAGGTGGGTTTGACTGTATCGCGTGCATTTGCCTGCAAGAAAATAGTTGCTGTAATAAAGCAGCGAGAGGCCAAACGGGGCCAGCCCTGGGTTTGCATCGGCTCTGGAGGGACCTCGTTTGGGGCTGTTTGGGGCTTGGGAAGGGGGCCAGGGGCACGGTGGAGGAAAGCACCAAGCCATGATGGCTCCGATTCTGCAGGGCAAGGAGCAGACCCGCAGCCACGTAGCGGGGCTTCATGGACATCACCGGCTGCAGGATCAGGCCTCCAGCCCCCCTCTACCTCCCCTACTGCCGTCCCCACAAGCAAAGCGCCAGCTCTAAGTGGAGCTAATGGGACTAAGAGAGCTAATGCTTACTAATAAGAGAGGGCAACCGAACGCATGAGATTAAAAAATTAAAATGACAAAATAAGCTGCTTACGTAGCCCATCCGGCCACTGCCTGCCTGCTAGCAGCACCTGACATCCCCCACCCTGGGCACCCCAGCTCCGCAGACCGGAGGCACCTCCTCTGCCAGACACAGCTTGCGCCCAGGCAGGGGCTCGGACCTAATCCGCACACAGCACCTTCATTAGCAAGCACGCTTTTTAATATTTCACCGGGACATAGCACAAACTTGTCCAAGTACGGGCATCTATGGCTCAGGAGGGTCAAGAAGCACCTGGGAGAAGAGCCTAAGTAATGCAGCTCATTTATTCAAATCACTTAAACCACCCACGGTGTCTTGCTCGCCTCAAAACAATATGATTATAACAAACGTCTAACACAGCAAAGCCTAAAAGCCTCGGGGAGAAGGGATAAAACGCAGGAAATGGGATTGGTTTAAACACGTGCATAAATCAGAGCATTCAATAAGGAGGGGAAACTAACTTTTAATCCCTTAATAAACTCATCAGTATCTGCAAGGGGCGGCCAGGAGCAGCCCAGGCTCTGCTGTGGCGATGCAGCTGCTCTGCGCAGCTCGTGGGTCTGGGGCCACGCACGCCTCCAGGCACGGCACCCAGCTCCACGGCCTCGTCCTGCAAAGCGGCTCCTCCACAAGCGGCATGCGGCATCGGCTGGCCTTTCCTGCGGGGAACCAAGCAGGAGGACCCGGGAGAGCCCGTGGGGCCAAGGGACAGCACGGTGCACGAAACTCGGCGTCGGTGGGACCCGCAGCAGGATGCTGGTGTGGGTAACGCCGGCAGGAACATCACCCAGGCCCCGAAACGGCTCCCAGGGCCGGTTTGAGGTGCTGATTCAGCCAGACATTTGTTTTGGTTTTATTCCCTTGGGATGCAGAAGGCAANAGCGGGAGGACCCGGGAGAGCCCGTGGGGCCAAGGGACAGCACGGTGCACGAAACTCTGCGTCGGTGGGACCCGCAGCAGGATGCTGGTGTGGGTAACGCCGGCAGGAACATCACCCAGGCCCCGAAACGGCTCCCAGGGCCGGTTTGAGGTGCTGATTCAGCCAGACATTTGTTTTGGTTTTATTCCCTTGGGATGCAGAAGGCAAAGACTGTTAGAAAAGGGGAGCGGGGAAACGACCGCTTCCACAGCCAGAAACCAGGGTACGTTTCTTTGAACTTGTCATCAGCTGAGATGCAGTTCAGAGAGATTTATCCACCCAGGGGTGCCGGGAACACGTTAGGAAACGGCCTCCCTCTTCTGACTGAGAAAATTTTGATCAGCAAATCCCGTGTTCCCACTTAAACCTTCAGGATACCCGGAAACGTGGCTAAACCCCGCGCAGATCAGACAGCTTCGCCCGCAAATCCTGCTTTAGAGCTCATCCCTACACGAGGCGCAGCTCAGCGCACAGCACCTCCCGCCCCCAACCCACCGCAGCCCGGGCCCGCACCCGCCCGAGGCGGGACTCGAACCCGCGGAATCAGGCACCGTTGCCGCCATTAGCGAGGCGGAAGCAGAAGTGCCGCCCAGCCCCGGCAAACGCGCCCGCTGATTGGGAGCGTTCCCGTTTGTGGGGTGGGCGTTCTTGATGACGGCACGAACGGCAGGGGGCAGTCGAAGGGGAGCGGCCGCTGCGCTCCGATTGGCTCAGCTTGATGAATATATTAAGAAGGCGGCCAAAAGCGCGAGTCCATGCTATTTTAACGGGAATTGCGGTGAGTTTCTACCCATACAAGGGATTAGGGTAGTCTAACTTACCCGTTCAGAAACGGGTATGAAGCTAAAGAGGAAGAGAACGGGAATGTCATCTCGCCCTATCCCGGAAGAAGCACTGCGATGGAGGTTTAAATACCAGCAGATGCAGGCCACAGGACGTGTTGTATGAAAGGAGAGAAGGTTAGCANTTTATCCGGTCAGAAACGGGTATGAAACTAAAGAGGAAGAGAACGGGAACGTCATCTCGCCCTATCCCGGAAGAAGCACTGCGATGGAGGTTTAAATACCAGCAGATGCAGTCCACAGGATGTGTTGTATGAAAGGAGAGAAGGTTAGCACTCCCCTTGATAAGGATGGAAGAGGCCCTCGTGGCCTATACAACACGCATACGGTTAAGGCACTGCCACCTACTTCGTGGCATCTAACCATGTTTTTCTGTTTTCTTCATTCTCCCCCAAGTTGGGAGGAGACCCTAAAAAAAAAAAACCCCAGCTCCATGCAGTTCCTTCCTTCACCCACTTCCTCCTTTTCCCTCAACAGCAGAGCCGCAGGGTGACAGCTCAGTTTCCCCGAGCAGGTCGCAACACGCACCTAACACGAGCGAAGCTGTCTCTCCTACTACAGAAAGTCAAGCCAGGCCGGTCATCACCGCTACCTAATGCTGACCCTCAGACATGCCAGGCTGGATAGTTATAGCTAAGCAGAGCTCGTGCCAATAGGCCCCAGCATTATTCTCAGGTGGGATACTAGATACTTAAACCCCACCTTGACAAAGGACAGCTAGAAGCATAGATCCTTGACAACAGTCTGGGGGAAGACAGCAGCCCTGTTCGAGAGATTTCCTCCTGGCAGCAGTGAAACTGTCTCTCCCCATCATCACTCCCTGGCTCAGAGGGCAGGGAAAGCTACAGCACAGCCAGGCAAGCAAAGCCACTCACAAGTTACGTGGGAAGTACTATGCTACAAAACATTTTTGAATCCACGTGAAAACGCTTTGCTGGAGAAACATACCAGCTTCTCCACACCGGTAAAGCAGCACAGCCATATCTTGCACTTGAAAAGTTTCATTGGCCTGTGAGAAAAACTGAAAGAAAAAAATCATGAAGTTAAGAAATTGATTATTTCAGCAGTGACGCTCACCAAGTCTAGAAACACAATGTCCTTTCCCAGGGGTAATGAACAACCTCAACCGACAGTCATATTACTAATAGCTGTTTTAGCACCAGCTCAACATGTACTCTATTTTTATATTCTAAAAGGAAAAGTTATACCTCATGTCTTGCAGCTGTCTTCTTCGCCAAGAGTAAAGCAAGGCAGTCTCCGCACAGCCACTAGAGGAGAGGTTTGTACCATAATTGATTTTCAGTTATTATCAAGCACATGAGGTCAATACAAAAAAAAAAACCCACANATGGGATTGGTTTAAACACGTGCATAAATCAGAGCATTCAATAAGGAGGGGAAACTAACTTTTAATCCCTTAATAAACTCATCAGTATCTGCAAGGGGCGGCCAGGAGCAGCCCAGGCTCTGCTGTGGCGATGCAGCTGCTCTGCGCAGCTCGTGGGTCTGGGGCCACGCACGCCTCCAGGCACGGCACCCAGCTCCACGGCCTCGTCCTGCAAAGCGGCTCCTCCACAAGCGGCACGCGGCACCGGCTGGCCTTTCCTGCGGGGAACCAAGCGGGAGGACCCGGGAGAGCCCGTGGGGCCAAGGGACAGCACGGTGCACGAAACTCTGCGTCGGTGGGACCCGCAGCAGGATGCTGGTGTGGGTAACGCCGGCAGGAACATCACCCAGGCCCCGAAACGGCTCCCAGGGCCGGTTTGAGGTGCTGATTCAGCCAGACATTTGTTTTGGTTTTATTCCCTTGGGATGCAGAAGGCAAAGACTGTTAGAAAAGGGGAGCGGGGAAACGACCGCTTCCACAGCCAGAAACCAGGGTACGTTTCTTTGAACTTGTCATCAGCTGAGATGCAGTTCAGAGAGATTTATCCACCCAGGGGTGCCGGGAACACGTTAGGAAACGGCCTCCCTCTTCTGTGAGAAAATTTTGATCAGCAAATCCCGTGTTCCCACTTAAACCTTCAGGATACCCGGAAACGTGGCTAAACCCCGCGCAGATCAGACAGCTTCGCCCGCAAATCCTGCTTTAGAGCTCATCCCTACACGAGGCGCAGCTCAGCGCACAGCACCTCCCGCCCCCAACCCACCGCAGCCCGGGCCCGCACCCGCCCGAGGCGGGACTCGAACCCGCGGAATCAGGCACCGTTGCCGCCATTAGCGAGGCGGAAGCAGAAGTGCCGCCCAGCCCCGGCAAACGCGCCCGCTGATTGGGAGCGTTCCCGTTTGTGGGGTGGGCGTTCTTGATGACGGCACGAACGGCAGGGGGCAGTCGAAGGGGAGCGGCCGCTGCGCTCCGATTGGCTCAGCTTGATGAATATATTAAGAAGGCGGCCAAAAGCGCGAGTCCATGCTATTTTAACGGGAATTGCGGTGAGTTTCTACCCATACAAGGGATTAGGGTAGTCTAACTTACCCGTTCAGAAACGGGTATGAAGCTAAAGAGGAAGAGAACGGGAATGTCATCTCGCCCTATCCCGGAAGAAGCACTGCGATGGAGGTTTAAATACCAGCAGATGCAGTCCACAGGATGTGTTGTATGAAAGGAGAGAAGGTTAGCACTCCCCTTGATAAGGATGGAAGAGGCCCTCGTGGCCTATACAACACGCATACGGTTAAGGCACTGCCACCTACTTCGTGGCATCTAACCATGTTTTTCTGTTTTCTTCATTCTCCCCCAAGTTGGGAGGAGACCCTAAAAAAAAAAAACCCCAGCTCCATGCAGTTCCTTCCTTCACCCACTTCCTCCTTTTCCCTCAACAGCAGAGCCGCAGGGTGACAGCTCAGTTTCCCCGAGCAGGTCGCAACACGCACCTAACACGAGCGAAGCTGTCTCTCCTACTACAGAAAGTCAAGCCAGGCCGGTCATCACCGCTACCTAATGCTGACCCTCAGACATGCCAGGCTGGATAGTTATAGCTAAGCAGAGCTCGTGCCAATAGGCCCCAGCATTATTCTCAGGTGGGATACTAGATACTTAAACCCCACCTTGACAAAGGACAGCTAGAAGCATAGATCCTTGACAACAGTCTGGGGGAAGACAGCAGCCCTGTTCGAGAGATTTCCTCCTGGCAGCAGTGAAACTGTCTCTCCCCATCATCACTCCCTGGCTCAGAGGGCAGGGAAAGCTACAGCACAGCCAGGCAAGCAAAGCCACTCACAAGTTACGTGGGAAGTACTATGCTACAAAACATTTTTGAATCCACGTGAAAACGCTTTGCTGGAGAAACATACCAGCTTCTCCACACCGGTAAAGCAGCACAGCCATATCTTGCACTTGAAAAGTTTCATTGGCCTGTGAGAAAAACTGAAAGAAAAAAATCATGAAGTTAAGAAATTGATTATTTCAGCAGTGACGCTCACCAAGTCTAGAAACACAATGTCCTTTCCCAGGGGTAATGAACAACCTCAACCGACAGTCATATTACTAATAGCTGTTTTAGCACCAGCTCAACATGTACTCTATTTTTATATTCTAAAAGGAAAAGTTATACCTCATGTCTTGCAGCTGTCTTCTTCGCCAAGAGTAAAGCAAGGCAGTCTCCGCACAGCCACTAGAGGAGAGGTTTGTACCATAATTGATTTTCAGTTATTATCAAGCACATGAGGTCAATACAAAAAAAAAAACCCACACAAATGGATTTTTGCTTCACCAGGGACAAAACATCTCCCCTTACAGCAGAACCCTTTGGGTGCAATAAAACTTGTGCCCCAACACAATTCTTAACCAGCACAAGCTAACTCCTGGCTCATCACTCAGCCTGCCCTGCCCCTTGTGCATGGAGAGGGCAGCAGGATTCCTTTCCCCTTAGCTAAAGGTCTCCGTGAGGGTTTGTACTAATGTTGCCTCTGCTGAGGACACCTTCAGTGCAACCTTCTTACTTTCTTTAAACAAATTTTGACTTGAGTTATGCTCCTCTCTCTCCGCAACAGATCTAAAGCACCACACCGCTCCTCCTTTCTTCCTCCTCCCCTCCTCAGGCAAAGGAGCTGTACAGAAATGCTTCCTTCCAACGGTGTTTTTAAGGTAGGCTTTCTTTGGACACAGACACTTCATATTAGTACACTCTTACCACAAGCATACACATAAAATCCCACCTTTTTATTATGGCATATGGTATTTTTTCGGATGTGTAAATGGGTATGACAAAAAGGGAAAGAAATACCAACGCTGAAATAGATACAGAGTCATGCCATTATCAACACAGTTTCATACGATGGATTTTCAAGATACAAAAGTCTGGGGTTTTTCTTTTTACATGGAAATAACTTTACAGTGTTCTGTGAGCTTGCTTTATAACCAGAAGAGGAAAAAAATTAAAATATGCTGAGAACAACTACAAGCAGAATTCATTTTAATGGTTAACAGAAGAACTGTAACTTTGCTCTAGAACAGCATCTATTAAACACACGTAACAAGAGGTAAGCAACTATACAGAAGGTAAGAGGAGATTTCACCACAGGAGTCAAGTCAGGGGCAGGAAGAGGGAAATCTGGAACTGCATGGTTTTATTTGGTCACAAAGTTTGAGCTGAGTGTTTAAAATGAAGCACCCTTAAAGATGCAGTACTCCTATTTAAAACAATACAGAAACTTCCCAAGAGACTAGAACCTACATTCTGGGAAAAAAATAAAAATTAAAAAATTAGACATTTAAAAAAAATTCCACACATCTCTAGGCTCGTGACTTAACTTACTGTTACAAAGCAGACTGGCAGCTCTTCCTGAAGCAGCAACAGTGCCCAGAAGTAATGCCACCATAAAGTACAGTATCTTTGGGGTGTCCAACACAAGGCTGACACTTCTAACACGATGTCAGAACGATCCATTAGTCTGCCAAAAGATTAGGCAAGAAAAGGAGACACTGCATCTTTTTTTGTTTTCCACCACGTTGCCCGGTTCTAGCAAAGAGCTAAGACGTTTTCTTTGGGCCAAGACTAACAGAAACCACTTTATCAAATATTCTTCAGGTTTCCTGTCAAACTGGATTTATTACTCTCATGTGGTTTTTCAGTATTTTTTTTAAAAACATTTTTTTCCTGACAGTCTCTAAAGCGATACTGGAACATTTAACAGTCACTCTTCCACAGTTTAATTGTTTTGTCGTTTTCTAGTGCCGCTGATGCAATGATGTTTTCTGTTGGGTGACAAGCTGTTGAGATTACAACATCTAAGCAAAAAGAAAAAGATATACAAATATTATTTACAGACGAAATCTGGTTCATAGCAGGCATTTCTGAAAGTGAATGTGTATTCCTACTGCATTTTAAAACAGCACAGCCAAGTTACTATTTCCTTGTAGCAGAATTACAAAGGCATTATTCATAAGTAGTTCCCAACCACTGCTTCTCTGTGAGAGGAAACACTAGCAAAAGTAATTGGAAAGTGTTTGACAGGTTTCAAAATCTGAAAACTCTCGAGATTCTGGTTCTTGCTTACTTCACAGGCAAGACTCTTGGCATATTATGTCAGACACAGCTAATAAAAACCCAGGTCAGTTTTTTCTTTCCATGTAAGGTATTTCAAACATCCTATTCAATGCTTAGATAGCACTTCATCTTCACAGCCTTGCCCTAGCCTGAAAATGAAAACCTGCTGCCACTGCCCCCACTTACAGTCCAAATCTACGGTCCTGCAAAGGAATAAGCACGCTTAGATTTCACAGCACAGCTCCTTCTAGTCGGTACAGGGAAGGTGCTGCTCTCTTACGGGATTCAGACTGAAGCACCCATCAGGTGATGCTCAGCTCTGCCTAAGAACAGACACACGTACAGATGTTTACAAACAGCAGGACCACATTAGCCCTTCTCCTTTCAAGAGCTGCAGCTTTGAAAGGTGTTAATAGGCAAGTCAAAGTCACTAATATTACGAGTCGCTTAAATATCTCAACCAGTTCTGAACTCAAGGAAATCTCTTTTGCGAGCTGATGTCAGAGTTCTCACAGTGGAAGAATAAACACTTTGCAAAGCCAATAAAAAACCCTTCATAAAAAGCAGCGAACTCCTAGGGTTCAATTAAGCTTCAGCCAGACAAGAATTTATGGGTCTGACAGTCAAACTAAACGTCAGAGCAAAAATGCTCAAGCTAAGCCCTCATTACAAGCTGCCATGAGGGGTATTCCATCAACAAAAACAAAATCCTCTTCCACACCTGTGTGTCCTTGTAATTTCTGTACAATCTCTTTTGTCTGAAGGTTCCAAATATAAACCAGGTTGTCTTCTGAACCAGACACGATCCACTGGAGGGGCAGAAAAAACACACCGTTATTTTAATCTCTCTCCTCATCTATATCTAACTGTTATTTATTCAGTAAACATTTCATTGCCATCATATGAAAGGGAACTTCCAACATTATATGACTGCTTGACGCAGTTCATTCTCTCTGAGCCTCTATTCAGCGCATACCGGCAGCAGAAAGCTTCGTTCCACCCCTGTATGCCGGAGGAGGAAAACTAGTGCAGCAAAAAGTGCTAAGGTGGGTTCTGTGTTAGGACTCAATCTCTGCTGATTTGTTCTGTCATCTTAACCAGACCACACCAACCCCGTCATCTGACAGCTGATTGCTGTGTGGCTATGGCGAACCGATACACAAGCAGCTGCTCTCCTGCTGCAGGAAAGTCCTTTTCCACTGCTGCAGTGACTGGAGCCTGCAATGGGACAGCGGGCCCACCTAGAGCCACAGACACCAAAGGTGCTCGGAGAGACTTTCCTAGGACACCCTCTTCCCCCACTGCCCTATGGCACCTGTGAACCAGCACCCACCAAAGGAGGTTTCCATCCCCAAACTACTGTTTCTTCTACAGAGAAAACCAGGAAAAACTGCACATCGGTAAAAAGCATCTCAAACACTAACCTTTCCACCAGTAACGGAGAAATTTGCAAATATGCAGTACTTCTCATTTTTGTGTCCTGTGTACGTCTTCAGGCACTGAAAGTGAAGAGCCACAGGACATTAATACAGCTGGGAGGTAGTTCTCTTAGTCAAGGGCAAGCTCTCTTGGCAGAAAAGACTAAATATATCTGCCTGTGTTTCCCACCCTGCCAGCTTATCTAGAGGATGCAGAGGGCATCTCTGCCCTAGAACACTAAACAATTTTGAGGACAAAAAAAAAGCAGCCCCAAATTTGTCACATTGCTACGGAGAGCAACAGCAATTTAATGCTCATAAAGAGAAAAATGCAGAAATAGAGCTTTATTTTAATGTCTCAGGGCTATGCAGGAGCCCAATCACTTTTTTTTTGCAAAGGCGTCTTTAGTCATCTGCAATAAAGGGGTACTAACATTTTTCTATAGTACTCATCAAATGTTAAGCAAGTTTAAAAAACACATACGAAATTCAGATTTTCCTACAAGCTTAGTTAAGTCCAAATAGTGAGAGAGGATTGGTTTTACCTTTCCTTTGCTGTAGTCCCAAAGTTTAAGAGTGCTAGAAAACAAAAGAAAGAAGATTTTAGTTCTTGATTTTTTTCATCTGACAATTTCCTAGCAGCAGAAAAACCTTCTCCATATCAGAGTTCTTAAAGTCTACATGGACCACTTCGGCCCGCCTTTGGAATGCAGCTTTACTTAACCCCAAACCAACTGTACTGCCATTCACGTTCACCTCTATAAAAACAGTGTTTTTAAATATTTCCCCATACCCGCAAGTTTCTTTATAAATAATGACCAGACAACTTGGGAAACGATGGGCAGAAGACAGACAAATTACAGTGAGAAAGGGTAAGGTGGTTTGGCAGACGTCCCCCAACTCCTAGTGCATCCAAAAGATTCATACAGATTTCACTTGACATCATCTTTCTCAGGGTGAGAAACCCACTAGAATCAGGGATGGCCCTACCAACAATTCCCTTCCCCCAGCTGTTTTAAAATCGAACCCTGATGAAAGTAGATACGGAACAAAATATACACACACTGCCCTAATTTTTCAACTTGCAGACCTGCACTGGGGTGTTTCAGTGGATTAAACACTGGACTGAGGCCTCCTCAACCTGTTCAAGCCTAAGCCAGTGCAGAGCAAATGATAAGCACGCCACCAAATACAGTTTGGACACAAAGCAAGTTACTTGTTTCAGGCAAGCACCAGGCTCTTCCACAGACTAAGCAAGCCCCACACATGTCCAGATACAAACCATCTGCGCTGATGCGCAGGCTACTGCCAGAGTGTGCAAAATAGTCCCCTTTCTCTTCCCCATGAAGCCTAACCTGGGTTTTCATTGACTAGTTGAAAAAGGCAGGCAACAACCTGTGGTATCTTTTGCACAAAGATGCTCAGACAGTGAGGACATCAACCTCACGACCCAGGAAAGGAAGGTCTCACGAAAGCAACAGCATCATTACCGTCTGCGAACGGAGATGATAGGCCAGCTAATCTCTTCTTAGTAGCTGCACGGAAATTCTCCACGTGAATCATTCACAATACAATCAGCCCACCTGCACTGCTTTCATGCCTCACACACAAAGTTTATTTATATATTGCAGCCTTTCATAGGTTAGATTTTCTGCCTCTCAATGTTACAAAAGAATCATCCCATTAATACAAGGAAACGCTGAGGTTTTGAAAGGCATGAGAAGGAAGGAATGGGTGCTGCAGTCACTAAGCACTGCCAAGACTTTAAAAAGCACCAAGTCCTGTCCGTGCCATTAGCAAAGCACAACATCTTGCAGGCTTTAAAGTTTGATAGTGTTATGAACTTGTGTAGTACCATTACTATGATAGCTAAACAGCAGCAACATAAAATTTTATCTGATACTCATAAACACTTCAAAGCCGGGGCAGGGGGGGGGCGGGTTGTTGCTGGTGGTGGTTTTTTATAAATACCTACTTGTCCAAAGTTGCAGCTAGTATGTATTTGCCATTTGGGGAGAATTTCACAAAAGACACAGGAGGGTTATCATCATCTACAGTGAAAATAAAAGCAATATTAAACAGTGCACAGTTGTATTGTCTCATTGACAGAGAATTTCTTTTGACAACAATTTGTTGCTAATTGTTTCACTGAAACAAGCTTCCAGTTTTGTAGTCCTTTGGTATTTCGAGAAAGAGAGGTGTAAGAAAGGTGATTGTTTTCACTAATTTAAGAAAACTGTATTAAACATTTTACTCTCAACCACTTTAACCCTTTGTAACTGAACTTTCCTTCCTTGCATCCACACTTATCAGACCAAGACTGTATCTCTGCCTTTTAAAAATCATTATATTAGCATACATGCTACTGATTTGCAGTGCCATATAACTTGTCTATACAATGCTTTATAAGAATATGAAGGACTAGGGAACATATGCCCAACAGGTGGTTTCATTTTATTAGCCATGTTCGCAAGATGCCTCATTCATCTTGCAATAAAACCAGGCAGCTTGTGTAGTCACAGACTACTTGTTTCCATCACATCCAACAGCACAAACAATTTGTTGTTAGAGCTTCAAACTGTTGCACAGCAAGCACAACACAGCCAAACGGCAGAAAGCTTTGGAAAACTCCGATTTGTCCATCTATACCACATAACACTCAACGCTTTGGCAGGTTTCCATTCACGTGAGAGGAAAGTCCCTCTTATTGCAATAGACAGGAGAACAATAGTGTACTAACAGAATGGTATGGAGACAGTCAAATAGAGCTTAAGAAAGCCACTGTTCACAGTAATGATGCAGAACATCTGTGGCACAACTTAATAGCGAAGAATAGAGGACAAACAAGAAGTATTCCTACTTACCAATCAGTGTTTTCAAGCACTGGCCTGATGCTGTATCCCAGATCCGACTATTAAAACAAACAAGAACCATTACTGTTGGTTTTGAAGTCTTTGTCTGATTTTAACATTAAAAGGTTTTTATAAAAAGTCTTTTTTTTTAAATGCAAAAGGTTTGAACAGTGCCATGGACAAGAAATAACCACTTACCAGAGTCCATCATAGCTACTTGACACTATCAGGGATCCATCACGATTAAAATGCACCTGTAATATTAAAGAAGGGAAAAACAAAATAACTTTAGTCATGTTCACAAAGATCAAATTTTTAAGCCCCACGGAAAAGTACTTGTCTTCCATTACTGACACTGCAATCCACGTGGACAGAAGCAGAAAGTCAACGTGACTTACAAACAATAGGCACGAGTTTAGGTGGGTAACATGACTAAAACCAAGCCCAGAACCACTATTCACTGCTCCCCAAATTAACACCGCAGACTGAAATACATATCGATCTTACAGAAAACATTCATTCTTTTTTTTTTGTTTATTTCATTCTGTCTGAGCAATGACCACTGGTAAATCTACTACGCCCACCCACTGCTGTAAGCCCTGTGTAAGGGCATGATAGTAAAGAGTTAGAGCAGAAACCTACTCCTCTACAAACAGAGGCAGGAGTCAGGAGCTCTGCTGAACGAAATAAGCATGTTAGTCTGTTCACTTATCAGAAGGTACTTACAGCTGAAACTGGGTCAGAATGAGCAGGCAACGTCTTGAGGCACTTTCCTGTTTTCACATCCCATATCCTCACGCTTTCGTCAAACTGAAGATTGAAGAAATGCACAAGGTGGTTTAATGATGCACCTATTCAAGGCATGCAAGTTGTTACAGCTTGACTAGATGCACGTGCCTTCCTTCAGCTGCACTGCAGCTGCATCAGAAAGCCTAGGACACAAGCACCACACAGGGCAAAAATAACAGACTGGGAACATACTCCCTGAAAGCTTCCTTTCCATGCAGGAAACCTGCATGTTGAGGATGGGTTAAGGGCTTGATTGTGTCCCCAAGAAAAGACAGCAGAGGCACTGCACAGTTCATCTGACTACGAGCTGTGTTTGTGGAGGGAGACAGAGAATCGAAACGGTAAACCGGTTGTGACCAGTACCCCTTGCTCCCAACCCTTGGTAACGTGGCTAGCATAACTAACGCCATTTTATAAGGCAAGCAGCCATTCTGTGTGGCTGAGCGGTTCACACATTCGTTCTTTTTCCCTCATTATCAGGCCCTCAAGATCCTGTGAACCAAGTAGATAAACCAAACTGATTTCTTCTTCCCTTTCCTACCAGCCTCAAAATTCCTGGGCACCAAGCCAATTCCTCCCTTCCTTGCCAGCCTTGAGGGTCCCAGGCACCTGGCCAACCCACTAGTGGTGATCACCCCGTCCCAGAATGGGGAAGTGTAAGAGCACTGTCTACAAAAACAAGCGGTTAAAAGTCCTAAGCAAGGAACATGGACCAAAACTGCTGCTGGACAGTGAGACCGCGACCCCCTCGGTAGCCAGGGACATCCCCACGATCGTTTGCTTCCTCCGAGGACTGAGTAACTTGTATTCTTCTATTTTGTATGATTTTTGAGTCTAGATTATGATTGTTATACTGATATAGCAAACCATGTCTTAAGATCTGACCCAATTTGCAGAGGGGCCAGGTGATTAGAAGTCATACTTTGAGTTAAGTTAGAATCTAGGTGATTACAAATTCTAAGTTGTATTAGAAATTCTGTGTTACATTACCTATAAATCGTACCACACTGATTCTGCTTGTAGAAGTCCTGTGCCATTATAATCATAAATGCTGCGCTACACTAATCATAATACCCTGTTAAGAAAATAATGCTTTAATTGTAACGATGATTTAGTGCCATCGTCATTCTGCCAAGGATCCCTAAAAGATCCTGTCTGTCCCCTTAGTGTTGGGTGACAGGGGTGCGCAGCACTTGCTTTGCAGAAAACAAAACAAAAAAACCCGCCAAAAAACACTTACTGATCCAGAAACGATGAGGTTTGACTGGGGGTTGAAGTTGCAGCAGAAAACGTAGTTACTGTGCCCTTTCAATGTCTTTAAGCACTTACCCTGAAATAAGATTTAGCGGAGTTAAATATACAGCATCCTTCAGCACCATAAATGCATTCACGTAAGCTGCATTAAGGTTAATCACTGTGCAGCGCACAAAGAAACCACCTCTAACCCCAGATTTAGATCGGCACAGGACCAGCTACAGCACAACAACAGGAAAGAAAAAACCCCACATTTTTAATGACTGCAGCCAAGCTGCAAACCCTTTAGGTAACTCAGGAGAACCAAGCAGTTTAACATGCCTACTCAAAATTCAGCCAAATTATTCAGTTCTCATTGTAATTGCAGAAAAGCATGGGGGAGAGAAGCAAAAACAAGTGAAGCTATGAGAAGAAGTTACAAAAAGGTTTCCTCTGAGAGGTGGCTTTCAGATATGAAGCCTGCATTGCCGCCATAAGGCTTAAGTGCTCTCAGAAGATAACCAGATTCCTCATGGTACCCATAAGTATCCCCCTCTTTCCAAAAGCAGACAGCATAACTCACTCATCCTCACAGCCCATTCAATCAGCAGCTTGCTATAAGCAGGAAAGAGGGAGTATTACCCAAAGAGGAGCCAGTGCTTAAACGTCTACCTTCTCACATCACAGCGCATGAAGGCTGTCTCTCAGAAGAACATGAATTAAGATGCCAGTGCTGGGGAGAAGGAAGGTAAATAAAAGTTTCTGGCCTTACCGAGCTTACGTCCCATATTTTGAGAGTTTTATCATCGGAGGCAGAGACAAGAAGGTTGGAATCTGACGACCAAGCAACATCAGAGATCCCCTAAAACAAAGGAAAGCAATTCTCTTCTCAGCTGTTTGTTCACTGACACAGGAAAATGGAAAACACAGACTGCATATTATATTCACAGCTGAAGCCTGAAAGAAAATTAAGCATTAAGAGTTGGGAGTTCATTGATTTGACTGGGTTAAGAGCTCCTTTGACACATGTTCATTTTAAGCTGAGCCATATACTCCAAAAACCGTCAATGGCTTGTTCACACAGCTCTCACTGTGGCCACCAACAGCCTTTCTTGGCATTTATAAACAGTATGCTACATAAACTAATCTGAATAAGTGGCTTCTCTTCATGACAAAAGGCTTGTTCTTTATGGCCTGAGCCCCTAAAGGCTGGAGAAGAACAAGATTCTACTGGTCTTTCTTTTGGCGAATCTTCATTTTTGCTTATGAAACTTCAGCATGCAAGAAACTTCAGAAAACAAAACCAAAGGGTTTGGGAGTTTATGTTTTCTTTAGAACTTCGCAGAATGAGTAAGTGTTGTGTTTATGTAGGCAAACCCACAAGAAAAATTCAGTCTCCTTAAAAGGCAACCCATTCTGCTCCATATACAAAGGAAAGACGGAACAGGACACAGAGTTACAGTTCACAGGGATTTTCACCAAGAATGCAGTGCCCTGCGCCCGAGGTGGGTGTTCCTGAAACGGAGGGACTCAAGAAAATAGCCAGGCAGCGTGCGTGCAGGTACTCTGTTATCAGCCGGCACTTCACCCAAATTTCCAGCCCGACCTGGTAATACTTCAGCAATTCCAGTCCCAGGCTGTTACACAGGACTGTATAAACAAAGAAGCGCAAAACGAGACTGAAGAACAAGCCTTCTACACAAGTCAGACTAAGCAGAATGGAAATTTCTGGAAAAGGAAAATTCTTTACAAGTAATTTTGTATTCAAGTGTGCAGTAATCTCCTTACACTCACCAGTTTATGACCAGATATTGTCTTTTCAAACTTGCCATCGTATGCTCCCCAAATTTTAATGAGTTTGTCAGCAGCTGGAAAAGAATGTGCCAGTTAAGAGAGTAACAGCATTAACAGATACAGTTGTCCCTTCCAGGTGGAAAGGAACACGTTAACTACGTCTCCGCAAACACTGGGTAGCTCTCCCTCCCCAAGCAGACCTAAGCGTATAAGGTAATATGTAACTGGTAAAAAACAGTTTCACACACGCCAAGCTGCAGCAGCTAAGATTACATAAACTGCCTGGAATGCATAGAGTCTCCAGCCGCTTTAGTTTCTCTGATGACAACTTGAGTTTCTACTTTTGTTTTAGATTGCCAGTGGTAAAAGTAGTACGGTTCCATAGGAATGCTGAACTGCTTTCACCCAAAAATAATACAAATTACACCAGAAGCTGGACTGAATTAATGCCTGCAAAACCCCAAACACATTATCCGTGTTAACTTGCAAAACACGCCAGAGAAAAAGGTTGATGATTTGCCAGAGGTAGAGGTTGGAAAACCTGGGTGGGGAAAAAGAGAGGACTTTCATGACGCCACCTGAACCTAAAAATGATTCATATACGGTACACTGCACTGGTCTTATCAAGGCTACTGGCAGTTAAGCCAAAGACCTAAGTCATTCCCATGTCTGGAAGATGTTCAAGCGTCCCTCACCATCAAATTCAACAATGTTCTCTTCAATTGCTCTTTCCTCACCTGCTCTTTCCCAATGTGATCCTCTCTGGATCGCTGCGGGTCATATAAACACATTTTCAAAGGAAAGTTGTCAAGCACTGTTGACCACCAAAAAAAAAATTAGGAAACAGCAAAGCTGATGGGAAGAGGACTCGATCTACCCCTTAAGAAAGCAAGTAGTGAAACACTTTATAATAACCTTCTGCACATTTCACTGGGGTAATCAAAGGCTCTGGCTTATTGAACGCCACATGTACACTGGACAGAAGCGTGTGGCCAGTCCACCATACCACTTTACAGTCGAGTCTAGTAGCGCAAAGCTGCCCTCCTTATTTCCCAAGGCTAAGCTTTTGCCTGCAAATACTGTACACAAAGTTTAATTTATAAGCTTAAGCTATGTCTTGAGCGATACAGAAAAGTTTCCTTTGCACAGGGAAAGGATCCTGTGCTCGCTTTTGCCCATTCGCTCAGAAAAGAAAGCTGAACAGGTGAGGATTCTCCAACTTGGCAACGCAGAGAAGATTCAGCATTCAAAGTAACAGAGCTTAAAAAGCTTAAAGCAGATTATCTCAAAGACTGACAGCTTTGGTGCTGTTCCTTTTACAAAAAAAAGGCATGACACTACATCACTCCTCCACCTGAGGAAGGTAACACTAAATACAGGCAGTTCTCCAAGGCCCACATTTGCATGTTTTAGATGAGATAAAAAGAAAGCAATACTTACAGGAGCTAGCTAGCCACTCTCCATTAGGACTAAACTTTACTGATGAGACTGCCTTCGTATGTCCTGCTAACGTGAACTTTAGAGCATAGTTTGGTTTTACTGGCGCAGGCTGTAAGAAAAATATATATGAATGAATTGAATAAATTCCAAGTTGACACTCAGTGACAAGCTCTGTATCAGACTGGGTCAGTACACAGCAATAGACTGTATGGATGTTCACCAAAACAGAGATCCCAGCGTTTACACTTTTTTCCCCCCTCTCCAAATCCAAAATACAATAAACCAAACCAAACCCCCTTGCTGTCTGGGGCCACCACTGCCTTACTGTTGCGAGCACACCACCAACTCATCCTTGATATGATTTTCATCCAGGCCAATAACAAACAGGTGAGAGTAATCCAACAGTCCAACCACAAAGTGCTTCATAGATCAAAATAATACTCTTGGTATTGATCTGTGCAGTGCTTTTAAAGTGTTTGCAGTTTTCATCCTTATCATTAAATCACTGGCCGATTCCTTCATACCCCTAAAATTCTTTTTTTTTCTCCCTCTCACCCTTTGCGAAGGCTTCACCGTTAGACAATAACATCTTCTTTGAGCATCTGCAGGCTTTAAAGCATCTGAATAATGACTGCTTCCCCCATTTTGCAACTACCATCACAGATTCACCAATTCTCCAGTCACCTCTAGCCATTCCAAGGATGCAAGCAATCTGCCTTTTTAATGCTCAAAGTGACAAGAAGTACTTAGTTAGCAAGAACTTCCACAAAATAAAAAAAAACACCTAGCACTACAGAAGAGGCTGTGTTCCATCCGCTTTTCCCATAAAATCCTTAGCATGTTTTCAGCTCGAGACAACAGAAGAAGTAGAGATCTGGAGAAGATCTTAATCTATACGAGCATTNCCACAAAATAAAAAAAACCACCTAGCACTACAGAAGAGGCTGTGTTCCATCCGCTTTTCCCATAAAATCCTTAGCATGTTTTCAGCTCGAGACAACAGAAGAAGTAGAGATCTGGAGAAGATCTTAATCTATACGAGCATTCAATTCTCTAATTCTGGTTTGCCTGTTGAATATGCAGGTAGTCGCCATGTGTATTTACACAGATATTGTTCGGAGCCCCACACACACCTTGCTCTGATTGGTCGAGGAGGAAGGAGTAGATTGTGTTTTGGTGGATTCTGCATCTGGCTTCTTTTCTTCTGTTGCCATGGTTCTGAAGCTGGCAAATGAGACTTCTGGTGCTTGAAGGGGAGAATGAATGTGCTGCTTCAAAAGGCAGCCCTTGCCACAGAGAGGAGAACCGCACTGAAACGAAAACCTGGAAGAAAAACAAAATATTCTCATTAGCCATCAAAAAGATCCGCAGCACTTTGAAGAATGAGATTAAGCTGACTGCAGGTCGCCAGAAACCAGTATGAAAACCCACATACTGCATCTGTTTAGCGACACAGCAGTATTTTTAAGCCTTCACACCTACTAATGTGCAAGGCCAAGAACCCAAGCCACGGCCTTTTATCACTTCTTGGAAAGTTTTTTTCCCCCCGCTCTGCTCCATTCCAAATAGAAACAGAGCAGAATAGCTTTTAGGGGTGGCAAGGGTTTTCAAACCACATTCCCCAAAATACTTCTAATGAGTACTTAGTACGCAGTAAATACAACGGTTTGTATAAAAGGTGGAAGGAACAGTCCCAGGCCTTTTTTTCCCCACACTTAAGGTGCAGAATACAACATCATAACGTACATAAAAAATAACAGGCATTTCCACAGCTTCAGACCCTACCCGATTCCTATCACCACAGGATGCAAGTATTTCAGTCCCGTATTTCCCTCCTAAACAGTTTGAGCATCAAATCACACCCTCCTCTGCCCGAGACCTTCACCTGCCTGAAAGCCAGCCTCGTACTAGCCTCACCAGACTCCCTTTCCGAAACAAAACACGATAAACTGCCGTGCCAGCGTTCCGTAACCAGGGCTGATGCTGCAGAGGAAACAATCTCCATGCAGCTCAGCTACGTTTCAGCTCAGTAAAGGAATAACCTCCAGCTCACAATGTAAGGGTTTGTCTTCAAAGCACGCTCGCAATATCCCACCGTTGCTTTTTGCAGGCGGCAGCAGATTTGGGAGCAACGGCATTTGTTCTTCCAGCGAATACTGGCATTTTAAGCCTCTCCTTCTCCGGAGGGGAAGGGAGGGCGCAGAGCAAAGCGCTACCAAGTTGTCTGTGTGCTTTAATAAGCCCTCTCCGCAGCGCGGATAAATCACTGGTCGCGACAATAAGAAATTAAAGTTTTCTAACGCAGATCGGCTTCTTTTCATCTGGAACTCATCTGGGAACTTCGGCGAGCACGCATCCTGCTGCCGGCGCTCAGCTCCGGCTGCACGGCGGCATCCTCCCGCACAAACCCGAGCGCCGGCACCCGGCTCCCACGCCCGAGGGGTTCCCCGCGGTCGCCCAGCACCCGCACAGCCCCCGCGCGGCGGTACCGGCACACCCACCGGCCGCCAGCGCCACGGCCGCCGGCTACGAACGCCCCTTCCCCGCCCGCCGTCTCCTCGCCGCGCTGGCGGCGTGGGGAGGGGGGGTGGGGTGGGGGAAGTTCCCCGCGGCGCCCCTGAACTTTGCCGGGGGAGCGGGGGGCCGGGCNCGCCCAGCACCCGCACAGCCCCCGCGCGGCGGTACCGGCACACCCACCGGCCGCCAGCGCCACGGCCGCCGGCTACGAACGCCCCTTCCCCGCCCGCCGTCTCCTCGCCGCGCTGGCGGCGTGGGGAGGGGGGGTGGGGTGGGGGAAGTTCCCCGCGGCGCCCCTGAACTTTGCCGGGGGAGCGGGGGGACGGGCGGCAGCTCCCCGGTCCG